>JARQZK010005055.1:1725000-2202500 GCA_030704885.1 Cynegetis impunctata
TATATATATATATATATATATATATATATATATTTTTATATATATATATATATATATATATATATATATATATATAGGTACACATATTATATATATTCTCCTCTTAATTGTATACATTTATTACAGCGAACCTGCAACGTCTCTAGACCTTTCAAAAAAAAATGTTTCTTCTTGCTCTCAAAAAGAAGATTTTCAGAAAATATTTAAAGCCTAGTTTTTTAAGTTACTTAGAGTTAATTATATTAGTTTTTAGTTTAGTTTTAATTACCGGCCTCACGCACAGGTAACTTTGATTACCTCTGTGAGGATATACTATTTATATTAGTCTTTAAGCTCTGCAAACCAGACCTCCACAGCTTTTATTACCTCCTCGTTGGAAGACAATTTACGACCTTTTAAACTTTTTTTCAGTTGAGGAAAGAGATGATAGCCGGACGGAGCCAAATCTGGTGAATAAGGGGGGTGTTCTAGTAATTTAAACTC
This sequence comes from Cynegetis impunctata, assembly GCA_030704885.1. Taxonomy (NCBI): domain Eukaryota; kingdom Metazoa; phylum Arthropoda; class Insecta; order Coleoptera; family Coccinellidae; genus Cynegetis; species Cynegetis impunctata. The sequence continues at coordinate 1,725,484 of JARQZK010005055.1, forward strand.
TAAAGCACGAATTTTTTGCATGGCAACATGAGATTTGTGTGCAGGGGCGTTGTCCTGCAAAAGAAAAACACCTTTGGATAGCTTTCCGCGTCTTTTCTCTCTAATTTTTTCCCGTAGAGTGGTCAGTAATGTCGAATAGTAATATTCAGTTATTGCTCTACCCTTATCCAAAAAATCAAACATGATTACTCCATGGTAATCCCAAAAAACTGAAGCAAGAACTTTTCCAGCAGATTTTTGGACACGAAACTTCTTAGGTCTTGCAGAACCGGAGTGTCGCCATTCCATCGATTGCTGCTTTGTTTCTGGATCGTAGAAATGAACTCAAGTCTCATCCATAGTAACAATTCGGTTTAAGAAGTCTACATCGTGTTCAAATCGAGCACAGATCGAACGCGATGCTACTACCCTTGCACGCTTTTGGTCAACATTCAAACATTTGGGGGATCCATTTTGCAGCAATTTTTCTCATGTCCAATTGACGTGAACTATATGATGAACGCGTTCGTATGAAATATTCAGTGCTTCAGATATCCGTTTTAGCCCAATTCGACGGTCTGTTAAAATCATGTCATGAACTGCATCGATATTTTCGGGGACTGACACAGAAACTGGCCTTCCCGATCGGTCATCATCTTCAATGGAAAATTTACCTCTTCTGAAGCTTGCAGTCCAATTTTTCACGGTCGCATACGAAGGAGATTGATCACCAAGGGTATTAAGCATATCTTCGTAAATCTGCTTACCTCTTAACCCTTTTAAATACAGGTACTTGATGATGGCTCGATACTCCAATTTTTCGATTTTCACAATTTCGGTGGACATATTTTTTCTTTTAATTCATTGCGTAACTCTGGTTTACTTTTTTGACGTCAAAATTTATACTGACACTTCTAATAAGTTATTGTTCGTTGCTATGGTAACGCAATATTTTGTTTATGCAGGGAACTGGTCTAGATATCAATACATCCTCGTAATATATATTTATATATATATATATATATATATATATATATATATATATATATATATATATATATATATATATATATGTATATATTAGACTGGGCCAAAAAAAACGGCTATTTTTTTTTAAATACTGTGAAAATATTATTCATGTTGAAAAAAAAAAAATTTCGTGCGAAAGTTATTTGAGCTTTTATATTAATATTAGGGGTGTATCGTTACGGCTATTGTTTTTTCATAGTAATCGTATTTTTTACCAAACAAGTCTCGCCAGCAGTACGAAATTGCATATACTAATTTTCTCGCCTGGTGTAGATTGAAGAACATAGAAGGAAACTTTCTTTTAACATTACGTGTTCAAAAGATTTTTAACACGAGTGTTAAATTTTATTTTAACACTTTATAAACGTACACTTTTAAAACTCAACTAAGGCATTAAAAACGTCATTTTTAATGGCTGGTGTACAAAAATAGTATATTTTTTTATTAGGAGTAAAAGTGATACTTTTTGTGGCGAGTCTAAATGTTTGACAATTTTAGATGAGCTTAAAAGTGCTTTTCTCCGAATAAAACATGCGATTTTTTCCGCAAACGGCGTTCAAACGATAGAATTAAGATATTTTCAAAAAGGATCAGATGTGAAGAAACGTAAAACTAGATTGCTCTCCTTACTGATTTCGCAGATGTCAAGGCAACACAAATTTGACAATTCAACAAAATAATTCTCAGAAACATTTAAAGTCACTTATCTACGCATTATAGGACTGCCGTTTTTAGTAAGTACCCGAGTATTAACAAATAACTTGAAGTAAAATTTATAAAATTTTTCAGATTACATTATGTCTGATTCGGAACCCAATTGTACGCCGCCCGACGTTCTTGAAATTGCCGTGAGCGTACAAAAAAGTGTACTTTTTTGTACGCTCATGGCCGGACAAAAAAGTAAAAACAAAAGGACGTCTGTGAAATAAAACTTCAACATTAAGAAGTAGCAAGGGTAAATCCACCACCAGCAATCTTCTACAGTGTATGAACGATTGGACGACAGCTTACGATAAAAAAATACCGACAGATATCGTTTATCTTGACTTCGCCAAGGCCTTCGACAGGGTCCCGGTGAGGAGGCTAATGCACAAACTCGATACATTCGGTATTCGGGGCCAAATAAACCTATGGATTGAAGATTACATGACAGACAGAACTTTCACGGTTAGGGTGGGTCACTCTTTTTCTTCGGACAGACAAGTCACAAGTGGAGTTCCCCAGGGGTCTGTTCTTGGCCCACTCCTCTTCGTTACTTAAGCAAGTGATCTGGCGCTTCAAATAAAGTCCTGCAAGTCTTTTTATGCCGATGACACTAAGCTGTATGGAAATGCCTTAGTTGAGCATCAACTCCTTCAAGAGGACCTCAACTCAATTAGTCGGTGGTATGAGGATTGGCTGTTGCCTCTTAACGTCGACAAATGCGTCGTACTTCATCAGGGAAAGAACAATCCACTCCACACGTACACAATAAACGATCAATCGTTGCGCGTGGTGTCCTCGCATGTGGACTTGGGAGTGACTGTTAACACTGAACTAACTTGGTCCGAACACATAATATCCATATGCAAGCGCGCCAACACGCTGATCTACCTCATTCGTAGAACGTTCTCCCACCTGTCATATTCAGGTTCCATAAAACTCTATAAGACCTACGTTCGTCCAATTTTGGAGTACGCAGGTCCGGTGTGGTGTCCAGTTTTGGTGGGTGATGGGAACCTGTTGGAGAGTGTTCAGCGTCGAGCCACGCGTCTGACTTTTGGTGAAGTGCGTCCAGCCTATCCCGAAAGACTGAGGATGGCACAACTGCTGGCTTTTGACCAACGTCGACTCCGTGGGGACCTCATCATATCTTTCCGTATAGCCAAGTTTAATTATGCTAATCTGAGGGAACTTTTTATCTTCAACAATGATTCGCGGTTAAGAAGTCACACTCTCAAATTAAAAAGGAGAAATTTGCCACAAGACAGAGACAATATTTTTTGGCGAACCGTGTTTTCGAGGCGTGGAACGGCTTGCCTGGCGATGTTTTGAATTCTGAGTCGGTGAATAGTTTTAAAAACAAAATAGACATTTGCTCATTCGGTTAATTGTTTCTGTGCTTATATTAGTTGTTTTTAGTTTCTTTCTGCATGCATTGCAATTTCTTTAGTTTTTAGGCTTACATGGGACTCAGTCCCCAGCCTTCATTTATGTTTAATAATAATAATAATAATAATAATAATAACTGAGGTTAAAAAGTCGTCATTTTTTGACGTTTGCGGAATTTTTTTTTTTATCGTACATCTCCAATATTTCGAAAGCGCTCCACTATCATACAGTGTAATCCCCTATTGATTTCATTTTCTTCAAAAATATATGCAGATTCGTTTCACGTTTCAATACCAACGTTCATAATGACGTGCGCTAAATTAACCCCAAAAGCCACTGGTTTCTCGAGACGCGCAATCGGATACCTCTGTCGTTTTAAAAACTAACGAATACGCGATTACCGCTCGAAAAAACGCGACACTACATCAAACAATGAGTCGGGAAACTCGACACCATCTTGGATCGTTTGTACGCAAAGGAGATAATGCGAAAAACCTCGTTAAAAACCCCTTTGTCAGCGAGAAAAATCGGATCTTTACTTAGCAATTCATTAATTTGCGGCTGGAGCAAAGTGAAAGAATGAAGTGCTTCGGGAAATGTAACCAAGTTGCGGAAAATTCGCGGAGTTGTGTCCCTGTAAAAGATCGCTGAATTCGCGTTAATAAATGAGATGATGGTTATTCATGGCGTCGAATGATAGGTACTGGGTGAATAATTTAAAGTTGGAGGAGATTCGTGATGATCGGAAATTTATTTATTATATGAATAGAGATGGCGAATATTAATAATTGAGTATTTGGTGTTGTTTTATCAAATTATTAGTAATTCTGGTCCTAAACTGCACTGCGAAAGGTAATTCATTTTCAATTTTCAGTATGTTCTATGCTTCCTGATAATGTTTGATACAATACTGTTTATTTCTCTGAAGTGGATTATGTTATCATCGATTATCTGTTTCCCAAAGACTTTTTAATTATACATTGATATCAGTATGGTGACACAAAATATTAGGTCATTTGTACAAGTATGGGGTTCTTCAGGGGTCTAATTACGTAAAGGCAAAAAGGAAAATGATGGTCATAGCGCTGGCACCGGCGGCCCAATCGCGTGTGCGTTAATCGAACGCGTCGGATAAATAGCGAGTGTCGAACGATTTGTTCCACAAAAATGCTTGTATTTTCAGATAGTCGAAAAAAAAGAAGTTGGCGGTAGCGTAATGCCATACTTCTCGGGTGTGACTTACAGCCCGTCATACCGGCGCGAATACATTAATTTAAATAAAACAATTCAACCATTTGTACCAGGCTAATTTTTGCATAGCTAATCATCGTCGAGTAGCCATTCACGAAAATCACCTTGCCATACTTTTCCGACAGTTCCCAATGGCCGCCATACCACTGCAAAGGAGATTTTTTTTTTCGCCAAACGATTTGTACCAGTATTGCATTTGAATTTTTGGAAAGTATTTGACAAAATATGACCGCTATTATTTTTTCCATGCTTCTAGTAGGGGGAAAAAGTGCTGCCATACTTTAAATACTTATTTATTTGACACGTTTTAAAAACACGACTGTAAATTCATTTTTACATCATGGCATCATTGTATTCTTTTCGTTTGGATGCAATTGTACCTAAAAAAATTATTATAGATTGTAACCATGGGGCGGACGACTGTCAGACTTGAACTAGAAGGTGAAAAAAAATTTTTTTTGACGATTTGTACCAGTATGGCATTTGGATTTTTGGAAATTATACGATACAATGTGACCATTATTATATTTCCATACTTCTACTAGAGGGAATAAGTGGCGCCATACTGGTACAAATCGTTCAAATTACGAATAAAATCTTAGGATTTTGAAAAAATATTATTCACATTCGCCACCTCCCACAGGTATGGCATCATCAGACTTCTATTTATGATCATACAGAGAACTGTTAAAAAGGTTTCAGGGTGGTACAAATCGTTTGGCGAGAAAAAAAATTACTCCTTTGCAGTGGTATGGCGGCCATTGGGAACTATCGGAAAAGTATGGCAAGGTGATTTTCGTGATGATTAGCTATGCAAAAATTAGCCTGGTAAAAATGGTTGAATTGTTTTATTTAAATTAATGTATTCGCGTCGGTATGACGGGCTGTAAGTCACACCCGAGAAGTATGGCACTACGCTACCGCCTACTTCTTTTTTTTGGACTATCTGAAAATACAAGCTTTTTCGTGAAACAAATCGTTCGACACTCGCTATTTATCCGACGTGTTCGATTAACGCACACGCGATTGGGCCGCCGGTGCCAGCGCTATGACCATCATTTTCCTTTTTGCCTTCACGTAATTATACCTCTGATGAACCCATACTGGTACAAATGACGTAATATTTTGTGTCACCATCTCCCGGTCTATTAGGACCATCTTATTCCAAACAGTACATTATCTTCCATCTTTATATTAACCACAATTTCACTCGTAATAACAATAATTTATATATGAACAGAACAAATCACAAAAACAGCATGAACTCTTCGTTTTTCAGGGGTTTAAATCAGTTCAACAAATTACCAAATGTAATTAAAAATAGCCCATCTTTGAACATTTTCAAAAACCAACTGAAGAAAGTTGTTTCAAATGTACAAATGTGATATTTATTATGTGTTTATTACCTGTTACTGCAATTTTTGTTTTGAGATATTGTTATGATTATGTTATGATTAATTTTATAATGTGTGCATCGAATGTTTGTTATGTCTTTTGAATCGTTTCAATATGTACCACATACCTTTTTTATTTTATATTTTATATAGCTTGTTTGTATATTAGGATATCCTATTTCAATAAAAATCTATTATCTATATATCGTGTTGCTCTTAAAGTACATAATATCTTCTATATTGATAAGTATACAGATTTTTTTGTACTATATATATATATATATATATATATATATATATATATATATATATATATATATATATATATATATATATATATATATATATGTACCATGTGAGGACTCTGACAAAATGAATAGGACAAATATCACAGAGATTAAATCACAGACTCAACGTATACAACTACACTAAAAACGCGACGACAGTACTGCAGTACTGAAAAAACACAAAATAGTAATTAAATATGACTTCAATTATAACTATACAAAAATACTTGAAACAGAACCAAAACAAAAACAGAGATAAATATGGAAATTGGTACATATACAGACATCAAAAGGTTGAGACAAATATATGTACCACCAAGGGCGCACCCAGGATTGAGTTTCGGGGGGGGGGGCTGCATCAAAATGTAACATTTAAGTAAGAAATTAAATAATTTATTCATTAAATAAAAACTTACATATAACTTGTATATGAAACAAAACATATATTTACCTATTGTACAAAATTCGCTAAATAAACATGTTAAATTTATGTAAGAAACAACATTTACTCCTCAAATTCTTTTGTTACTATTATAAATCTCGGGGGGGCTGCAGCCCCATGGCTCCCCCTCTGGGTGCGCCACTGTGTACCACTACTCACAAAATCACGACAAAGGAAGAAGATCAATACTTTTATGCAACTAAACTAACAAATTTACCCAAATGGGGAAGCAAATTATCACATTTTTGAAGTTGCAAAATATTCTGGACATAGCTTCCGCACATCTTCTGCTACTATCCTTGTTCATCCAGGCAGGTATATAGCAGCATATAAAAGACACGGGGGATGGAAATCCACAGCGATAGCTCAAGGCTTCATTGATGAATCCAACAAAAATAAAATGAACGTTGCTGCAAAAATATCAGATTCGATTGCTGCCCCTTTATGTAGTCTTCAGACTAACGAGAAGAACGTACTCTCCACAACCAACCAATATATCAATGTGGATATGAACTAAATTCCTACCATAAATCAACACAGCCGTGTAAATCCTAATATTACAATTAATATTAATAAATAATATTTCGACGGATTTTTGCAGAAAAACTTTTCAATAACATTAACAATTTATCTACATTCCTACAATCTTTTTTTCACGATATAGAATGGCACCAATAATTGAGGTAGTACATATTTCTAAGAGATTCATCACATAACTATAGATTGACATGGTTTGTTTATTGGAATTCAATACCCCTTATTAATTAGAGGCTCATTATACAAAGGGGATGGAAATTCAAAACTACCTGTCATAAACATCCGTTGAGTGAATAATCTCGTATTACGTACCCTTCTGCTTCGGGGACCTTCGTTTCTAAAGTAAGGGACAATGCGAAGGACACAAAAAATCTCTTCCAAACGTATTTAATAAAGGAAAGTCATTTTGAAATTGGAAATTATCGAAGAAACTTCCAATGGTTCTGGCTATATAGGGTGGCCTAGATTAATCTTTTTACCTGATCTAAGAAACTTTCATTAGAGCTGGCGATATAGGGTGTCCTAGATAAATTATTCTACCTGAATATTTCGTTTTACTACTCCAGAACTACTTCGATTCTCATAATAACTTGTTTTGTAAGTGAAATTTGCCGAAAATGACGATACATTGTGTATACACATTATATTAATGTATTCATGTATCAACTGTTTAGAATTGCAGTTATTTTTTAAGAAAGTGAATATTCCGCAGCAGACAATTTATTTTCCAGTGAGTGTATGTAGAAAATACAAATTACTTTTATGTAATTACAATTTCATCTCAACTTCTCAATTTTGTAATAATGTTTCATTCATGTACCTACATAAAAGATTTGGAAGTACGAATAGAATTCAATATAGTTAAAGCGATGATGTTGCAGTATAAATATTCAACTCGAGAAATTTTGCAGAGAACAACTCAAAACTTTACCATAAAATCCCGAAAATGCTAACTCGGTACTATCATTTGGGGGGTCTCACACCCCAACCTCGCTACGCCCCTGATCTAAGTAACAACTTTAAAGTTTTTAATGACACTATGGCATGTAATATATCATATCAAAGATATTTAGGCAATTACTCTGAATTCGTGTGTTTTTTTAATTTGAGATTAGTTTTCAGGAAAAAACATGAATTTTTAGAATTTCGTTTTTTGGAACGAAGTTTCTTATCCTACGTTACACTGCAGATACTTTACGAATCGAAGCTAAGTCAAAACATGTGTAACAGTAATAAAATCGTGCGCTTCAGTTGTACTCGTATGTGCGTATGAGGCGAATGAACCATGCAGGTGATAAATAGTTATAACCATAATTATATATATATATATATATATATATATATATATATATATATATATATATATATATATATATATATATATATTATATATATACTTCTCTCATTTTTTTAATAACTCTCACACATTGTTAATTTATTATTGCTTTATTAATAAAGAATGAATTGTGGAAGTGATTCAGTAAAAGATGAGTATATAGTAATGATGATTGAGTTAGATAAGTAGGTATCACAATTTCATTAAGATTCCTTCAATTATCTTTTTTGAATTTAATTAATCTCAAACGTTTGTAATTTATTCAATATTTCCTGGGATTTAACACATAATATAACTACAGAATAAGTACTGGAGTAAATCGATGTCCCCCTCAAATTAAATATGAACATGTTGTAGGAATTTTTCAAGGGAAACGTTTTATTCGTTTTCGAAAAAAAATATAAAATCATCAGGGATTGTAGTGACCTATTACATTTCTCCAAAGTTCATCGAATTCTTCCTACGCTCAAATCCCATTACCCAACCATTTAAAACCTCGGAAAAGCCCTCATTGCACCCCCGCCGAGCATTGATGGAAAATACACGCGTGAATGAAAATTAATTGTCTCCAATCCATGCCACCGAGTCGTGACACGCGAGAAATGACAATTTCTCGAAGCAACAAGGAGTCGAACGCTTTCGCCCCCTAATTGGGAAGAAATCGGTCTCCCTTTTCCGCCCCGGGTACGCGGAGGGAGCGTGTTACCTTCCCCCCTTCGGTCGTTTATTAACTTTGTTACATTGTTAGTTACTTGTTCGCAAATTATCCCAGGAGCGAGCTCGCCTAGGCACGTACGTTCACCGCATGAGGGGCAGGGGAGTGGGGGCGTGAGGGGGTAGAGGCGCAGCTTCACCACTCACAAATGACACGTCACTGTCATATTTGGCAAATATTTCAATTGAGATCCGTCACGTTTTATCTGATACGGAGGTGGGTTGCACGTGGGGTTGGTAATGGGGCGCGTGGGGCAGTGTGTGAAGACTGCGGACTGTTACGTGCTTGGAATATTAAACATCCCAAGTAACATCAATGCTCTTATTCCGATCTTCAAGATCGCTTTAAAACTATACAATAAAATTTCGAATAAAATCAAGTGATCTTCAAGACATCCCTGAGACCATCATAAAGCAGCTTCTAGCCAAAAAGGGCCCATCCTAAAAAGGCCTTCAAGACTAAATTTCAAAACTGTATTAAAACCATTAAGTTTTAATTCTATATTCTTAAAGGGTTCTTCAAGGCAACTTCAAATACATAAATTAAAACTTATTATCTGACATTTTGCTCTCAAAATGTATTCAACGCGGACTATATTTAACTTAAAAATAATTAATGAATCCTAAAAGAGTTTTATTTTGTTTACTAACACTCGACAACTTTTGTGTTTCTATGATGGCCGGCAGAGTGGTAATATTTTAAACCGCATACGTATGCTAAGCATATCATAAAATAATATTCGAAAGCAACCTATTATGGTGAAAAATTCACCAACGAATGGCACTTTTCTGATAAAAAGTAATAAAATACTTCAACATAACTCGAGCGCCACTCATTTAATGTATTTTTCCCATATTTGAAAAATACTGAAAAAATATCATCAAATTTTATTTTGCATCTAAGGATCTAAATGCATTTTTTAATCAAATGGCATATTTCGACATACCGTTCTTCAGTTTTTTAAGAAGATACAAGACGCAATTATTTGAATAATATTATTTTCGTTTACTATTGAAAAAGTCCAAAATGGCGGAGTCTTTATTGCAGTTAAACATGGCGTGATCTTGATTAAAACTAATTGTTCATTTATTAAATATTTCAAATCTCACAAGATTTAAAACAGCGTTTTATTTACCACTATAAATCCAATCACTCCCACAGGAGTCTGTTTACGTTTCCTTTCAAAACCAATATGCTTTAATATGTTCAAATTGTGACCTTATTGATTTAAAGTGGTCTTGCGCTAAAATGGAATCCTAACCTAACAAAAAAATTTTTCGCGGATCTTGCTCAAGAATAGTTTTTGGAAATCGTTTATTAATGAGTTGTATTATTGTTTAACAGTGCCTTGGCTCATGTTTGAAAGGATTGCCAATTCTCTAAGCTCTTCGCAGAAAAGCAGATTTTTTATGAGTTCATTGTCGTTTTGAAATTCATTTTGAATTTGATCGTCCTTTTCGTAGATTTCTTCCTGTAATTCCCAGGCATTGCTTTCATATTCGAACGGATTAAAAGATGAAGTGAAAGGACACTTTTTATAAGAACGCTGGTTTCAATTGCACTATGGTTTTCGTGCACTGGTTGAAAAGAGCTTCTCTCAGTTATATCCCCTCCACTTTCATCTGAATGCGGAGGGGATATTTAATTAGTTTTAATGAAGTCGTCCAAAGACCAAAAGGTATTTCTTTTAACCAAATTGACTAAATTAAAACCTTTAAACTTAATAATACTCTTAATGTACTCATTAAAAGGTAAAAATTATGTTTTTGGATTTAATGTGGTATTATATTGAATGTAATGTCTTAGGATAAAATAGTGTTCCTAATGGGTTTTAAAGAATACAGCAAGGGTTCTCCATAAAACTGCATTAAAACTATTTTTTCCAGAACGGATTGTTTTAAAACCAACTTGCTATTTAATTGTTAATAATAGCAAATTAGTTTTAAAATAGCCAATGTTAAGAGTAACATAAAACCAGTATAAGATCAATAGGACATTAAGAGCAAATAGCCTTTTTATTTTGATTTAAAGAGTGCATTAAATTCTTTGTTAAAGGAAAAGTGGTCTTTAAGAACTTTTAGTTTATCTCAAGGTTACTTTAAATCCTATGACGATTTATTGAACATATTAAAGCATTTTTAAAACCTAAATAAATAGAAACTGTCTTCAAATTGTTACTTGGGATCAACACCGGAAGATTGAATTTTACCTCGAGTGTATTTTATATTTTTCGATAATTATTATATAATAATTTTTCATGATTAATTAAGTAGTTAAATTATGTTCGTTTTCATTTTTCAAAAATATTCATCAGATTTCATTAATACTGAATATTGTATTTTGATGATAATTTTATTAAAACAATGGTTAATAATAATAATTTACACATTTAATAAAAGAAATAACGCATGACGCACGTTTCGGTGGAACTTCACCTTCTTCAGATGCTAAAGTCAAACTAACTATGTTTCTCCCAGTGTTGCCGTTTCGTTTTTGAGAAATATGCTAAAAACTCTCGGGAAAAATGCTAAAAAATGCCAAATGAAATTATTAATATGCTGAAAAAAATGCCAAACAGTTTAAAAGTATTTTTAATACAATTATATAAATTCAATTTTTATTTTGATTAATAATTAATTGATTTTAAGCAAAATCAAAAAAATATATAATGTAGGAACATTTTGTTCTATGTAACTTCATGTTGTCCGTACTTCTACTGTCAGAAAATGTTGTCTTGCATATTTCTGATAGGTAATAGACCCTTGAAATTGCGGTATGTTCACAAAATAATTGTAAGTGTGCTCACTTAAACGTTAATATCACAAAAAAAATCGTCTTAATCGTCGCTAACTCGCTTCGGGTGCTGACTGAGCGATTCCTCTAATCGTTTCTTCGAATATTGATGAATTCCCCTATTAGATAATTATGTTGAGTTTCAGAAATGCCAATAGACTTTATCTTGATATGCATTTATTCCATATGAAAGTCATTCAAGTGCTAATATCCATAGCAGATTGAACATTTTCTATTATTGGTAGAAGGAGGCCAAAAAATGCTAAAAACATGCAATATGCTAAACTCAAATTTTACATGCTAACTGAGACAAAAAAATGCTAGATTTAGCATTAAAAATGCCAAAACGGCAACACTGGTTTCTCCGTTATATCGAAAACAAGAAATAAAGATATGACAAATTGTGTAGAAGGTGTAAATAGAAAGATGGTTACAAATAATTATTAGAATAGGAAAAACCAATTCGGAACTGCTGTTAGTCAGGTAGTTCGGTAATTTTGAAAAGATTGAGAAGGGAGCTTGATGTATGATCGATTTGGTTATTCAATAGGAGACCGGAATGCTTGTATTTATTTATCTGTAATGATTCAAAAAAATTAAGTTCAATTCCCTTACTTTCAGCATTTAATATTTCAATATCGAAATTGAATGTGTGATTTTCTTGGATTAAATGGTTTGCATAATGTGAATCCGACTTCTGATTAAAAAAACTACGTTTGTGTTCTGAAATTCTAGTTTGAAAACTTTTGAAAGTTCTACCAATGTAAAACTCATCCACAATCACCACAATTAATTTTATAAACTCCTTTATCTTTATGAACTTTGATTTATTATTTTTTATATGATTTCCTAAATTATTACCGGTACGATAAGCAATGTTAATGTTGTGCTTAGATAAGAGAGATTTAAGTTTTCTACTTGAATTTCCGATGAAAGTAAGGTTATATTTGATATAACTTTCAGTAAGGGGGTTCACCTGGTTAGTCGCATTTTTGAACAAATTTTTATCTATCATATTGTCTATTATTATGGGATCATAATTGCCGAAAATAATAATTATGAACTAATAACAATTTTTTTTTTCAAATGTACAGTGTGGACCACCAGAAACTGCATCGATCGATATCTCAGAAACTGAATGTAGGAAAAATTTAAAATTTTGGAAACTTGCTAGATGTCTTGGAGCCTATACAGCTAAAATATTTTCATCTATTGGGCACTTCCGGTTATACCGGAAATATAATCTAAGTAGCTTATTTTAAATAGGATACCCTATATATTAATACATTTTTGAATTATACTCAAGATTTTATGTATCATGTCCTGTCCCTAAGTCTAAGCATTTTTGACATATTCCGGTTTTTATGTAAAAAATGACGATTGCAAACCCTAATTTAATTATCAATTGTTCCTATAAGGAAGCCCCTTTTACTTACTTCCGGTTGGATTCCTTGTCGAAAAGGACCTACTTTAATAGATTTTGTATAATATTTGGACAACTTATCATACAGAGTGTTCAAAAAATAATATCTAAAATGACATTGAGAAATATATATATATATATATATATATATATATATATATATATATATATATATATATATATATATATATATATATATATATATATGAAAAATTTGTCTGTCAAATACGTAATATAATCCCATTTTCAATGTGATTTCAAGTTGCAAGCGAATTCGAAAAGAAAAATTCTCCATAAATGCAAGAACACAAATGGGATATTTCTGTTTCCGCATTCCTGTTATATACAAATATTCCCTACCTTATTTGCAAATTTCGCACCCTTGCATTTCAGTTTGTATGATTTGCAACTGCTTTGCAATTTGGTAGTTGTTAGCGAATGAGATCCCAAACACAGCAAAAATGTTTTGGATGGATTTATGCTTACTGTACCTACTATGCACAAAGACCATTTAGAAAATACTCCCATTATTTGTCAGGGCCACCAGTAGAAAGGATATACGATTTATTTTTAATAAATACTTATTTTCTGGTGATCTACAACAATTCGCACGTAGAAGGGGACACTTGATGAACAAAAATAAAACTTGAGTTAACTACGTTTATTATCACAAAAATACTTTTGCCCCAGAGTGTTCGTTCTCCCTTTTTGGCCTCTTCTCCTATATCGGCCTCTTATTATAGATATGGTAATAATTTGTTTCTCCACATAATTGAATAGAAAAATTATCGTCAAATTCTATGGTAGGTATGATATACCTAACCATGTCTAAATTTTTATGATACCTATATATATACAATTGAGTTGTTTTGTTCCATCAATGATTTATTTTCATTTTATTTTATATATATTTTTAATTTTTTTTATTTTTTATATATATATATATTGTTTTTTTTTTGTTTTATTTTGTTTTTGTTACTTTGTCTCATTGATTTTATTTTTTTTTGTAGTTCGAGGTTGAGTAGAATAGCTTTGCTAGACTTCGCCTCTCATAATCAATAAAGTCCTTATTATTATATATATATATATATATATATATATATATATATATATATATATATATATATATATATATATATATATATATATATATATATATATATATAAATTACTGGCAAATCAAAATGATTTCAACCAACTTATTTTTTTCATTTTAATGAGACCTCCGATTTCATTATGAATGTGAAGTATTTATATAATGATTTATCTATTTACCCCTAATGATACTCTCAGAAAACGGCATAATTTTAATTGCTTCATTCATAATTCATTCCTTTCAAATCAACGTTGGAAAATTCACCTACTAGTTTGATTCCAAATAAAAACCTCTCAGTGATAACTTCTTTTTTGCTAGATATGTAGGAAACTGTTTGTCTGAGTCAATATTTCTACGTTTGTATCAATTCCGCTAGAGGCCGCTCAGAGAGAAACAGATTTCTTCGTTTCTATCCGACATCACTAGTAACTTGCTTTGGAGCAATAGATTAAAAAATAACAGAGACCTAACTTGTAGGCCTAATAACCAGAAGTTCTCAAAATGAAGTATACTTATAGGAGTTCAAAATATGAAAATCTTCAATTGTATTACATATAAATAATTTTCTGTAAATAACCTTAAAGTGAATAATCTTTAAAAGTAGATCTATAGTAGGTTGTTTTTGGTTTTTTTCTATAGTCAACAAGTGTACCAAATTTCAATTTAATAAAAAAATTATTCATTCTATGCGTTCTACTTAATGCCTGTATAGAATAAGTTCAGACATTATCAGAAACTATGATGAATATGAATTATTAGTGAAAAAACAGTTATTGAAAAGAAAATAACATCACTCAAAAACTTTCTAAATTAATATAAACTTTTGATGTTGGATTATTATTGACAAGCAATATCAAGAAAAGTCTTCCCATTAATAATTGTTCTATGAGACCCCCGAGGAAACTAGAAACTATATGATAATAAAATAATAAATCAACTGACAATTTTAGGTTTATTCAGAAGTTGAAAAAGTCAAGTCAGATTGATTTGAGTCAGTTTGCTCATTATATAAGCAAGCTCATACGCCTCAAAAAGTTTTATTGTTTGATATCCAAAGTTTAATTTGAAGTTATATTTTACCTATATCATACTTATATGCATATACCATTAAAATAATCTAAAGTTTTCCTTCTTTTCAAAATTCTTAGAACTTTGTTTATTGATACCTACATATAGGTATTGTTACTTGATATTATTTTGATTTGGATATAATTTTCCCATGAAATTATTACTATTTATTTTCTTTTAAGGGCTTTATTGTGAAAATGTGAAATAATTTATTATACAACTCTACTGAGTAATTATAATTTCATGAATTTCTGATTAAATATTTTTGTGATATATTTGGAATATCGAAGTCGAAAATAAATCATACAAGCTAAAATGGATGAATTAGTTTTTAAGAAATTCTTTAATGTATTTATTATTATGGTATTCATTTTAGGTATCATTAAAATACGTACAGATATTTTGAAATAATGTTTGAAAAAATTGATTAATTTTTATTATTTTTCAATTATAAGTTGCCAGAAATTCAATTTCAAACAATAAAGAAATGTTGAATGACTAAGCTGGCATTTTGGGAAATAATAATTTTTCAAAACATTGATCAAATTCAATAGAATTTTGTACTCTATCACGAGGACGGTGCTCACATTATTTTCAGCCTGTGTACGTGTGACTTTTTGAATAAATATTTTCCAATCACCTAATGGGTAAGAGGGCTTCGATGAATGGCCTCCAAGATAGTCAGATTTAACCCCATTGAACTTTTTGTAATGGGGTATTTATTAAACGTCTCCTACCTCTTTAGAATATATCTTTATCAACGAATATTGGTAGTGTCAGGTAAAATAACACACGAAATGTAAGAAATTGGTCGGGAAAATGTCGAACAAAGATTTTATAATACTAAACGGAAGTAAATAGCTTGCACTGTGAACATCTAAATAATTGAGAGTCGATTTATTTTACCCCCATAGGTTTTTTAAAATCATTTCAATACAGAATAATTTTCCAGCATATACTTAAAGAGAGTTCAATTAATTACCATTATAATGTTTATTCGACAAGCCACTTAAGATTCTTGAAAAAGAGGCCCCCGTGTTGAAGGAGATTACTCTTAATCCACGGATTTACAATAAAAAAGATGCCTCTTCGAAAACCCCATCATTAAATATTTTAAATGCGCCACTCGATATATATATATATATATATATATATATATATATATATATATATATATATATATATATATATATATATATATATATATATATATATCGGTTTCAGTTTGTTGGCAACTTTTCAGGTAATATATGACTACGGTTTATTATTTCCTCTATACGTTTCGGAGGATTCTTTACCTCCTTCTTCAATAGTTTAATTTAAAATCAATGATCTACAATAAATACAATAAAATAGGTAAACAGACGAGACCAAAGTAAAACAACAAGAAAATGACAGCACGTAACAAAAAACAAATATTATGGATATATGAGCGTTCCTTCAAAACAGAACGATGAGATATTATTCAATTTTACTTAGATTTCAACTTCAGAATATTTTATATTTTAACGTGTATTAATATATTTAGTTTACTTATTTTATTGTATTAATTGTGGATCATTGATTTTAAATTAAACTATTGAAGAAGGAGGTAAAGAAACCTCCGAAACGTATAGACGAAATAATAAACAGAAGTCATCTATTACCTATATATATATATATATACATATATATATATATATATATATATATATATATATATATATATATATATATATATATATATATATATATAATCTCTTGATAATTATTAGCAATAACAGGCTGGTTGAATCTTAAAAAACTCGATTTTTTTAAGATTCAACCAGCCCGTTATTGCTAATAATTATCAAGAGATTAAAAATAGATCACAGGCAACAACAATTCGAATAAATAAATAAATATATATATATATATATATATATATATATTTATATCTATATAGCTATATATATATATATATATATATATATATATAAAAATATATATATATTTATATATATATATATATATATATATAAAAAAAAAAAAATATATCGCGGGAAAATATTAAACAAGTATAGCAGAATTATCGGTATAGCCCGCTTATATGGAAGCAGCCGTTGACACGTGTTTCGGACTCTTTGGTCCTCATCAGAACGGCGTAGCCAAGCATTGGATTGAAAACTTGGAGATGAAAATAGCACAACAAACGAAATCCCCTGCTACGGAAGACAATCACACATTTGTGGCTTATTGTTTGAACTCCCCGGTTTGGGAGATTTGGTCAAACTTTGCCACGGAGGCGATTAATGCCATCCGCGAGATGTCAGACCGAGTAAATGAACAACAACAAAGAAATTAATCGCGGGAAAATATTGAACAAGCTACGCCGTTCTGATGAGGACCAAAGAGTCCGAAACACTTGTCAACGGCTGCTTCCATATAAGCGGGCTATACCGATAATTCTGCTCTACTTGTTTAATATTTTCCCGCGATTAATTTCTTTGTTGTTGTTCATTTACGCGGTCTGAGATCTCGCGGATGGCATTAATCGCCTCCGTGGCAAAGTTTGACCAAATCTCCCCAACCGGAGAGTTCAAACAATAAGCCACAAATGTGTGATTGTCTTCCGTAGCACGGGATTTCGTTTGTTGTGCTATTTTCATCTCCAAGTTTTCAATCCAATGCTTGGCTACGCCGTTCTGATGAGGACCAAAGAGTCCGAAACACGTGTCAATGGCTGCTTCCATATAAGCAGGCTATACTTGTTATACATATATATATATATATATATATATATATATATATATATATATATATATATATATATATATATATATAACGTCAACTTTTCAATAAAATCAAGTTTTTTAAGATTCAACAAGCCTGTTATTGCTAATAATTATCAAGAGATTATATATATATATATATATATATATATATATATATATATCAATATATAAATATATATATATATATATATATATAAAAATATTTATATATATGTATATATATATATATATATATATATATATATATATATATATATATATATATATATATATATATATATATATATATATATATATATATATATATATATATGAATGTTCATATAGAATTTTGAATTTTGGAATTATTCCATGGGAATTTTTAATTGAAGAGACTCTTCTTTAACAACAAATGCTTTAAGGTATTTTCTATGCCTTAATGGAAGGAATTAAACTTCATACTTAGTTGAATACTTCTGGTTGAAAAACCTTCCACTGATTATTATTAACTTCACAAGTAACGTGAAAAAAAATCACTATGTTTCACAAGAATCAGCTATCAGAGAATAATTTTGTAATATTTCGACTAAATCTCGCAGAAGTTCAAACCGTACTGTCTTTCTGAATTTTCCAACGTAAATGTAAAATGTAAGAATTGTTAGAAGAAAATCAGTTTTCCGACGGTTCCTATCAACAGCGAAGAATTGAAAAATTCTAGCATCATTATAAGTAGGCTAATCACTTAGTGGATTTTAACTTTACTTGAAAATTAACACAAATTTCTAAACCGAAGATTGTGGGTTCGAGTCCTATCTTGCTCTTGGGTGTTGTATATGTCCAATTAAATTTAGAGGTTCTAAATATGTTTAACTGTTGGGTAATGACTCAGTTTCAAGTCCATTGGCCGTTCGGAACCAGCGTGAAACTGTAGGTCCCTTGAGATAGAAAAAAAACACAGATTTGAAAATAGAAACAACATCCTGAAGTGATTTCATGAAAACGAACTTGAGATTTGTTGTTGATGTGATAAGACTATATTTGAACTGTGACGATATTATTTTTTGAGTTACGATAAAGTGGAATTTGAGGATAATCTTCAGAAATTCATTAGGTATTAAGCTTTCATGAAATTAGAGTAATTTCTAGTCGGAAAAAGCTAAAAATAGTATACCTACTTAGTTAATCTATTATGAAACCTTCAGAATACCTTGAGATTCATTTGACTATGCCTACCACTTCCAACTTGTTGAAATATTGAACTCAATTATGTGAGTTTTTTTTGAAAAAATAGTTATATTCCATTCTCGTATTTTCCTGCTCGAAAATGTCAAAGAAAAATGAATTTAATGTTTAATTGGAAGTGAATTATTCACAGAAAGTCTTGTTGGTGAAATTTTTGTTTCACTTCACAATTGAAAAGTTTCTTAAACTTCTCGAAGATTATATTATATTCAGAAAATTCTAATTTCCAATGAAGTACCTACTTTGGCCTTTTTTAGTTTGCTTTCATGCCTACAATCTTCATTGGTCCTGTTGGTATAGAAAGGACGATGAAAGAGGATATTCTGGATACGTCACCTTTTACTTTCTACTGTTCTATGTCATATATTTTCATTTACATCTAATTTAAGAATAAGTGCATCTAAGTCTCATTTATTTGACCGAAAAAGTTGAAAAGATAATTTAATTCAACCATTGATTCATTTTTAAATAGTTCAGTATTAAAATTCAAGTGCAAGGTGCAATGTTAGACATCCCAATTAAATTTTTAAATTTAAAATGTTCAATATGACAAGAACATAAAATAACGTCTATAGCTAAAAATGTGAAAAATTACACCCTCCTTTAGTTTGATTCTTCAATAAAGATCCAATTTCTCTATAAGTTATTTCTTATAAGACAATAAACATATACCTATAATTGTTTTTGAATTGTACAAAATGGAGCATTTAATTTTGAATGATTGCGAGGGGTAGGAATTTTAACGAAATCTCATCTATACTATAAATGAACTTAAAGTATTTAGGTACAAACTTCACAAAACTTACAGTTGTAAATTCTGAACATCTAAAGAGAAATGTAAGATCTCATCACTAAAGTAAGATTTGAAAGTGTTATAAGTAGTTGTATGTTTGACTTGTAAGTGCGACACTATTGTGCATAATCTATCATTTCACGTATTTTTGAAGTGTTTGAATTAGAACATCTTCAGGGAAAGAAAGAAATCTTGTACTAGGTACTTATTATGAACCCATAAAAAAATGGATGATATTTGATTTGCTACAAAATTAACACGGCCAAAAAACATTTTGCTTGTTCAAAACCCCATAAAATGACATGAAATTCAAGTTTTTCCGAACCTTTTTTTAATTTTATATTCGATTTCATTTGAAACCCTATGAATTTCTGCACTCAGTTGGGAAATATAATAATAATCTTGTATCTTATATCTTTTATTAATTATTTTAATCAATTCCTCCTAACTGTTACATTCCGGTGTTTTTCATCAAATGAATTAATTGGGCACTTGTACGAAACAGCTTCATTACCATAGCACTTTACAAGATATATTCTTTATTGAAGAATTAGCATAGTTGAAAAAGAATGACAATTATGAAATTATTTACCGCAGTTGACAGTTACCTAGGAATATCGTAAAAATCACTCACTAGATTATTATTACATTTTCGTAATCCCATACTGTTAATTTGATTTAACGGTATTCAGATGAAAATTGAAAAGTCAGTGTTAACGGCCGCCGGCCGTTATAATTTCATAACGGCCGGCGGCAGTTAAGAAATCACTTGTTCAAATATTTATTTCAAAACATCATTCTGATTACAATAACAACATTGAAATCTTGGTCCACAGCGAGTTGGGAGAATAAACCTCTGATTTTCATTTCGCATAGGCTAATAATACATCTTCATTAACTACCTTTACATACTTGCTTTTACGCCACATTTCAAAATTTTCATATTCTTTTTGATATCGCTCTTGAGTTATTTTCGGCAGTTAATCAACACTCGCTGCACTGCACATGATTCTCCCAATATGTATCTCTAAAGGATTTTGATTTCGTTCCTCAATTTCATCCAAAGTCGTCGTTGAAGCGAACTTGAGAACACAAAAAACTGACGTTGTTTATAAAACTGTCAAACTGTTCCATGACAACAGAGTGCACGACGTTGGGATTTTTCTTTAGAATTGCGAGGTACGGGTTTTTTTCTTTCTTCGGAATCAAAATGTAATCTTTCAACGGGATTACGAAAAATTTTTAACGACACACGGCCAATACGCAAATAACGGGTTCGGTTAGTTATAATCCTCGGCTGCGCCTCGGATTACAATATCCAACCTCATCCGTTATTTGCTACATATCGGCCTTGTTACGTTAATAACTATTCCGTACTTGGTGCAAAAATTCATAGGGTTTTACATAAAATAAAATATATAAAATGAAGCTGCTTTTGAAAAACTTGAATTTATTTAATTTTACGGGGTTTTTGAACAAGCAAAACTTTTTATCAAGAATTGCATTTTTCCCTAAAATTGAGATTAAAAATGTTTTTCCTCTTTGGCACCTCATCCGTGGACACACTGTATAAATTGATTAACCTTAAGTGCTAACTCATAAATTAGGCCAGTCAGTTGAGATAATCAATTGACAATAATTCCAAAACTTTTCAAATTTAAATGTAGGGTCGGAAAAGAGATAAAAACAATCTATGAAATTTTGTAAAGTCCGAAATATTGTTGAAAATGCAATAAATGATAATTTGCTGAATTCTTGCGAAAAAGAATTTCAAAAGTTCTGCAAGATTAGAGTCGTGTTGAATATATATTATTTCATGTCAATCATCAAATTTGCAACAAATTTAACGGCCTAGAACATTTTTTTAATTCAAAATTAACGTTTTTCTTTGATAAACTGACCAAAAAAAATCCAAAAGTTCAAACACGACAGATACTCCGGAAAAATAAGTATACCGAACAGTTGTAGAATTTGCAACCTTTTACGTCGACCGGAACATGTTTATTTATAATTTTTTTAATTCCTGGTCATTTTTTTTTGGGCAAGATGGTCTCCCAATAATTACAAAAGTTTTGAAACTTGGTTGCAAATTTAGAAAACATCTATTCTGATGCAATTGCAAATTTGCAACCGTGCACCTACGCGGTCCGGAACTTGCAATGCAATTCGCAAAAATATGATTTTTGGATTTTTATATTTTTGCATATTGCATTAAGTTATGGACCACGTACAAGGTTGCAAATTTGCAAATGCATCAAAATAAATGTTATCTAAATTTGCAACCAAGTTTCTAAACTTTTGTTATTATTTCGAGACCATCTTTCTCGAACAAATTTCTACGTATTAAAAAAATTATAAATGAACATGTTCCGGTCAAAGTGAAGGGTGCAAATTTATACAACTGTTCGGTATATTCCTCCGAAATATCTATAAAGTTTGCAGAACTTTTGGAATTTTTTTTGGTCATTTTATCCAAGAAAAACGTTAATTTTGAATTAAAAAATGTTCCGTACCCTTAAATTTGTTGCAAATTCGATACGTGATATGAAATAATATATTTAATACTTCTCCAAGTTTGCAGAACTTTTGGAATTTTTTTCACAAGCATAAGGCAAAATTAATTTTGATTATTGATTACATTGTTTACATTACATTCTTTACATGTATTCACATACTAGTTATACATTACTATTACTATTAGATAGAATTTGAATTACAAAGAAAAGATAAAAACATAAAAGAATGCTAGATTCATAGACACATGATAAATATTCAATGGCTTTTATTTGGCACCTATAGGTTAGGGAAACCTGTATGTGCCATTTGAATAGGTCTTAGAGGTCTAAAAGGAGATAGAGTTATAAGCAATAAGTCTAAAGAGAGATAGAATTACATACAATACACAGGAAAAACTTAAACGTTAAACTTGGGAACTAATGTGAGAAAAATATACAATTACCATAATAATAATATAACATATATTATTCCAGAAAATATCTGTAGAAATTTCTAGAATTTCGATAAATATACATTGAGGCAGTTTTATTGAATTTGTGAGGATTATGCAGCATTTTTACCTCAATCGGTAAGTTATTGTAACATTTTTGGCCCAGGTAGCTAGAGCAATTTTCGAAGAATTCACTATTTGGTTTTGGAACTTACATTTGTTAGATACATTTCTAGTGGTATGACAATCATTAATATAATTTTTTGAATGTTCGTGTTTGTGTATATAACAACATATGGTATGAATGTATATGCACCTAATATTTTTTCATTATATAATAGCAGAGTAGAGTACCTTCGACTTTTCTTAAAAATAATTTTTAAAATTCTATTCTGAATAACATTTAATGGCCTCAGAGCCACTTCATATAAGCCTCCCCATACCAGGATTCCATAACGTAATATAGATTCCACTAAGCTGAAGTACAGTGTTACTAAGAGGTCTAAGCTAAGAAATTGTTTCACAAGATTGATTCATCGATGATAGTACCTAAATATTTAGAGGTTTTAGTTCAAATAATTCAATATTATTGCAATTTTAACAATGTTCCAGACTTAGGAAAAGGTTGCAAAATGATATTTGTTCCTTTCTCTATGTAGCATTCAATTGACTGAAGTGAAATCTTTTGGAATTATTGTTGAATTTTCGATTTTCAATGTTTTAACTAATCTTAACTGACTAGCCTAAATACCCATCAGACGTTTCTGTTATTAGCTTCAAAAATTTCGTATAACGTTCGTTTTTTATGGCTCCATCAAAATAATCAGTTCAACCGACGTATTATTTAACGGAGGTAGTATATATCGATTGGTAATTTGAGGGAACTCTATACGTCCGATGGACCGGAAAACGCTTAGTTTTCTGCGAACAATCTGCGAAGTCTCTCTTAATTGTGCGGTACATTACCGCAATCCGATACTCGATAAGTAATTGACGTACGTTTTGTGCGGAATTAGAAATCTTGAAATTCGATCTTCCATTCGAGACTTCGATCCTTCTTTCAACGTCCGGGTTGCTAAACTCGACGTGAGTATTGTTATGAGAGCGAACGCGGGACGTATTGTTTTTTGCCGATAGAACTTTGGCGAAATCTTCGAATTATATAGTTAATTATCGAAAAAAATAGTTTGAGGAATGGAAATCGTAGAAAAATATCACGAGGAGGATGTTTGAGTACGAAAAACATCCACAATTTATATTTAAAATAACGATAAACGATAGAAATACATAAAAATCAGTACTGGCCGACGTTTCGATTTTGTTATATTTTTTAAGCGCATAATATTGATTATATAACTCATGTGTGAATATGCCAATACAATCCGTGAATTTTGCATAGTTACCGCGTATTGATAAGTGAATATACCCTTTACGACGTTGTATAATCGTTTTGGTGTTTCGACTCGTGTCAAAATGTGAATATTTTCATATTGACGATGTTTTGATGTTTGTCAAAAAAATTAATATTTTTTATTCGTTATATAATCGTAACAAATACGAACTCGAGCAAACGAAAATAATCGTTATACTGACCTCGTCACTCGACGTATTTTCTTAAAACATCACTCGAGCTGCGCTCTCGTGGATGTTTCGCAAAGTACGTCTCGTGAAGTATAATCGATTATTTTCGATGCTCTTGTGATATTATAGCTGATTATTTTTTTTTGTATGATTTTCAACCAATCAGAACGATCAGTTTAGTTAAGTTACCTTGTTTAATTTCGATAAAACCTGATTATACATAGAGTTACTCTACCAATCGGAAATTAACAGGACCGTCAAATTTTGACGTTTATCAATAACTGTTCAAAAATAGTCGATTAGGAGATTTTACTTAATAAATAATCAGTAATAATATCACAAGAGCATCGAAAATAATCGATTATACTTTCGAGTCACGAGACGTATTTTGCGAAACACCACAAGAGCGCAGCTCGAGTAGTGTTTTAAAAGAATACGCCGAGTGACGAGGTCAGTATAATCGATTAATTTCGATTGCTCGAGTGGTATTCGTTACGATTATATAACGAATAAAAAATATTAATTTTTTTTGACAAACGTCAAAACACCGTGAATATGAAAATATATATACATTTTGACACGAGGCGAAACACCAAAACGATTATATCACGTCGTCAAGGGTATATTCACTTATCTATACTACGTCGTTATGCAAAATTCACGGATTCTATTGGCTTATTCATACATGAGTTATGTAATCGTATCAAATACAATACGTACTGCAAAATAATAGTATATTATTCAATATATATTGTATAATATATATTATACAAATAATAGTATATTATTCAACAAAATGATTACTATTTTTCACGAGGGTGAAGTTTGCGACACGAGCTGCAATCGAGTGTCGCAATTCACCCGAGTGAAAAATTATAATTTTGTGCGAGTAGAATACTATACTTTGTCCACGACTTCCTCGAAAAACTTAGTAATAATCTGCAATTTCAACAATAAAAATAGTTATCAAAAGCGTTGACATAACATTTTCTGTGTTCACTGAAAACTGCATACTCACGTAAACGTCAACTATTTCACTTGACATCGATTCCATTCCTTTCTTTCACTCTGATAAAAATGTAATAGATAATTTATTAGAGTAAATATTCAATAAGTTGGGCATTATATTAAATATTAGTTCAATAATTTGCCTAAAAGTTATCTTAGTTACATAAAACCTAAAAATCTAATAACAATACTATCCCAACAATGTGAATGATAGTCTCAAGTTTGGACGTACGTTTTGAGTGTGACGTCATGCAGTGTATAATAAACCATTATACACACTAGTGAATAATAGGTATAATTGTACTTCAGGAAGCACACGTATAATGAATGATTTATAGTACAGTGGTGGACAAATACGGTTATACATCTCAAACTTCCTGCATAATTACAAATCGTGTCAGTTTGACACAATAATCCTCCCGCTTCGCGGTCGGATTATTTAGATCAGGACCAATTAGTTTAGCTCGGGGTCCATTTTAAGAAATAGAATTGCCATCGCGGTACACAAAACACGTGGTCGTCGCAGCGTCCGTAGATGCGGGGGATACATTTTTATTAATATATTTTATTTTATTAATATAATTTACTTAGGTACTCAGCAAGTTGCTGTGTTCTCGCGGTCCGCACAAAATGGGTCGGCGGTCCGGATGCGGACCGCGGTCCGCCATTTGGTGACCCCTGATTTAGACTGTCACACTGACACTCTGTGTAATTATACAACAAGTTATCGATGTATAACCTGATTATTTTGAAGTACTTATAGTATTAGGTACTGATTATTTTTCATTAAATTGAAGATTTCAGACATTTGGTTCAGTATTCTTGTAAATTTGTATTTATTTCGATGGTGGAATCGCCGAATTATAAAGTTAATTATAGACAAAAATGGTTTGATGAATAAAAATTATAGAATATTATTTCAAAAAAATATCCATACTTCATACAGTCTCGAGAAACGATAGAAATATATAGAAATTACTACTGGTCAACGTTTCGATCTTGTTACATTTTATTCTTATGAAATCTAACAAGATCGAAACGTCATGGATTTTTTTTTCTCAAACAGTATCCTTGGAATAATTTTCTATGATTTTTGTTCATTACTTCCTATATAATTCGATGATTTCACCATTGTACCACCAAAATAAATACATATGCAAGAATAGAAAAAATAATTTATTCAAATTCATTTATAAGTGTGAGTTAAATGATTGGTTCTCATTACTCAAATGATTGGCATAACTAGAGTCTACTTTATTATTATCCAGACAACATTTATATATATATATATATATATTTCAAAATTACTAGAATCTCAACAAATCAATAATTTCAAACACTCAGGTCATCTTCTTAATGCTAGGATAGAATTAAAAAAAGGTGAATTATAAAACTTGTTCAGTAATGCAGTACTTCGTAGTGGTTCGGTTTCCTTAATATTTCAAATAAATTGCCATAGATAATTGATATTCTATATAAACATCTAGAATTTTATTCTAGAATAAAGAATCTGTTGCATTCCATATACCCCACGCAAACTATTAATGAAGAACAAAAACCTCCCAATAAATTATGTGCCGAATTTGAGTAGCAAAATTTGTAATAGGCTATCGAAAAATTACGTTAAAACAATTTGTACAAATAAAAGAAACTTGAAGTAATTTTTGGTCGATAATAAAAATAAATCTGACATCGGAGAAAACAGTGGTGTTTACAAAATATTTTGCGACGAATATCCTGCTTTCTATATTGGACAAACAGGAAGGAATATAAACATTCGCGTTGAAGAACATAAAAAGTCAATTTTGCAAAATAAAAATACCACTGGCTTCTCCGAACATTGTATAAAATCTAATCATTTCCTGGATTTCAACAGAACCCAATTGTTGCATTCAGGTAACAAAGGAAAGCGCCTTGACCTTCTTGAAATAAGTTCAGCCCATAATAGTAAATTACCCCTTGCAAAAGAACAAATTGATTTTCAGGTATAACCTTTGCTTTTGTCTGTTTTATAAAATAAGGTGTAATACTCTCCTGGACCTAGTCAGTCTTGATGATGAGTTCATAACTCGAAACATGTAGACTATCCTTTACTGCTAAATACAGTATCTAAATATTTTTATATAGTGAGACTTAAGCCAAATGTGTGTTTATATTTAAAGTTTAAACTTTATTCTTTATGATGTTTCACAAAGTGATGTGCGAGAATTCAATTTCAGTTATTAGAATTTTATCATTGTTGTGAAGATTTTATCCATAATAGTGTTTCAATATAAATATCAATTTTTATCAAGAACCACCCTCATATAATTTTGAAAAAGTATCAAATAAAAGAAAAACTAGTAAAAATACAGCACCGGCAAAAACAGTTTAAACCCTCATATCATAAATCATTCCTAAATATCACATTCAAAATGTTACTGCCTTTTTTACTTAATCCATATCCATGTACTACATCGACATCCTAAGTTTCAATTTCCTCACGGATTTTCATGCAAACTTCAGCCAGACAACAAGATTAGAAAAAGCACCCTTCACACAACCCCCTTCGACCATGTAAATTGGACCCTTCATATTACTCCACAAAAACGGAAACCCTCCGGGGATGGAAACCTAAACCGTCTCATATCCTAATGGCCACCAAGTCACCCTTTTCCCGCTTGCATATGCAGAATAAGAAGGTGGGATCTGAAGGTGCAAAAAACCGGCCGGCTTCCAATCAAATCGCAGACGGCGGTTATTGCAGTGCGAATTTTTAATTATCCCAGCCCACGTTCTTTTGTTTTTCAGTTGTTATTCGGAATGCGCCTGGTGGTAATGCGCGCCGAGCGGATCGAGGGGGCAAGGGGGGCGCGTTAAGATGGTCGACTTTGGAGATCCGTCGAATCCATATTAATTTGGGGGGGTTGGAATCGCGATGCTGGGGCTCATTAGCGACTTAGTTTTGTAGCTATTCCGATGCTTAATTAGGGGCGGAAAGGCGAATAGAGTTGATCTGGATGTTGGTTAAGATAATTGGAGGATAGTGTTTATGAATTTAGTGAGCGAGTTTTGAATTCATGAGAAATATATTCATCATAAGTTTTTGAAATAAGTAACTATATCCTTAGTTAATAAGTAATCAAAAGACTATTGTGTTCGTCGGATGTAAAATCCACATGATTAGATAATAGATTATTTATACTCCAACAGGAGAATTAGATATGATTAAAAACAGTTTTAAATGAGAAATTTACAACTTATTATTGTTTTTCAAATTCAATGTTATTTACAATATTTATTTTCAATAGCAGCCTCGGTAGTCCAGAGGTAAAGTTTATCTTTTGTATAACAAGAATCTTGGGTTCGAGTCCCTTGATATAACAGAAAATATTTTTATTTTCTACTTGTATAGATATTATTTGTTGATATTACCTTAGATACGGTTGCTATAAATACATTCATTATTCTCTAGGGCGTTATGAGCGGGCATTATGGATCATAACGCCCGCTCATTGTACGAGGACAACTGAAGCAACTTCCATTGATTAAATACTTCATAATCCTTGTCGTATACGACTCTGGATTTCTCCGGCAATGAATTATTCGCAGCTTTGGCTGCATTTTCTATTATGTTCTTGGGTAAATTCATTTTCATTTCCATTATTTCTATAAGACTGCACAAAGAAAGCAGCAATGACATTCACTAAATATGACAAAAATATTCACAAACGTCAAAATATCAACAAATGACATGCCTACTATGAGAAGGAAAATGGAAAGTATAGGAGCAATGAACCGATTTTAAAATCGATTTTACATCATAATAAAATAATTTTTTCGTGAAAAATAAAATCTTGTATGCACCACGTGCGTTACTAGATCGTAACGCCCAAAACGGCAATTTAAAGTCACTCTTAGTCAATAACAAGGATAGGAACAATATTGGAGAAAACAGTGGTGTTTACAAAATCTTTTGTAATGAATGCCCATCCTTTTATATCGGACAAACAGGCAGAAAAATCAACACTCGCGTAGAAGAACATAAAAAGTCAATTTTGTTTAACAGAAACACCACTGGTTTCTCAGAACATTGTATAAAATTTAACCATTTCATCGACTTCGAGAAAACGATATGCCTCCACCCAGGTAAAAAGGGCAAGCGTCTTGACCTGTTGGAAATTTTAGAAATTAGTAGTGCCATTAAGAGGAATTACCCCATCGTAAATGAACAAGTTGAATACCAAATTTCCCCTCTACTACAATCAATATTATAAATGAGCTTGTTGAGTATTTTTCTGTTCAGTCTTGATAATGGGCCCATAACCCGAAACTAGTTGACTAATTTAATTGTTAATTTTTATTTAATATATTTGTGAAACTTAAAGCCAAGTGTTTTTATTTTAAATATCAGTATTTAATAACTAATTATGAAATATGTAAATAATATTGATACTCATGCCCTCGTTTTTATTGATATAATTAATACTCCCGATTGTATTGAAAGTGATGTTTATACTTCTGGTCGAAGTGAAAATCGTGGAAATAGCCTCTGATAATTTCCACATCAAATCGAATATTCCGAACGATCAATTTTCCATAACTGAAATCAATTCGAGTAAGAAATTCTGAAATTCATTACCAACTCCCTTAATCTGCTTCGAAGGGATTCGGGAAAACTTTCCGACGCTCTCAAAGAAAATTCGAAACGTAATTACGCGAGAGATTCAATAGGACCGGCCAAAATGCGATATTAATTTAAATTTACAACTCATTCATTGCTAGAAAATACGCTGACTCGCTTTTCCGAGTTTGTGTTAGGTATAATACATGTTTAATCTGGACTACGGCGAGTATTCGAACTTCTAAAAGATCTGGGGATTATTTGAAAGGCCGAAACGACGTTTCGTGGGAGTTATTTAATGAAATTTTCCAGATGGGCATCTTATTCGAAGAAATGTAGGGAAATTGCTATTCGGCAAATTTACATCGGAGGTTTATGAATTAATACGGGAATTGAAAAAAATTATTGAAATTTTTGCATTTATATAGGAAATTTAGAGAGAGCCAGTACTAAGGACTATCTTAAAAACTGATCAATTTTTGGAGGTTCATCAGAAAATTTGAATTAAATGAAAATCAAAGAAAATTTTTTAAGATAAATAGGAACGTTATAATTTGGAACATTTTTCATCTGAGATGAATTAAGTGATTAGTGAAACTTCTCTGAAACTTAAATTCAACTAATCACATAATCAGGAGACTGAAATGAGAATGAAAAAGTTTCATCTGAAAAATTATGAATGATTAGTGAAACTTTACTTAAATGAACATTCCACTAGCCAATGAGTGAAGAGACTCTAATTATGCATGTCATCTTATTCAAGAAAACCATACCTTTAATCACAATTATAAAACATTACAGACAAAAAACTTACTGTTAGGAATCCCGATACATCAATAAATATAAAAATTCCTGAAACTTAATTAACGATCAGGTTGAAGTAAACCATTCTCCTCTCCTTAATCTGTTCAATGTACCTACTAATAGCTCTGAATGAATTGCTTATTGTTATTTAGTTTCTCTAGGAACCCCTCTGTTATGTTCAATTTTTCGTATAAATAGATTGTTTTGTAATACCATAATTTAGTACGAGATGAAGTCATGTTATGACGAAACGCGCTTACTCAATAGATTTTTATTTCAACCTGTGAAAAGTTAGTTTTTTATTTATTTATAAAGTTATGAATATGAACTTCCACCAAGTAAATGCCAATTCAATTCAACATTTAGTGAAGCACTTCCAGGAAATAAATGATTGATTAAAATGAAGAACTATCATGGAGTAAAATGTAAATAATATCAAAAAGGGTGGGTAATTTAAGAACTCTTGATTCACTTCTCCCTACAAGGATGAAAACGTTATTTTATGTGTGATTAGTGAAACTTCACTAAGATTTACGTTTCACTAATACCTCTCTAAAGCACCACCAAGAAATCATATATAATTCTGAAGAGCCTTAAAAAAAATCATGACCAAAATTCAATTTTTCAAAATATTCTCTTTACAGAAGGATACATCATTTCAAACTTTTTATTACGATCCTTCAATACATGATTAGTAATTACTGATTACTCAGTAAAGCTCTATTGAGAAAACAAATATAATTAAAAAATGGCATAAGAAAAATCATGAGCAAAAATAAATTTTCAATTTATCCTCTACAAAGAAGGAAACGTTATTTTAATCTTTTTAAAACAAATAATAAGTGGAACTTCACTCAGATGTATGTTTCACTATTAATTCAGTGAAGCACTATTAAGAAATCAAATAGAATTCAAAAGATTCATCAAGGAACAATCATAAGTCAAATTCAATTTTTAAATTTATCCACATCAAAGGAGAAAATGTTATTTTAATTTTTTTATTAAGAAGGTTCAACTAATGATTAGTGAAGCTTTCAGTTAAATTTATGTTTCACTAAGGGCTCAGTGAAGCACTTTCAAGAAATCAATTACTTAGAATTCAAAAGATTCAAAGGAAAAATTCATTTTTTCACTAAGAAGCTTCAATAAATGGTTAGTGAAACTTCACTATGATTTCCGTTCCACTTATGACTCAGTGGAGCATTATCAAGAAATCAAATAATCTTAAAAGATTTATAAGAAAAATCATGAGCAAAATTAAATTTTTCAATTTTTCTTCTGTAAAGAAGAAAACGTTGTTTTATACGATTATACGATTTAGAAAAATTCATATGTCTTACCTAGGTACATACCTATTGTGTCTTGAAGTGAAAGAAATATTATTTTTTATAATTATTTATATCTAGTGCAGTATCAAATAGAAACAAACATTTTTTGTGCACATACTTATTACATTCATTGAGATTTTACTTCCTTAGAGTATTTGTTATTTTTATCTATGTGAAGCTACCTACTTGATGAAGTGAAAATCATGACTTGAAATTTTATATCTTTTTAAATTCAACAATTATTTTTTCTCATTCAGTATTTTCAACTATTTTGAATTCGAAATTAGAATTTTTTTTATGATAAAGAAGCTAACCCAAATTCTGCAACAATATTTCGAATGTAGGTATCTACCTATACCTATCTAACAAAATATTTCACCCAAATTTGGACAACGAAGCACTATTTCCCTGCAACTGTCCTAAAATAATGTCCCCAAAATTAGTCAGAGCCAATTAATCAGTTCCCCAATTATAATAGTTGAACACGTCACTACTAATTACTACCGTAAACCTTCCGCTACCAGCATAACACAACCGCGACAGACGCAAGCCAAAATAGCCCCTAAATCACGTTCCCATACCGTACAACCGACCGAAACAATCGAGCATCGAGACCGGCCCACCGCGCAAAACGCTTGGCGCGAAACGAAACCCTATCCAAGATGGCGCTAGGGACGATAATCGTCCCAAGGACCGGAAATCGACTTTGGGTTAGTTTATTGGATGGTTTCAGGATACGCCTCTTTTAAGGGACCTTTTCACGATTGAATATTAGGGAGTATCTTGCTAAGTGAAGCCGCAGTCTGCGATTCACAAATTGGAGTCGTCAGTCCGTCTCAATATTCGTTGACGAGAGGTCGGCAGCGACCCAACGATTCAATCAACGAAAAAAAAACGACGTAGTGTCCAAAGTTTCAGGCGTTAATATGGTACCAGTGACATCGAAATTTTTTTAAATCGTTGCGATTTTCGCGAAAATGAGTGATATTATCGCGAGTTTATTCGTATTATACCTGGAACGTTGATTTTCTTACGAAATATATACACAGTGCGCCGGGAAAAATGAACAATGATAATTTAGATACAATCCACGTGACAGCTCCGAGTATACTTAATAAACCATCTCAAACTATGCCGCAACGATCGCCGTTCGCTATACAGGAACTGTTGGGTCTCTCGGACAGCCACCACAGGTCTCCGACGGCGGCGGTATCGGCGATTACGCCGAATATGTACCCCCAGAGGCACATGCAAGGGCCTACGTGCTTTCCGACGGACCATGGCTTCAATCACCACCATATGACGATGGCGGCGAGCCGGATGGCGTATTTTAATGCACACGCGGCAGTAGCGGCGGCTTTCCTACCGCACAATATAGCCGCCGCCGCCGGTATGAACGCTGGGGCCGGCGGACACAATCCGGCGGCGGTGTTGGGGCTAGCAGCCGGACACCAGAATAATCCGGGCGGTAAGTTCAGTTAATAATAATAATAATAATATTTATTCATCCAGAAAGACAATTTACACTGTATTGGACAAGTCAATTTTCTTTTAACAATAATAACAATAATAATTTAACACTAACAAATATGCATACCTACAAAAGATAACAACAACAATAAATTTTCATACTCACAAATAATAATAGATTCGAAAAAAATCCCAAAACTACAACTCAATAAAAATAAAAACAAAAATTCAAATATCAAATCAACAAAAATTAATAAGTCTTCTAGTATTAGGAAATTTTTGATATATTTTTTAAATGCATACAATTTAAGTGCCCTTACTGTTGGTGGCAGATGGTTAAAAGGAACTAATATTCTAGGATGAACAAATGGCGAAATAGCTTTAGTACGCTGAAAAATCAATTATTTGAGAATGAATTAAGTATTAATCAAAATAATCTATGTTTTATATTTGAAACAAGAACATATTATAGCTTCAGTATTACATAAACAACAGTATAACTTAAATAAACTAATGAATGTATATTATCTACTTAACAAGAATTTTCTATAGTTCTTGATAATAATGTGAAAAATAGCTTAATAGTGAAATGAAGACATTTTCGTAAAATAACCTCAAGTTTGATATCAATGAATCTAAGTCAATTTTCATTGAAAATTTAAATTTTAGAGACTTATTAGGTACCTAGTGAGGACTAGGTACCTACCAATATTTAAAGACATAGGTATTCATGAAGAAAATATATTCATCGAGTAGCTAGGAAAGTATATAAATATTAATAATATAAGCATAGTAAAATTAAGAAGTTTATGTGAAGCAACTATAAATTGGATATCAACGAATCTTAGTCCTTCTTTCATTGGAAATTTAAATTACAATATGGATGAACTGATATTTATAGATATATTCATGAAATTGCTACAAAATCATGCAATAAAATATTGAAATAAAGGTTACATCTTTCTCTTCACTTTATGAAAAATAGCTTAGTGAAATGAAGAAATTTTCGTATAATAACCTTAAGTTAGATATCAACGAATCTGAATCAATTTTTCATTGAAAATTTAAATTTAAGACATTGATTAGGTACCTAGTGAGGAGTAGATATTTAAAGACATAGGTATTAATGAAGAAAATATAATCATCGAGCAGCTAGATAATATCCACAGGAAAGTATATAAATATTACTAATATCAGCATAGTAAAATTAAGAAGTTTTTGTGAAGCAATCATAAATTGGATATCAACGAATCTTAGTCCATTTTTCATTGAAAATTTAAATTACGATATTGAGGAATTGATATTTATAGATATATTCATATAAAATTACTACAAAAACAAGCAATAAAATGTTGAAATAACGGTTACATCTTTCACCTTATAAAATGCATCTATCCAATTTTAGTATTAATAGTTTGGGAACGAACAATTCCTAATTAAATAAAAATTCTGAAGAACAAACTATTCAAATTATACCTACTTCAATAATCATAGGCTAACATGGTATTCTAATGATTAAATTGTATTCAAATAATTAATATATAATAAAATTCAGTGAACATTCCAAACTTAAAGTACTAGAACAGTATCTATAAATATAATTACAAATATACCTAATGTTAAAGTTAAATTAAATCATAGAACTTTAAATGAGAAATAATACCTACTCTATATTTTTGTATCGCTATTTTTATTTATCATTTTTTGCTTACAAATGAAGTGGTACTACTACAGTCGTAAATATTCAGGTGATTAAAATAGTGATGAAGAACAAAGTAGGTATATTGTTTCTTATTTACAATTAAACAGACAAATTCATTCAATATTTAAATTTTAGAACAATGAATATTACACGTCAATATTAATCAACATTGTGTATATATATCAACAGAAATGATTGATGAATTCTAAGAAGTTTGGCAATATGTGTAGAATATGTTTTTATTCATGTGTTCCAAATCTCTTGTTGTCCACATTCATGTATTATGTTTCTCATTTAAAAATAAGAATTCTCTTGAATTATATGCAAAAAAAACTTGAACTAGTTTTATTGTGGCAAAATTGGAATATTTTTAACATTTCTCTAGTTTATACCGAAAAATAAAGTGACAATTATGATTACAGTGCATGAAGAGCAATATGAAACTTATAAACGAATGGTTTTCAGGTCTTCTATTTCAAATAATAATGTCTAATTGAATTAAAATAATAACGAAATGATTAAATATAATGAGAAAGAAAAGTTATAGTAAAGGGATTCGCCATCAGCCAATGGTCGAGGGCGGGGCAAGATATTAGATAAAAGATGTGAATTGAAGGTAAAATAAATAAAATTTGTGAACTTTCAATCGTTTATTACAAGAAAATTTTTTTTTAACAAATTAACTTCATTTGTCGAAATTTTTTCGAGTCTCTAGGGAGGAAAGCTGCCCCACCCTGACCTGATCAATTAATATCTAGGTATATCAAATGATTTTCATCGAACCATAATTAAGTCAGAAAACAATAATATACTAATAATACATTTTTTTACTAGTCTCATAGATTCGTGTATATAAATTTCATATACCTACTGGAAACAAGTATTATTATATATCATATTACCTATATTAAATACAAAGAGCAGGGAGAAATGGAAAAAGAGCTATTACAAAAAATTGCTTGTGCTTTTAATTCAGGAAGAAAGAACGAACGTGTTTTAACAAATTAAACAAGGACTGAAGCACTAGTTAAATTTTTTTTATGATGAAACTCATAGAAATCTTTACTTCTTATCAAATATATAACTATAAATCTTGAAAAATAAAAATCTGTGCTATCCCAAATGAATCCAAATTAAAAGAATTCTTATTCGCACATGAAAGTTATAACTCAATATAAATTTTCACTAATTTGAATAAAAGGAAGACAGAAAATTGAAAACAGTATAACAAAAAATTATAAAAACTGAGGAAGAATAAATGAGTTATTTGCAAAAAAATGAAAATGAACGAATATTAAGTAAACTAAACCATATAAATCATTCATTTCACTTCTTGTACTCAATATAGACATATTAGATACTTTTAAATCTTCTCATATACAATTTCTATAACTTGTTTCAATTCTTATAATTATTTGTACTCTTTTTCGAGTTAATGTAGCCAAAACTACTTCATATATCTTAATTTATTCAACAACTAAACTATTCAGTAAATTACAACTAAATCAAGTCAACGTTACCTATAAACAATAATATCTATAATTATTAATATACTTATATCTAGTAAGAATTATTCAACAATTACATTCGCTGAAAGGTTTAAGGCAAATGTATTCAAGAAAAAAAAATGAATTTGTTTCATTTATGTTTCTCTTTAGGCATTTATTATCTTCCATCAAGATTTAAGATGTTTCTACTTTGAATTTGAAGAATTGATATCACTCTGAAAGAAAACCTAAAACTGTAACAAAATAATGAAACTTAAATAAATAGAAATTACGATCTATCCAATAGTTTTTGTTTTTTGTCGTTTGATCCTTCATGTGTCAAAGGATATCAAATTGACATAAACAATCAATATAATAATACCTTATGCAATAGGTATATTGTAATTTTCATTGTTGAAAATATAAAATTCCTAGAAAATAATTTGATTTCAACCTGAGGAAGGTAGAAAAACAAAACGAAACTTTCCACTATCAAATAGGTTCATCTCTTGAATAGAATTGGTTTTTTCGTGTGAAATAAAAAGTAATAAAGTGCTGAGCGCGATTGAAATTACTGTTGAACTTGGTGGCAAATGCTTGGATATTCGAACCTGTATTATCGTCAAGATTCGATGAAAAGAAATCTGGTTCCGGCGGTAAACGAAGGAGCTGAGTTGAATGGTATCAAAGAAAGGAGCCAGGCAAAGCTGATCCAAGTTGTGCCTATTCAAAGTGGGAATACATACGCCAACAAGAATTTCATAAGTCTTTTCACTTATATTCCTTAACTTGGAAATATAATAAACAGCACATGTCTATTTTCCATATTTTAAAATTGGCATCAATATATCAATCAAATTCACTCATTTATGCTCAGTTGAAAGATGCAACAAATAAATCGAATATTTAAAATTCTTTATATCTTCGCTTCTGTCTTATAGATACTTTAGGAACAAAATTCCGTTATACGGCTTGCAGAAAGAGTTGACTGGTTGAATTAATCGGGTAATGATTGAGCAATTATATCTTGGTTCCTCGGAATACAGCAACAAAAGGTTGTCGGTACGCTGTAAAAGATAATATTGAATAAGAAGGACGTGATTTATGGCATTGACGAGATTCAGAAATTCGGACTTCTTACACAAAACGTAAAATATTCACAACCCACTAAACTGGTCACTCTCTTTCCCGGCTTGATAAACTCAATGAACTTTGGAATTTTTTATATATAGCGATTCTTATGAAGTTTACTCTCTTTCCCAATTTTCTTAACTATGAACTAGGTATAGTGATTTTTATGAAGTTTATTCTTTTTCCCGGCTTGATAAACTCAATGAACTTTGGAATTTTTTATATATATACTGATTTTTATGAAGTTTTGCGAGCACAACTATAGAAGTTCAATATATTAATGGAAAAAATTTATATTTTATATTATTGTTTTCATTTTGAATCATAAAACTTAAAAAATAAAGTTATTAAAATTGTATAGTTTGTTACAAGTATTCACTGTCTACATACATCAATATATATATATATATATATATATATATATATATATATATATATATATATATATATATATATATATATATATATTGAACACATGAATATACTCGGAAAAAATGTCAAAACACTGAACAAAAATAGATGTCATATAAATTACAGCTATTGTTGAAGTTTGATCAATTTAATTCTATTCAAAAAAAAGAGTAAGAAATGCTTTCAATTATTCTTGTCCATTGAATTTTTTCAAATCTATACCCCGATTATTGTAAGCAGACATTTTTCTGGCGGCCCTCGTATCTATAAAAGTCTCACTGAATCATGGAAAATATTCGAACCTACTTATAACTAATTGATTGGGCTGATACTTGATGAAAATCCATTATAATATTGCAAATAAAACTTCACAGTTTTTGATTTTAACTATATTTCGTTAACATGACAATTGTTTCGCCAAAAACAGTGGCTTCTTCAGATGTATATGACATACTGAATTTCACAACAAGAATATTGAAAGATGAAGGAAGGGAATATTCAATAAGAATGGGGAAAACCTAAACGTAATCTCTTAGCTGGTAGATGGTACAAACTGTTAATGACATGAGAAAAACACAACAGGTACCTAATAGCCTTTCTTTTCTATATGTGATATTTCAAATTCACTATTAAAAATATGATTATGTTCCAGGAGATGTGATGCATAAGTAGAATATACTTTTTCCTTGCTATAACTTCTTTTATGTTCTGATATTCTAACTCCAAAGTTCCTGTCAGTTTGGCCAACATATACTTTCGAAAATGAACCACAAGTTAGCTTATAGATCCCTGACTCATTTTGTGGTGTAGTTTTATCTTTCGAATTTTCAATATGTTTTCCAATGGTATTCTTTTTTAAAAATAGCATTCAAAAAGCTCATTTATAACAAAATGAAAAAAGAAGACGAGAGGTGTCGACTGCTTGGAACGTTCCTGTTGCTATTTATTATGTATTAATAACAGGCACAATAAAATCAATTAATATTTGAGAGTAAATAAATGAAAAATAAAATGGAGGAATGGTATTAAGATATAAAATTGTTATCAATAATTTGTTTTTAAAAGTTATGAAAATAAAAATTTCATTATCAGTTATTATTAAGATTAGAACTAATCATGAAATTAATCAGTACCTTCAATAAGTAATGATTGGTTTATGGTAATAGAAATAGGACACATATGTTTGCCCTTCAATTTAATGCGTCTAGAAAAAACTGCTTGTGGTATTATATATTGTTGTACATGTTGCTGAATCATTGTTAATTCTTTAATCAAATTCATTTACAAGAAATTATAATAATGGCTCTGAGTTTCTATCACACGAGTTGATGTTGAAATCTCTACTTTTTTGTATAAACAAAAATTATAAGTGTTAAACGTTGTATCTTTCAATTATTCATTCCGACATTTGACTATCCTTAATTGTAGATTATAGTTTAAAGTTATAATCAATCCTCTACCTCAAAATAATACGGAATCTACAGGGTCCCTTAATTGCTGGGACACAGTGCTACTACGTGTAGTAGAGGTCAAAAAAAAAATGTACCGTTTGATGTGAGAAAAGTTGAAAGTTTAAGTGAAAAAACACATATTGAGAAGGATGCAGTTCAATTTTTTTACGTCGAATTGACCTTAGTATTGATAAAACTGGCCTCTAATTGAACATTTATTATAAAAAAGCGTTTTGCCTCTGTTTCCACAGACAACTAAATTTTGTATTACAATTTTATTAAAATTATACTAGGAGTATCTATTAGCAGGATCTAAAACAACATTTTTTTCCTTCGAAACTATGCTGAATGCGAAATTTTCACAGGAGTCTTCTCGCTAAAAAAATTTGAGAACCATATTAACCCCTAAAAAAGTTCTGAAAGAAATATCCGGGGGATATGATGGGGGTTTCTCCCTTCTTTGGTTTCTTTGATTATCGAAAAGAGAGCACATTTTGGTATATAGGTGAATAAATTGGTTCCAATCGACTTATTTTTACATCTACTACATGATGGTTTTTTTTTTTAATAAGTTGAACCTGAATGAGAAGCCTACTTTAATCTTCCATTGAAATAAAACTACCAAAATAATAAATATTTCTTTACACAAATTTTCACAATTTTTGAAAATGTGCATTCTGTCCCTTTCATAAATAAACTACATTGAAAGGGACGGCTAATTTATGAAAGGAACAGTTGACATATCAATAAAATATCACTGTTTAATATATTAATAGTATTTCAGTTATGGTTAAATATCAAATTTTTAGTCTTAAAGTTATCTGGCTATCTTAGAATAAATCCAATTAGGTACTAATTTTGCAATGATTAATACTGACACAACCAGCAAAAAGATAAAATAAAGACACTTTCGAAGAAAATATTTAGAGAAATAAATAAAACAGTAATTAATATTTTTATAATTTTCTTCTTAAAGTAAACTAAGTAGTTATCATTTTTTATAAGAGTGATAATCAACAATCTCAATATAAGAAGAGACGTCCCAAATTTTTAGTCTTAAAGTTATCTGGCTATCTTAGAATAAATCCAATTAGGTACTAATTTTGCAATGATTAATACTGACACAACCAGCAAAAAGATAAAATAAAGACACTTTCGAAGAAAATATTTAGAGAAATAAATAAAACAGTAATTAATATTTTTATAATTTTCTTCTTAAAGTAAACTAAGTAGTTATCATTTTTTATAAGAGTGATAATCAACAATCTCAATATAAGAAGAGACGTCCCAAATTTTTAGTCTTAAAGTTATCTGGCTATCTTAGAATAAATCCAATTAGGTACTAATTTTGCAATGATTAATACTGACACAACCAGCAAAAAGATAAAATAAAGACACTTTCGAAGAAAATATTTAGAGAAATAAATAAAACAGTAATTAATATTTTTATAATTTTCTTCTTAAAGTAAACAAAGTAGTTATCATTTTTTATAAGAGTGATAATCAACAATCTCAATATAAGAAGAGACGTCCCAAATTTTTAGTCTTAAAGTTATCTGGCTATCTTAGAATAAATCCAATTAGGTACTAATTTTGCAATGATTAATACTGACACAATCAGCAAAAAGATAAAATAAAGACACTTTCGAAGAAAATATTTAGAGAAATAAATAAAACAGTAATTAATATTTTTATAATTTTCTTCTTAAAGTAAACTAAGTAGTTATCATTTTTTATAAGAGTGATAATCAACAATCTCAATATAAGAAGAGACGTCCCATTCATAGAAGGTTTTAGTATCCCCTTCATAAATATCACTCAAAAATTAAAACATTACCATAAAAACAACTACCAATAAATAAAAGTTTAATGACCTTTTATTCTCGTATCTGTCTAAAACTAATCGATCACAAACATTGGTAAAAAAATTATTTATCAATTAACAGTAATTCACAAAGCATTTCTATAGAACAACAAAAAATTACTTTTGATTACGAACACTTGCACGCCGTAGTCATCTTTAAAATTACAGGAGTGTGACGTTAGGTACTAATGGTTGTGCTTCAGGGTTGCCACAGAGCGAACATTTTGTCTACTGGGGACGTTTCTTATTTTACTGGTTATTCGACTCATCCCTTTCCATTCGTGTCGCTTTCATACCACCTCTTCCCTACTTTACCTGACATCACCGCTAATCTCAACTTCTAATCAATCACTTTCAAAATTAATTCTTTATCAAAGTAAAAAAACTCTATCGCAGCGAGCTGCATAAGAAGAGCAGGTTTTCATAACGTATCCAGTTTAAAAAATATATTCATTAAATTATAATTTTTTTTTCCAAATTCAAAAAATGTGCCCTCTAATGTGTAAACAATATTTATTTCCTTCCCGGGGAAACAACCCCCCCCCCCAACCAATTCGTACCAAAACCAATCACATCCAAGGTATCATACGAAACTACGTACTTACAAACTTTCAACCCTATTTCTATAAAATTGCGCCCTTTATCGCGTGAACAAGATTTACTTCCTCCTCCGGGGGGCCAACCCTTCAACCAATTCATATAAAAATAAATATCATCCAAGATATCGTACGAAACTACCTACCTACATAGTTTTAACCCTATGGTACCAAACATTACGCCTTCTATCGAGTAAACAAGATTTATTTCCTTGGAGGGTCAACCCCCCATCCAATTCGCATTGGAACCTATCTCATTCAATATATCAAACGAAACTACCTACTCACAACCTTTCAATCCTATTGCTCCAAAATTGCGCCCTTAATCTTGTAAACAAGATTTATTTCTTCCCCCAGGGGGTTAACCCCCCAATCAATTCGAACCACAACCAATCACATCCAATATATCTTTCGAGAATAGCTACCCACAAGTTTTAAACCGTATTAGTCCAAAATTGCGACCTTTATCATATAAACAAGATTTATTTCTTCCCCCAGGGGACCAACCCCCCAACCAATTCGAACCAAAAAATCCATAGAGATAATACAGATAGAGAAGGCAAGCATATAAGTGGGAGGCGTCCTGCGGATAAAAAGAGAAAGAGAATTAAATTGGTATTGCTCTTTCATTGCGCACCGCGCATGCGTGAGTCCTGATTCAAGCGGTTCAACGGCAACGACAAAATGCGTGTTCTAACCTATACCTCGATAAATAGTTGTTGAATCAGGACTCACGCATGCGCATTACGCTGTGAAAGAGAGAGACGGCAATACCTAAACGATTGTCTTCCTCTTTCTATCCGTTGGACGTTCTCGCTTGTACGAGGGCCTATGGCATACCTACTCTATCTGTAATATCTCTGAAAAAATCCCATCCAAGATATCATACGAAACTACCCATTCACAAACTTCCGTGTAAACAACGCTAAAATACATAAGAACATACATAGGTACATACGAACATATATATATATATATATATATATATATATATATATATATATATATATATATATATATATATATATATATATATATATATATATATAGAGAGAGAGAGAGAGAGAGAGAGAGAGATATATGAAATTGAGTTTTTGGTGCCAAGCATCATAAAAAGTCATGAAACGAAAAACTATCTTGGTTCTAGGTCCAACTTTACTAATCGCACCCATTTTATTAAGCAGGTTTTCAAAGTGAAAACCTGCTTAAAACAACAATACGCATATACGAATTATGCTGATGCACACGCCTAGCAACAATGCCGTTTGAGTCGAGTCGAAGACAGTTTCAAGACTATCTTTCATTCGCCAAGTGCCCGTAGTGTACAGTACGATAAGGGACTACGTTCCAATAAGCAACATACTTGTTAAAAATTACCTAAATCAGCATTAGCCTATGAATTCGCAATTAACC
The DNA here is from genome assembly GCA_030704885.1 of Cynegetis impunctata. Taxonomy (NCBI): domain Eukaryota; kingdom Metazoa; phylum Arthropoda; class Insecta; order Coleoptera; family Coccinellidae; genus Cynegetis; species Cynegetis impunctata. Next base: position 1,769,488 of record JARQZK010005055.1, read on the forward strand.
CGCGCACAATCCCTACAAAGCCTTCATTGCTGTGACACCGCAAATCGAATTTCCGCCTACTCTACTGGCAGCCTCTTCATAGACTAATTATACAGGCCACATCAAATTACCAATTAGTATTGATCTTCAACGTCCGCCAGAATGAATCCATTGATCCTCCTGACAGCGCCCGCATCGTCTGCTCTCCCGATTGTTATCTTGCATTAAAATCATCTGGGAGATCGATTAGTCAATAAGGATTGCCTCACAGGTCGATGCAAATTTCGAAATTATCTCGAAAGGCTTAGTACGAATTAGAAAAATTATTGAAACGAAGTTTCTTATCGCACGTTGCACTTGGCAAATATCAGAAAGTCCTAAAATTGTGTCCGATACGATTATCACGACAGAGTTGCTTGGTGCACGGGTTGGTTGTATTCGTAGATATATGCATATGAGTCTAACAGGACGTGCCAGTCATAATACTCATAACCTTGGCAATTGTTACACGCTGGAGAATACAGCAACCTCAATAGTGTTTGTTTCATAAAATTTTTCTATTGCTGGAATTCAGTTAGGGACTGATTATCTTTTGAATAAATGTTTTCAGAATAGTATAATATATACCCCAAGCTAACTTTTGAACAACATGTGGATAACATCTCCAAGAAAGCAGCTTCCGGAGTTATTGTACTCAGAAACCTGGCAAAGATTGTCGATCCTAAGGTTTGCTTAGGATCGACAATCTGCTTCTCGTGCACTCTGTTTGTGCCTATGGCCTCTTGGCTTGGGGACACTCGTCTCACGCTGCAAGGGTGTTTGGTATTCAGAGGAGGGCAGTCAGAGTCCTGGCCTGAATTGGTTATGGGGTGGAGGCAAGACCTGGCTTTGAGAAGTTCGAGATTCTTACTCTGCCTTCTCAATACATTATTGAGTCTCTACTTTTTATTCGACAGAACATAGATAAGTTAGAATCTTCTCAGGATGTGCACTCTCATGATACAAGGTCATGCACAGACCTGCGTATTGATTTTTTGAGACTAAAGATATCATGGAATGCCACATTGCACTATGCACCAGCTTTTTCTAATAAGCTACCAGCTAGAATTAGGGAATTGCCAATTGAACAATATAAGACTGTGATAAAAGCATATTTGCTCAAGAAAGTGTTCTAAAATCTTAATGACTTTTTAAGCTGTGATGTTTCAGATTTTTAATTGTTTTAATTTTATTGTATGTAATAATAGCTCTTAACTATTTTAATTTCATTGTATGTAGTATTAATGTCTCCGATTTTAGATAATTTTTAATCAGTAAGTTTTTCCTTTTCTTTTCATTAATATTTTGTTAGCTGTTGACTTAGTGTTAGCCTTGGATTCAAGAATTTTTTGGACGAATGTAAAAACTGTTAATTGATGTTTATCATGAAATAAAGTCTATATGTCTATCTATCTATTAAAGAGACACAAATAGGTATTTATACTGTCTTAAGTGCCTGATTGTGTATATACGTGGCTTATATGTTTATATCATGTATAATGTGACTCTTAGAATCGCGATATCTCAGAAATAGTAACTCTAAGGGGAAAAGGACCATTTTTGTAGAGAATTTTAAGATCTTGGTTCGAGGTTTTTTTAATTAAACTTTTTTTTATGGTAAACCCCAGCTCTCTGGGAATTTTTGTTATTTGACCACTATTTTTATGTCTAAATGGGCCGGACTAATAATATGAATGGTGATTTCCAAAGAAATACTTATGTAATTTCAATTTTCATTGTGTACCTCCCAAAATTGAAGGGGAAATTAATGAAAGATAAACCATCAAAAAATTTTTCGTATTCCGAATTCATATTCACCAATTCTGACGATACAAAGCAATCTCTCAATCATAAAACGAAAGGAATCAAATGGAAAATTAAGTAGAGTGCAAATCACCTCCGTCCGAAATTAACGTAACAAAAGAAAAACGCCATTTCCCACGAATTTCTGACCTCATTTTCTTACTAGTTCTATATGAAAAAAGCAAACTCATCCTACAATTACAAGTAAAACCGTCAGTCGATATAACCGTAAGATAACTACAACAATTAATTATCCACTTAACGTTTCCTGTTTATTTTAAACGTGGTGAAAATTAAATCGAAGCTTTGTACACGCCCTGACTGTTATTGTGTCCATTTCCCTATAATTGTAGAGAAAAATTGCTTAGTCATTTCTGGTCATTAGTATAACCTGAAGGAGTACAGTGGCAGGTGAGCTTGAAATGGAGAATCGCCCTGTATATTACCGACGTTGGTTTCATTCAGTTGAATTTCTAACTGATTTAGGAACTCCTCGACAACAAATTTTGAAATATATATATATATATAAATATATATATATATATAAATATATATATTATAATATATATATACGCTAATATATATAATATTATACTATATAGTATATATATATATATATATATATATATATATATATAAATATATATATATATATATATATATATATATATATATATATATATATATATATATATATATATATATATATATACAGGGTGTTTCATATTGATGTACAAATATTTCAGAGGGTGATTTCCTGGATGATTTTAAGAAAAATACTTCATATGAACGTATGTCCTGAACGTCATAATTTTCGAGTTACAGGGTGTTAAAGTTTAAATATAAAAAAATTTCAGTGATTTTAGTAAGCTTTACCTTTAAAAGTGTTTTTACAGATGCTACTAGTAAATGGAAAGGTTTTTCTGAAAATACATAGGCACACTTAGACAGAGAAATAAAAATTATCTGTTTCATGCACTGTATCAGAAATTAGCAATATCGGCCTACAAGAAAATTATTTTTATTTTTTTAATCAAAACCGTGTCCCCAACGAAAAAAAAACAAGCAACCGAAAATGTTGAAAAATGAAGGACGAATTTAAAATTAATTTTTAATTTAAAATCAAAGGGCGTACCACTTTTTTTGTTAAAAATTTTGAAGTCATGTCCCGCACGAACGCCACTGGTAGAAATAAAGAAAAAGTTTTCTCATCAAAAAGTACCTACCTTTTGGTACATGGACACAATGTACCAATTTCATAAAGAAAACTAAAACGGTACTACAGTTATTACGAAAAGAATTTTTTTTATTCAAACTTTAACACCCTGTAGCTCGAAAATTATGAAGTTTGGGACATACGTTCATATAAAGTTTTTTTCTTAAAACCATCAATATGAAACACCCTATATATATATATATATATATATATATATATATATATATATATATATATATATATATATATATATATATATTTATATATATATATATATATATATTTATATATATATATATAATTATAAATATAAATAATTATATATATATATATATATATAATCTCTTGATAATTTTTAGCAATAACAGGCTTGTTGAATCTCAAAAAACTCGATTTTATTAAAAAGTTGACGTTTCGCCACGACATTCGTGGCTTTATCAAAACTTTTGAAAAAATTGAAATTTCTTTGACATTTATTGATTTGAAAAAATTTGAATAGTTGAAAAAGACTACTATGTTTCAACAAAATTTTTTTTTGCTGTGGCCGTTCTCCGTGTTATTTATTACGTGCTATTCAGTTCAATATTAACATTCAAATCTGTTATTATTAGATGGTAAGGGAAACCACAGAAACCTTTACCCACGTTATGTTCGAAATAGGTTCAAATTATTTTGATTTTGAAAAGTCAAAGAATACGGTACTATTTATCTTTTTTTCAAAAATTTCTCATTGCGGCTGTGGCCGTCTTCAGTTATTAATTACGTGCTATTTAGTCCAATATCAACAGACAGGTCTGTTGATATTAGATGGGAAGGGAACCACAGAAACCTTCACCCACGTAATGTACAAAATAGGTTTAAAATATTTGATTGTTGTCTTTAAAAAGACATTACTTGTAATTTTGGAGATCACATGTTCTAAACTATACTTTCTTTTTAGAAAAATTGAAAATTCTAGATGTTTAGATTTTGTCTAAGAAGATGAGTTGTTATGGTTAGAGTTTGTTTGTTGAATTATTTTGTTTTGATTTATGTTGTTTCTTAGAAAAATTAAAGAATTAAATCTGCGTATATTGAACTCAAATGTTTGATATCTGTTCTATCATTTACGACTTTATTTAAATTTTTTTGAATATGCAACATTTCTAAAATTTCTCTGCATTTTTGATCTTTTTCTATTTCTAAAATTTTTGTGCTATTAAAGTTGAAAGTATGATTCTCATTGTTTTTATGTATATATATATATATATATATATATATATATATATATATATATATATATATATATAATATATATATAAATAATTTTTTTGGAAATATGGCTTAGTCAAATTGGAGATTTATGAGTTTTTACTATTATTTCTTTCTTCCAACGTTTCGGTATGTGTTATATAGTTGATGGGATGTGTGTCAGTGTTGAGAAGCGTTGGAAAAAAAAGTTAGGACATTAAGTTAAGATAATTTGATTTTTATATACTGAACATACCAACTTACAGGAGTTGAGTTTGTCCCTGTTGACCTTGAATATACGTGATAAATATAAGTATTATTGGCAAACTGACGATGTATGTATAGACTTGTCAACATCAAGTCAGGGAACATGACTTACTGAATGAAGAATCGTTATAAAAATCCTTATAGTACTTGGATTCATTTATTATATTCAAAGTCAACATGGACAAACTCAACTCCTGTAAGTTGGATTGTTTAGTATATAAAAATCAAATCGTCTCAACTTGTCTGCTAGGTCTCCTGAAGAAGATAATAAAAAATTATCGAAAGCTCGAGAACAAAAATAAAAGTGTGTAGTTTCATTTTCCCAGTGCTGCTATCCAAATTAAATTAACTTTTTATATAGTGTCCCAAAATTGATGGAACACAGAGCTCCCACGTGTAGTAGAGGTCACATAAGCCGATTGGGCCCAATTTATCAATACAAACGTCAATTCGACATAAAAAATTGAAATTCACCCTTCTTAAAATGTGCTGTTTTATTTAAACTTTCAACTCTTCTCATGGGTAAACGGTACATTTTGGTAAATAAATAAATTGGGCCCAAGCGACTTATTTTGACTTTTACTACACGTAGTAGCTCTGTGTAAGAGCAATTTCGAGACGCCCTATATATATATATACCGGGTGATTTTTTAGTTGGTACTTTCCTTTCAACACTGTATAGAATGTAAGAAAATAGGAAAATTTTTCAAATAAAATAATGTTCGTAAATGCTTCGTTTCCGAGATACAGGGTGTTAAAGTTACAAGAAAAAAATTCCTTTTTTATCATAACTTTCCACTCCAGATATTTTCACAAAATTTGGTACACTTCTTTTGACCATTATATTACATTTGTTGATGTGAAAGTTTTTTTAATCAATATTATTTTTGAAATACTCATTTACTTTGGGGTTCTTGATATTTTTTTGTACGACGAACGGGTTTCGTTTAAATAAATAAAAGCCATTTTGATGCATGGCAAAATCCCTAAATTCTGATATGTTGTTTAGTATGTAAAATTTGTTTTTGTCTAATTTGTATTAAAGTAAGGTCAATCACTTACATTACTACAAAATAAAAATATCTGGAGTGGTAGGAAAGTTATGATAAAAAGGTATTTTTTTCTTGAAACTTTAACACCCTTTATCTCGGAAACGCAGCATTTTCGGACATAACTATATTTGTAAAATTTTCTTATTTTTTTTGCATTCTATACAGTGTTGAAAAGAAAGTACCAACTACTTATATACTACGTATATATATATATATATATATATATATATATATATATATATATATATATATATATATATATATATGTCTACAGGTCAGAACTTTTATTCAAACTATATTCACAAATTAATTCCTGCAAAATCAATTTTTATTATACTCAAGGAAAGACAATATTGAGCGTAGGTAGAACAATCTTTTAAGCTGATGGGTATAAAACTGAACATTATTTAATGAACAAATGTACAAGATTAGTTGTTGAGATGTTAATTTCATAAAGAAAATGTTTACGATTTTATTAATTTGATAGACTATAAATAAATGCTATAATTCTTCAGATAGGTAAGAGATATTCTGTTTCTAATATACATATACACATTATGTTAGACAAAACAGTCAAGAATCTATTATTCATTGTTAATGAGGCCGTTCTAGTGAACATCGTAATCTACCCCCTGTTCCTGTACGTCTCAAAAGTGTGGTATCATATAAATGAGGAATTTTCAGGGAATCTAAAGAACCCAAGTGGTAATTTCGAGCAACCGAAAAACAGCCCTTAAGTCATTGTCTCGAGAATTTAATTTCGGCTCGGATATTTCCGCGGTGGCCCAATTTCTTACTTTCCAGTGGCAGAAGTGCGTTATTTCCATCTCCTCTTCGGTCGAAAATCCTGAAACTTGGAACGTGGAAGTCACTCAAGTTTTCGAAATTATGCCTGTTGTACATTCAGAATTTTTCGTCAATTTATGTATAATTGCTCTACTTTCGAATATGAACAGTTGAAGAATACGTTGCCAAATGTATCGTTCATACTTTTTTACATTTTTTGAGGGCCTAAATGAAAGAAATATCGATCTACTAGAGTTTCTCAATATATAACGACTCGTTACCAAAGATTTATGGAAGCAACATACAGGAGTTTTCAGGAAGATTTAACAAAGGTTCAATTTCTAACACTAACTTGACCAAATTCTATAAACGTGTGTGAATTTCTAATTCTTTTTAATTTGGACGTTTTGATGGTCTAGGTATAGATAAATCGTTTCCTGACTGAAGAGATAACATATTCCATTATAGGAACTTAACAATGTAAAACATAAAAATAAACACACATCAATCAAAAATATACAAACTAAACAATGTAATACTTTGAAATAAAAACACACAACCTCTCAAAGAATTAGAGGTAGTTACTAGTAAACCCTTTCCAATGAGACAAAAATTAATATACTCATTTTTACAGATTTACATAAAATTCATTTCTAGTGTTGACCAGAACTTCTTTGTTTCGGAGAAGGGCACATAAATAATTAATCTGCCTGCCCCGTGTGGCGCCAAAAATTGATCTTGTTTCATTCATCCCTCAAGTATGTGTGAGTGCTGGCTTGGAGTTTTGCGTATGAACTTCTTTAGCCAGATCAGAGGATACATTTGTATCTACAAGTGATCTTAGAATGGATGAGACAAGATATTTATAGAACAGAAAAAGTGTGAGTAGGGTTCAGACGATAATTACTGGCCCAGCATTCGCCTTGTAAGTTTGCAAGCAGTGACATACTTTACGCCATGATTAAAACTCATGGTAGACCAGTCGACTTAGGGATTTGAACCTGGGATCTCCCGAATACTAGCCAACTTTTCTAAGTACTTGGCTAACTAGCTCAGTGTGTGATTCCTAGTAGCCCTCCAATCTAAATGGAATGCATGCCTTTGGATAGGTCTTGGCAAGAGCTTTCAACGATGTACCACAATTGGATATCTGAACCTTCCCTGGTGCAAAATGTACTCCAAAGTGTCAATTTTTCTGAGTCTCACGATTTTCACCTTGGATCTTGGATGAAACTCACCAGGATAATGCTACCTTGTCATTGAGTTATAGGTATCTCTAGACCGGGTATTGCCTCTTTATGGACAGTAATTGGTAGGCTTGACCGGAAGGTCACTTGGGTCGGCTCTATGGTTCATGTTAAGTGGCACAATCTTATATATAATACAGTTTCTGGGAGAGTAACAAAGATGGTGGGTGTGAAAACTGGTACCAGAGTGAGCCACTTCGTCATGCAACTACACCAATAAGTGTACAACTTAACAAGAGATGTCTAGCTTTAACCATAGCTTCATGAATGTCCAAGACGATGAAATACATCCAGGTATCATCCAGATCTGTGTCTACCTTATGAGTCTATTTATTAGAACGTTAAATAGGACACCCAACTCAACAAGCTGTCAACATATCTAAACTGAAGATAGTATCTGATTCTTGCTGATTTTCTTTTTTTAAATTAAATTCAGACGTTTCTTCTTTTTTCAAGGAGCCGTATATATATTTCATTTATTTATATTGGACATGTTTTGCTTCTACATAATATAGTCCAATATCCCAGAGCCGCCAGACGTTACTTATGTTTTCAGCCATAATATCTATGGGATAAAGTAGTCTTCTTCAGTGTATGGATACCTATTTTATTTATTTATATTGGACATGTTTTGCTTCTACATAATATATTCCAAGATCCCAGAGTCGCCAGACGTCACTTATTTTCTCAGCAATAATATGTATGGGATAAAGTAGTCTTCTTCAGTGTATGGACACCTGCTAACGTGTGCCGATGGCCAATTTCCAGGTATCAGGTGCTGAAGATGGAAAAAACTCAACTCACTCTTCTTATTTTCTCAGTCTTGATTTTTATATATGATATTCAGGGAACTATTTCAATACCTTATGCAAGCAACCAGACCGATCGTATGGGCCAAACATCCCGCCACACACAAATTACATGTTCCTATGAGTATGACAGCGAAATGTCATGACTGTAAGTATAGAAGGGAGATCGACGCGCATAGATAATCACTATCGCGCTTAAATGAGCGTGACATTTCGCTCATACTGTCATACTCATAGGGACTATTAAATTGTGTCTGGCGGGATATTTGGCCCATACGATCGGTCTGGCTGCTTGCATAAGGTATTGAAATAGTTTTCTGAGTATCATATATAAAAATCAAGACTGAGAAAATAAGAAAAGCGAGTTGAGTTTTTTCCATCTTTAGCACCTGGAAATTGGCCGTCGGCACAAGGTAGCAGGTATCCATACACTGAAAGTACTACTTCATCCCACAAATATTGTTGCTGAGAAAATAAGTAACGTCTGGTGACTCTGGGATCTTGCTCTAATACAGATATATTTTATGTATGCATATTGAACAAATCAGTTAGATTTAAAGTATAATGAATTGCTAAAGTGTTATCCATGAATTAGATGACCAAAACCCAATGAAGGATTCATATAATTTGAGAAAATCACAATTTTGTACAAGTTGGAAAATTCAGTCATTTCGGAAAATCTTCATCCACTCACTCGCCCAACACGATTGCCTAGAACTCGTAAAAAGAGTTGATACGGACGTGCGGTTAATTACGTCTTTCGAAGGAAAGAAGAGGGCGCACTCGAAAGCCCGAATGGTAAGTTTTTAATTATCAGAACGTTCGATGTTTGTGGGGGCGCTCTTGTTCCCCCTTCACGCCTGCTATAAAAGGAACCACGATAACTGTTTAATTGAATTCTAAATTAATTAATTATTGATTGTGACGGCGCCGACGAAAAGGTGGAGTGGGGGGTTGCAATTCTAGTGAAAAGAAAAGAAATAATAACTTTTATACTGAATGGAGCAGGAATAAGAGATATCAGAACGGAAGAAAAAAATGTTCAAATCGGTATTAATTTAAGAAGGATTTTGTTGTGCGGTTGTTTTCAACTTTTCCAGAAAAACTTAGCACCCACTGTATATTGTCATATAATTGACATATATTTTCATCTTTTGAATTAAAGGCTTTGTACAAGCTTATTTCAGTTCTCATTTCCTTTTCTGTTTCAGTCGATCTGTCAGTTAATCCATTTCTGTTAATTTATTTTCAAACGATTCGTTCAGCTGTCAGCTGTAGTCCATTTTGACATATTCTGAATTGATAAGATCAATAGTCGATGTAAATCGAGAAATATATTGTCAAATAACAATTAACATATATATTAAACGCATGACATACGGAGAGATTTTACCTTCTTCAGAAGTCAAGTGCAAAATAATTAAATTTCTCTAATATATTCGATAACAACAAAGATATATATAATAAACTTCAAACTTTAAAATAAAACACACTTGGCTTAAGTTTCATTATATAAAAATATTTAAATACTGTATTTAGCAGTAAAGGATAGTCGACATGTTTCGAGTTATGAACTCATTATCAAGACTGACTACAGGAGAGTATTACATCTTATTTTATAAAACAGACAATAGCAAAGGTGATACCTGAAAATCAATTTTTTCGTTTACAAGGGGTAATTTACTATTATGGGTGGAACTTATTTCAAGAATTTCAAGAAGATCAAGGCGCTTTCCTTTGTTACCTGAATGCAACAATTGGGTTTTGTTGAAATCCAGGAAGTGATTAGATTTTATACAATGTTCGGAGAAGCCAGTGGTATTTTTATTTTGTAAAATTGACTTTTTATGTTCTTCAACACGAATGTTTATATTCCTTCCTGTTTGTCCAATACAGAAAGCAGGACATTCGTCGCAAAAAAATTTGTAAACACCACTGTTTTCTCCGATGTCAGATTTTTCTTTATTATTGACTAAGAATGACTTCAAGTTTCTTTTATTAAAATTGTTTTAATGTATTTTTCGATAGTCTGTTACAAATTTTGCTACTCAAATTCGGCACATAATTCATTGGAAAGATATATATGAAAATTTGGGTTCGAAAGGGTTAATATAGTGATGTATACAAACGATCAGTTAGATAACTAATTCCCTCCCTAACGAAAAATGTAATCACCTTGCACTTCAACCCCCTTTTTTTGGATGGGATGTGGAAGGGGACAAAACCTCAAAAATATGAAATCTCTACCTTTAAATGACGGCGGTTGATAGAAAAGATTTCAACCACCAACGAAAATTTTCAGTTTCTTTCTGTATATAGCTATATATATATATATATATATATATATATATATATAAATATATATATATATATATATATATATATATATATATATATATATATATATATATATATATATATATATATATATATATATATATATATATATATATATATATATATATATATATATATATATATATATATATATATATATATATATATATATATATATATATATATATATATATATATATATATATATATATATATATATATATATATATATATATATATATATATATATATATATATAAATATAAATATATATATATTATATATATATATATATATATATATATACAGGGTGATTTACGTAGGCCGTGCATAAGAGTTTTTTCAACCTTCTGTTGAATTAGAAACTTGAAGTTTGGTAAGCTGTCATAATCGGTCATGTCCGATAAATATTCTTAGTACTACAGTTATACAGGATATGCCAAAAGTCGGTATAAACTTTCTTATTTCAAATAGAACCTGCATTTTTTTAAACATAGTTGGATTGGCCTTCAGATTATGAGCTTGGACAACCTTAGTTATGTTGGTTTATCTATTATAGTTTTTGATATTTATCTGAAAAAAATTACCGCCGTGTTAGTTGAGGAAAAAACGTGAGATCTCTCTTCAATTTAATGACATTTCTGACTCGAATTTTCTGTTTAAAATAAACAATACTATTACAGAAATTTCTGTAACTGAAAATTATTATATGTCGGTGAAAGTACCGTAGAGTAAACGTGAGTACCAGAAAAAAATTGACAATTTTCATCGATAGAGTATCATTTTACATTTCAACATTTTTGTTCTATCTGTTGCATTCAATATACCCCACGCGAACTATTAATGAAGAACAAAAATACTTCCCAATGAATTATGTGCCGAATTTGAGTAGCAAAATTTGTAACAGACTATCGAAAAATAACGTTGAAACAATTTGTACAAATAAAAGAAACTTGAAGTCATTCTTGGTCTATAATAAAGAAGAATCTAACATCGGAGAAAACAGTGGTGTTTACAAAATATGTCCTGCTTTCCATATTGGACAAACAGGAAGGAATATAAACATTCGTGTTGAAGAACATAAAAAGTCAATTTTACAAAATAAAAATACCACTGGCTTCTCCGAACATTGTATAAAATTTAATCATTTCCTGGATTTCAACAAAATCTAATTGTTGCATTCAGGTAACAAAGGAAAGCGCCTTGACCTTCTTGAAATTGTCGAAATAAGTTCCGCCCATAATAGTAAATTACCCCTTGTAAACGAACAAATTGATTTTCAGGTATCACCTTTGCTTTTGTCTGTTTTATAGAATAAGATGTAATACACTCCTGTAGTCAGTCTTGATAATGAGTTCATAACTCGAAACATGTCGACTATTCGTTACTGCTAAATACAGTATCTAAATATTTTTATATAGTGAAACATAAGGCAACTGTGTTTTATTTTAAAGTTTATACTTTATTTTTGTTCTACTTAAATTATAGCAAGTCAGATCGTCCTAATAAAACGTCGACCAAAACTAAAATAACCAAATACAACAGCAAATACTTGGCGATAAAAGATTTGTCGTCACTATAGCATTATTCGACTACTTAAAGGGCGTCATAAGGCAGTCCATCAAATGTGCCAGTGATATTGAACAGAATCTCATCATTTCGAGATCTGACGAAAGGGTGGGGTTGCAATGCCAGACTTACCCTTCCCATCATCACACCAGTCTCTATTGTGTTGCCCATTCAGTTCATTATTGATTTCCAGTTATTTCCACCCAGCTATTTAGCCATGTACAAGCGGATTAACCGACTATATGGGGTTGAATCTGATATTGAAATCATTATTATTAATATTCCAGAAAATTTATGTGATTTTCATTTGATTAGGCACCCCTCGAGCATTTCATCATGACCATTAAATTTTAGTTATAACCTAATAACTTCGACCGAATTTTCTATTTAATTTATCATATTTTTCCCATAGCACAGGTCCTGTAGTTCATGTTTGACTGAAACAAGGGGACATAAGAGGAGTAGATACTTGAATGATACTATCATTTGATAATGAATTTGAAAGATCTCAGATGATCTAAAGTGTTATTTTCATAAAAAAATCAGAAAATTTTTTCTGGGGTCCCTCAGGGAATCTCATTAGGACCGCTTATTTTAAAAATTAATAATGAAAATCTATCGATTTTAAAAAAGTTTGCAAAAATTGACTAGAGGTAACAAACATTGCCTTATTGAATTTATTCCTGGGTAATGTTTTGAAAATTAATATAAGTATGGCGTTTAAATATTTATATATATATATATATATATATATATATATATATATATATATATATATATATATATATATTTATTCGAATTGTTGTTGCCTGTGAACTATTTCTAATCTTCTGATAATTATTAGCAATAACAGGCTTGTTGAATCTTAAAAAACTCGATTTTATTAAAAAGTTGACGTTTCGCCACGACATTCGTGGCTTTATCAAAACTTTAAGTTTTGATAAAGTTTTAATTGAGTTAAGAACTGAATACATAATTATAGATTTGCGCTTATGGGTGGGAAAGAATTATTGCAGGTACCTAAATAGACAAGAGGAACACATTTCAAGAAGGGCTTATAGAAGTGGATTTCCCAAATTGGCACAATAAAATTTCTTAGAAAAATCGTTATTGTTTGAATACACTAAATATAGGAGAATATATCAAGTCAATCTGGTCGTTCAGCAAGATATCTTTTGCATTATGATTGAGATTAAAAATTTCTTATGATTCTAAGTAAGTAAGTTTGGTTCCTCTTGGTAATTTGAGCATAATTTGAAAGTTATATACTTGTGGAAACGAGTGGTGGTTTTCACGGCAATGATTTGAAAACGTTGAATCCGTTTTATTTTTCAAAAAAGATTGTTGTTGTTCTTTAAATCTTGTCTTGAACGATCGACCAGTCTGACCTATATACACTCCTTTACATACAGGACAAATCAACCTATAAACTCCTGAACTTTCAAATTTTAAAGTGATCTTTGGCATTAATTAAAAATCCTGAGAGTTTTGTCTTAGGTTTGAAAGCAATTTTAATATTACATTTAGGTATGACATTAGCAACTTTTTCTGTTAGAGGATCAAAATATGTTAAAGATGTGAATTTTTTCGATTTTTCTACTTTTAATTGAGGATATATGCTGTTGTACGCTAGTTGACTACGTTTCTTGTTTATCATTTTATCTATCAAACTTGTATGAAATATGTAAATATTTCAAGATAAGTGTGGATCAAAAATGCGATAGTATTCAGAAGTAGGTACATCGAATTTAAAACGCTTGAAGAGAACGATAATATAAGTACGACAACGGCAAGACGAGGGGTTAACGGGAACCACTTCCTGGCAGAAGGGCACAATACCATTTAATTTCTTGGCTCTCGCGTCTGAATAAAAGGTGTTCAAGGTTCACCACCTATATTTACCTGATGTGTCGTGGCCCATCGCCTACAGTGTGGCCCGAAATCAACACATCATACGTTTTAATTGTGAATATTTTAATCGGATCTATACTACAAATAGAAGGGTCAAATTATCGCTATGCTCATGGCTATGGGTATGGCTGACTCAACTTTGAAATGATCAAAAAAAAACTTGTGAGATTTGGGGATTAGAATACAAGGGAAGTTTTAAAAATTTTTGTAGGATGAGTAGCTCTGACTTTGAGAACTTGATAAACGTAATTGGTCCAAAGATTAAAAAATCCGACACACGATTTAGGGATGCAGTACCTGTTGTGGAACGTCTGGCAATAACGTTACGGTTTTTGGCGACTGGAGACTCCTACCAAAGTCTAATGTATTTATTTAAAGTTTCTAATCAAGTGATATCACTAATTGTGCCCAAAGTGTGTGACGCAGTAATAGAATGTTTACAAGGAAATGCTAAGGTATGTATAGTATAATACATACTCAGGTGGAAAATGTATCATTTTTGTTGAGAGAAAATGACAGCAAACCGAGGCGCGTAGCGCCGAGGTATACTATTTCTCGACACACAATGAAACTTTCTCCGCGGTATGTATACTATTTTATTCACAATCATTCGCATTTTCTTTTAATTTGAGATTTTTTTGTATCAATGATCCAGGCGGAAAAGTATTTTTTTGAAATTTACCCGGGTGGGTGGGAACCCAGCTAAATATCACTTACGGCCTGGGTCAAAGAAATATTTTTTTTTCAAACTTTTAAAAAGTATGAAATGTCATCATTACATACAAGGTTTTGAATAAACATACATTCAAAATTCAGAGTAAATTGAAACGTTACCTTATCGATTATGTAACAGTCGATATGCTGAATTATCAATTAATTAATTTTTGAGCTGAAACTTCAAAAAAATGTTTGCTTACTTTTAGTTTCTTTCAGTTACACACAACGGTAGAAAAGTGGCAGGATATTGCTAAAGATTTTTATCAACAAAAGCATTTTTCAAACTGCTTCGGTTCCATGGATGGAAAGCACGTTATGTTACAAGTCCCTTTTGGAAGTGGAACGGAATACTTTAATTATAAGGGCTATTTCAGCATTGTTCTTTTCGGAGTAGTTGATGCAAATTATTGCTTCATATTCGTGAACGCTGGATGTCAAGGATGAATTTCAGATGGCGGGGTGTTCGCAAATACAACTTTAACACATCGCTGCACACTACTATGTCGCGAAGCGTTCAAAAATTGTCATGCTAAATTTTCACGAAAATACCTAAAATTTTTAAAATTATTGCAAGCTAAGATTTCAAATAGAGTAAATAATATATTTTTTTTGTAAAAGAATACCGACAACTATTACCGTCCCTGTCACACTACACAGATATCTGCGTCATAGGACAGGACGGCTCCTACCGTCTGAATATTTTCAAGGAAAAATTCTTTATTATAAAAATAGTAAAAAAAAAATAATCATTCACATTTATGCCACATTTCAAAACAAAGTCCAGGACGAAGGGGTGGATGATAAACACATGTTTTGCACCTATAACTTGTTTCCCTCCTCTTTCCTTCCTTTGAACATTGTTTGCAGCGTAAAAAATACTTTTTTCTGCTATAATTCTGTGGACGTGGTAAAGCTTCTTGAAAATGTTGTGCTGATACGTTCAAATTTTCAACAGCACTAGGTCCTGGACGTGCAGTATGCCTTGAAGAAAAGTTAATTAAAATTCTTGCATCCCTTATGTTCGGATCGAGTCCTAACAGACTTTGGATTAGCAAATCTCTGAAATCTACAAAACGTGGTACTTTTGTCCCATTAGGACTATTCACCTTTTTGAATAAAAAAAAACGCATTCCAGACCGCCATATCCAAAAGATGGAAAATGATTTTTTTTGTACCAAAAAATGGTTTTCCTGGGGCATGAATCTACAAAACGTGGTACTTTTGTCCCATTAGGACTATTCACCTTTTTGAATAAAAAAAAACGCATTCCAGACCGCCATATCCAAAAGATGGAAAATGATTTTTTTTGTACCAAAAAATGGTTTTCCTGGGGCATGAATCTACAAAACGTGGTACTTTTGTCCCATTAGGACTATTCACCTTTTTGAATAAAAAAAAACGCATTCCAGACCGCCATATCCAAAAGATGGAAAATGATTTTTTTTGTACCAAAAAATGGTTTTCCTGGGGCATGAATCTACAAAACGTGGTACTTTTGTCCCATTAGGACTATTCACCTTTTTGAATAAAAAAAAACGCATTCCAGACCGCCATATCCAAAAGATGGAAAATGATTTTTTTTGTACCAAAAAATGGTTTTCCTGGGGCATGAATCTACAAAACGTGGTACTTTTGTCCCATTAGGACTATTCACCTTTTTGAATAAAAAAAAACGCATTCCAGACCGCCATATCCAAAAGATGGAAAATGATTTTTTTTGTAACAAAAAATGGTTTTCCTGGGGCATGATTGTGAATGGGATTAAATAAAGTTTGCTTAGATCTTCCTCTATTATTTAAACGAAGGTTCTAAACGTACATTACACGCCATATACTTCGCGAATACTAGGGCATTCAGTTGAGATAATCAATTGACAAAAATTCCAAAAGTTTTCAAACTTTAATGTAGGTTCAGGAAAGAGATAAAACAAACTATGAAATTTTGCCACCTTTTCCGAAGTCCGAAACATTGTTGAAGTTGCAATAATATTGAATTTTGCCTTATGCTTGTGAAAAAAATTCCAAATGTTCTGCAAACTTGGAGTAGTATTAAATATATCATTTCACATCACGTATCAAATTTGCAACCAATTCAATGGTACAGAAAATTTTTAAATTCAAAATTAACGTTTTTCTTTGATAAACTAATCAAAAAAAATTCCAAAAGTTCTGCAAACTTGATAGATACTTCGGAAAAATATACCGAACAGTTATATAAATTTGCAACCTTTTGAGCCCTTTCAGACTTGGATACTGTATCCGAGATACGCGTATCCCAGATACAGAAAATACATGCGTTTATATGTATGTTTTCACACTGTATTCAGCAGAGCATACCGTATCGCGATACTAAATTTCTGAATCTCGCTCATTCAGCCGCCGGCGACAGTATCCGAATTCGGGATACCGAATTATCATTGTGGCTTATGGACCTGTTCAGACTTGCATACTTTTGCGATTCAAAAAGCACAATAGCATAGGTGTGCAATATTTTTATTATTTATTAGTAGAAGTGAAGTGGAATAGAACGGTTTTTCGATTGTACCATGGAGAATAAAGTTTTTGATAACGAATATTATGAAGTTCTTCAAAAGATTCTATGGACGTTCGATAATAATTAAACAACTTTGTTCGATCTTGTAGTAATTCTTGGTGAAGAAGGTTATAAATTACTTTAGTTACCCTTAATTCTATTATAGGATGACCCACATAGTTCGTCTACTTTTAATTTTTTTCTTTTTGTTTATAATATACCACAGCAGAGCGCACTCTTCAATGTCCATTTTATAAAAAGCACCGTACAGCACTGACATTGTACTGATAAAATTTATTTACAAAACTATACGAGGTATGGCAATTTGAAACCCGGAATCGAGCTCCGAGGGGCAGCTAAATTAATTTTCGGCGAAATTTCGATCATAATCCTTCACATTAGTCTCCTTGGAGTTCCACGCACCGCTTCCACCTTCGCTCCCACGCCTCGAAGCACCCACGGTAGTCGTCTTCAGTTAGGGTGTTCAGCGCCACCGTCGCAGCTTCTTTCGCCTCCTGTACACCGCCGTGGTGGGTCCCCTTCAGGTACTGCTTCATCTTTGGGAATAGGAAGAAGTCGCAGGGAGCGAGGTCGGGGCTGTAGGGGGGGTGCGGCAACGTTGCGATGCTTTTTTTGGCTAAAAACTCGCGAATTCGTATCGACGAATGTGCAGGTGCATTGTCATGATGCAAGAGCCAACCATTCTCCGCGAGTTCGGGCCTCACGCGGAAAATACGGGCCCTCAGCCGCTCAAGGACACCTTGGTAGTACAGTCCGGTCACTGTTTGTCCCTCTGGAACGTATTCCCGATGAATTACGCCTTTGATATCAAAGAAAATTACGAGCATGGACTTCATTTTCGATTTGGACATCCTGGCTTTCTTCGGGCGCTCCCCCCCGCGTTCCACCCACTGCTGACTCTGTCTACGCGTTCGGATCGTACTCGAATATCCAAGATTCATCTCCGGTTACCACAGTACTCATCCAGTCCCTCCCATCTGTCTCAATTTTCTCTAAAAGGTCACTGCAGATGGACATTCGAAGGTGTTTTTGGTCCAACGTGAGCATTTTCGGCACCATCTTTGCACAAATCTTTCTCATGTCTAGCTCCTCGTGTTAAAATCTGCCTAATGGTTTCCTTATTGATGTTTAACTTGTAGGACAACTCTCGGAGTGTTAACCGACGGTCTGATGTTACCAACGTGCGGATACGATCGACATTGGTGGGGGTACGAGAGATGACGGCTGCGCCCGGCCTCGGATCGTCCTCTATCGAAACACGTCCCTCCCTGAACCGCTTTGCCCACTCGAACACGGCAGTTTTCGACAGAGAATCATCTCCATACACGTCTTTAAGTTTACGAAAGATTTCCGCGGAGGTTTCGTTTGTTTTAACCAAAAATTCGATAACCGCGCGTTGCCTCTTAATTAGGTCACTCATTTTCGCGACGTATAGAAAAAACCTTGCTTTACAAAAACACGCGGGAAACACAAACTAAACGTGATACCGCGTTCAAAATTCAACTGGTACTACTGAAGACTCCCCTCTTTCGAACGAGACCAGAACGCGCCGGCTGGTGTGTTTAGTTCGGGAGATATCGGCCGATTCCGGGTTTCAAATTGCCATACCTCGTATTCTAACAAAAGTATCTTGACTGTATCTGGCCTAAATTCTGTATCTCGCATACAGTATCTCGGATACAGTATCCTAGTCTGAGAGGGCTCTTTACGTTGACCGGAACATGTTTATTCATATTTTTTTTTAATTCGTGGTCATTATTTCGAGCAAGATGGTCTCGAAATAATTACAAAAGTTTTGAAACTTGGTTGCAAATTCAGAAAATATCTATTCTGATGCATTTGCAAATTTACAACCTTGTACGCGATCCGGAACTTTATGCAATTTGCGAAAATATAAAAATCCAAAAATCATATTTTTGCAAATTGCATAAAGTTCCGGACCGCGTACAAGAAAAAATTAAAATGTTCCGGTCAACGTAAAAGTTTGTAAATTTATACAACTGTTCGGTATATTTTTCCGAAGTATCTGTCAAGTTTGCAGAACTTTTGGAATTTTTTTGGTCAGTTTATCAAAGAAAAAAGTTAATTTTGAATACAAAAAATGTTCCGTACCCTTAAATTGGTTGTAAATTTGATACGTGATATGAAATAATATATTTAATACTACTCCAAGTTTGCAGAACTTTTGAAATTTTTTTCACAAGCATAAGGCAAAATTCAATATTATTCCAATTTCAACAACGGAACAACGGAAAACGTTGCACAATTTGATAGTTTGTTTTTATCTCTTTCCCGACTCTACATTAAAGATTGAAAACTTTTGGAATTATTGTCAATCGATTATCTAATCTGACTGGCCTAATTAGAGCATGGTTTTTGAAACCATGATTGAATTATTGACGATTCAGTTATCTTAATACATTCTAATTCGCCTCACCTCTCAGATTTGTACATCTCGGACCAATCAACTCCGAAATTACTCAGCTACAACCGCGCATTGCCCCAAGGCACGATAATTGAATATTTTCAATTCCATAGGTTAAGAAATTGCTGGCATAAATATCTCCGAAACGTCTCGGTATTTGTCCGACCGCGAATATACAAAACCACCCCGTTTGCCATATATGCATAAATCCCCACCCAGCGCCACCTACCGGATACGGTTCTCGTAATATTCGAAACTATAAAACGGTTCGTATAAAGCGCTCCAAATTGCCCTTTCTGATTTGCGACCCAGGGCTCCGCCAAATGAAATTCCAAATTAAGTGAAGACCTTTGTAATTTGTAATTATACGCCTCAAGATGGCCCGGCGCTTCATCTAGCTCTTGCGGATAGACGACTTAGAGGTGGAATTCCTCTGCTATCCGAAGTCGAATGTGTGTGGTGGCGAAATATTCGGAATTCCGGCCATTTATATATGTTTCGTATAACCTAGTCAGAATTTAGAGGGAGAATTGGTTGATAACTGGAGAGAAAAACCTAACCTAATTTTAATTTGAAGAAAACAAATACCTAACCTCTAAATTAAAATTTGAAGGAAAAATAATAATAATAATAATAATAATTTATTGATCCTTTAGGAAACTTAACAATGTGTATAGGATAAGTCAATATTACAAGTAAATAATTACTATTCTATCATTTTCATCAACAATTACCATCCCACTAAGTGATCAACGAATCAGAGAGAAATTATTTAACCGAATAGAAGCACTTATGTAGTAATAACTCCTTAATTACTCTTTTAAATGTTTGTTCAAAGATTTTAAATTGGAGGGCAAATGATTGAACAATCTGACACCCTGATATAGTGCAGAACGTTCGAGACTGTGAGTCCGATGTTTAGGAACCAGGAGCACCTGTGAATTTCGTGTTTTATTATCGTGCGAGCTAGCAAGTTTTTTCCAGCTATTCTCATTATCTTTCGCATATAAGAGACATTTGAATATGTATATACATGGGAGTGACAGTAGTTTATTGGCGACAAATAAGGGCCGACATGATGCTCGATGGTTCAAACCAAAAATGAGACGTATTACTCTTTTCTGTGCCACAAAAACTCTAGAGAAGGAACCACAGTCACCCCAGAGCAAAATATTGTAGGAGATATGACAGTAAACAGGGCTGTAATAAACATCAACAAGAGAACTAGATGTTAGAGAAGTTTTCAGTCTATAAGCTTTATTAATTGTTTTGCTCAAGACATCAAAGTGGTTGACCAACTAAGATTTCGAGCCATGTGGATCCCAAGGAATTTTGTGCAATCAGCTGGAATAATAGTAGTACCCAGACAATCAAGTTTCAACAGAGTTCTTCCACAGTTTCTTAAACCGAAACACAGACAGGCTGTTTTACCTACATTAACTATCAAATTGTTACGGCGACACCATGATATGAACTCAGCCATAATATGTTTACAAGCTATCTGGAGCTCATCACAACTTCGAGCTGCGATGACGACAGATGTGTCATCAGCAAATAATGTAAGTAATAAGCAGGATAAATGAGAGGGTAGGTCATATATAAACAGCAGGAATAGTAGAGGTCCCATCACAGAGCCCTGAAGAACAACTATATCTATGTTATACTCTCTGGAATAAGTTTTATCGTTTCTTACCGACAGAGTTCTGTGATGAAGAAAGCTAAGCAGCCAGTCGGAAAAAATGCCTCTAAAGCCAAGATTATAACTCTTATCTATAATGATCTTGAAGGATAGAATATCAAGTTATTTTTCAGTTTTTTATTTTTCTTTTGAATCAAAAGTCGCGTTGTGATATCTATCTTCGTTATAACACAGGTAGCTCTACTTTTGAGAAGGTCTACCTCTTTCAATTTATGTTTGTTTGGAAATCTATTTTGAATTGATTAATAATTTGTAATTTGTGAACCATTAACAAATAAACATTAATATTATTACTATTATATATATATATATATATATATATATATATATATATATATATATATATATATATATATATATATATATATATCAGACATCAAAAAAAATTCGAAAATCGTGGTCCAGAAAGTCTCAAACGGTTGAAAAAACTACTCTTCCAAATGACGGTTAACTGTAGATACCTACGCTACAATAATCTAAATTATTTCCAGGGAAAATACGACTAAAAGTTTCATATTTGATTGTATCTTAATTTATTACTATATATTCTATATATTCATTCAACTATAATTGAATTTGAAGTCATTGAATATGGTGTGTCTTATCAGCTTTTCCTACGTCAGTCATACACGTATTGACAAGCTCACATGTCCATTTTATAAGTGACAGCTCCATTACTCAATTAATTTAGAATTTTCGTATAATTTTCTTTGTATTCTTTTAATTAATATTCATGCGTGTTCTTTGAGTTCGGACATTTATTTGATAGTTTGAAACGTTTATAACCTTGTTCGTATTACATATTGTTTTTACCTTGATGTATCTGACCCACATAAAACGAGTACATTTATTGAAAATCTTCAGTAATTAAAGAAGAACATTAAAAAGACCGATATTTGTTATTTGATTGATGAAGAATGAATTCAAATATATATATATATATATATATATATATATATATATATATATATATATATATATATATATATATATATATATATATATGTTGATTTTCAGGTTCTCGCGGAGATAATCTGGTTGTCTGGTTTCCCGGGTTTGTATCCGCGTATGGGCTTCGTCTTCGTTGAAGTCTGCTCGACGTTTCGGCAAAATCACATTTGCCATCTTCAGGTAGCTCTTCTTGGTCGGAATGAATACACTGAATTATATATATATATATATATATATATATATATATATATATATATATATATATATATATATATATATATATATATATATATATATATATATATATATACGAGGTATGGCAATTTGAAACCCGGAATCGAGCTCCGAGGGGCAGCTAAATTAATTTTCGGCGAAATTTCGATCATAATCCTTCACAGTAGTCTCCTTGGAGTTCCACGCACCGCTTCCACCTCCGCTCCCACGCCTCGAAGCACCCACGGTAGTCGTCTTCAGTTAGGGTGTTCAGCGCCACCGTCGCAGCTTCTTTCGCCTCCTGTACACCGCCGTGGTGGGTCCCCTTCAGGTACTGCTTCATCTTTGGGAATAGGAAGAAGTCGCAGGGAGCGAGGTCGGGGCTGTAGGGGGGGGGTGCGGCAACGTTGCGATGCTTTTTTTGGCTAAAAACTCGCGAATTCGTATCGACGAATGTGCAGGTGCATTGTCATGATGCAAGAGCCAACCATTCTCCGCGAGTTCGGGCCTCACGCGGAAAATACGGGCCCTCAGCCGCTCAAGGACACCTTGGTAGTACAGTCCGGTCACTGTTTGTCCCTCTGGAACGTATTCCCGATGAATTACGCCTTTGATATCAAAGAAAATTACGAGCATGGACTTCATTTTCGATTTGGACATCCTGGCTTTCTTCGGGCGCAGAGAATCATCTCCATACACGTCTTTAAGTTTACGAAAGATTTCCGCGGAGGTTTCGTTTGTTTTAACCAAAAATTCGATAACCGCGCGTTGCCTCTTAATTAGGTCACTCATTTTCGCGACGTATAGAAAAAACCTTGCTTTACAAAAACACGCGGGAAACACAAACTAAACGTGATACCGCGTTCAAAATTTAACTGGTACTACTGAAGAGTCCCCTCTTTCGAAAGAGACCAGAACGCGCCGGCTGGTGTGTTTAGTTCGGGAGATATCGGCCGATTCCGGGTTTCAAATTGCCATACCTCGTATATATATAAATATATATATATATATATATATATATATATATATATCTATATATATATATATATATATATATATATATATATATATATATATATAAATATGAAGATGTGAGTGTACACATCTCGTATGATTTTTAAGCAGGAATTGGAAATGAGTAATTAAGGAAACAAATATTTAAATATTTAAAATTTTTTTCATACAAAAAAACAGACTATTCTAGCATCAATTTCTCTGATAAAAACTCATAACCAATTTTTTTCGGAAGAATTTGATTAAAGAGTTAACAATGATCCTGCAAAATCTACAAGATCACTATCGATGCTGTTTTTTCTAGATACATAAAGATTTATCGCAAAAATATGTATCCTACTCTAGTTAACACAAACCAAACGTTAATGATATTAATTTAATTAAATTAAAAATGAAATGTAAATTTTTCTCAGTCTAAAAAAATTTATTGATTACTAATTCATAACCATTTATTTATTTAGCCTTCATTTAATTAATACAAAACTTTTTTTCCATTTAATAACACTAAAAAGTTATTGATTTATTTCACTGTGCCTGTCTAATTTATACATAAACATAACGAAAGGCACTTCACTCTAAGCAGTTATCCAACTACACCTCTCGTCTGTTTTTTAGTAAAATAATTCTAGCGAAATATTTATACTGTGTCAGAAATAAACTGTTATATTTTTCCCTACACTCTATAAATTAATACTCAAATTATCCATTGTTCCAACCTCAAATTCAACTAAACGCATCGAATATACTTATACGCCAATTTACCTCCAACCAGTCGATTTTGCTAAAATCCATACACGTAGAAAATTGAATTATACAGTAACAAAAGGAGGCGGCGTATTTCCGCCGCTCGATACAGCGTTGCCACAACGCGAAGCCCCGGAGGTATATTTGGAAAGGGATTGTGCGGGGCGAAGGGCTGCGTTACGGTTGTAATTAACTACGACCCGATAATTAATTAGTTCCAGAGAGTACCGTTTGGCGTCGCCACCTATGTACATACAACTCGTTACCCGCGGAGGTTTATTTTCTATGTTCTGCAGGTTCTTATGCAGTGTCGGACTGTGTGTAATTGGAATTTGGAGCGAGAGATGTATATATATATATATATATATATATATATATATATATATATATTTATATATATATTATATATATATATATATATAAATATATATATATATATATATATATATATATATATATATATATATTATATATATATATATATATATATATATATATATATATATATATATAAAAATATATAAATATATATATATATATATATATATATATATATATATATATATATATATATAATATATATATATATATATATATATATATATACTGGCTGACTAGGCAAACTTTGTTCTGCCATATAAATTATTATTTCTATTTATCTATATATGTATCTATCTATCAATCTATCTGACCCGGCAAACAATGTTTAAATATTGTAAAACTTGTATGTATTTTTCAATGCAACATCATAAAAAAATTAAAAAAAAAAAATTTGTCCAAAAAGTTTATAAAAATGTTTGAGGTGGACCACCCTAATCACTCAGGGGTATGAAAAATATATTACGATCTATTCTCAGACTGAATATTATTATTTTCGATTGCCATCTTGCAACCCTATTGCGGATCTGTGGATAAAATTAAAAAACTAAAAATCGCGATAGAACAATAGGGGTTGATCGTAGAGGGGTGGAAATTTAGGGTTGTATGTATTTTTGAATGCTATATAATAAAAAAAACAAAATAATTTGTCTAAAAAAATAAAAAAACAATTAAGGGAACTGAATTATTGAATGAAGAAAGTTTAGTTTAAATGTGAAACTTTTAAAAGTAGGAAGACAGTCACTGTGTGGACTGACATAAACGTACATTTTTTGATACTCAAATAAAACAAAGCCTTAGATTGAGTTTCATAAGTTTCATAATCTTCTCACTTTGACCACTGAATGATACAATCAGTCCAATAATAAAATACATTTGTAGGAGACCTCGGTAGCCCAGCGGTAAGGTGTAACGCTTGTAAACCGAGGATTGTGGGTTCGAGTCCCACCTAGCTCTTTGGTGTTGTGTATGCGACATGAAATTTAGAGTGTTGGGAATGATAGTTTTGCTGTTCCACGGCCTTCTATATTATTTAGAAATATACGAATCACCATGTCAACAAACAATGTGGTAAAAACAGTTGTCAATGTAAAAAAGTAGAAATAAAAACGTTTGTCAGAATTCATCAAATAAAAGTATCTTTTCCATATATATATATTATTATTTTCCATCATATTCAACATTTGTGGCGACCGTGACAGGACTGAGTAACGATGGAAAACTTGAAAATGGAAAGATATCACAACCGAAGACTTTTCAATAAAACATGCAAGGAACTGAATTTAGCGCTCGCAGATAAGTCAGTAAGAAAAGAACAAGTGCTAGCTTCAATGAGAAAGTTGGAGGATAAGAGCGATAGATTGTTTTCACTAGATGAGCATATAAGAGAAAATTTATTTTCATCCGATCTTAGTGAAGAAGATATCGTGAAAGAATTTGATGAAGTAGAAATGTTCAGGGACGAAATAATCACATGTAGATCAAGATTCGAAGTGTTCATGAACGAGAAGACGAAACAAGACGAGATGACTCAATCGCAGAGTTCCACATCCGACAAGAAGAAGAGAAAATTCAGATTACCGAAACTAGAATTAAAGAAATTTGATGGCAACGTGAGAAATTGAATAGGGTTCTGGGGCCAGTTCAAGAAGATCCATGATGATATAGAAATTGAATTGGAGGACAAGTTTCAATATTTGGTGCAAGCAACTGAAGAAGGTACTGTAGCCAGGGAATTGATTGAGAGCTTTCCGCCCTCCGGATCCAACTATTTGAAAGCCATTGATCAGATGAAATTACGTTTCGCTAGGGATGAATTTCTAATAGAAGTTTATGTTCGAGAATTATTAGATCTCGTACTGAAGCAGGCAACTAAAGCGAAGACAGGTACGACATTGAGTAGTTTATATGATAGAATAGAAACTCAACTGAGAGCATTAGAATCATTGGGTGTCACCAGTGATAAATACGCAGCAATGTTGTTTCCACTAGTTGAGTCTGCTTTACCAGATGAATTACTAAGAATTTGGGAAAGAACCCGGTGCACGTATGTCGCGAATACGAGTAAATCAGGAGAACAGGGTGAATCAAGTACAGGTAATTCTAAAAATACTAATCTTTTGACGATGTTATTAGACTTCATGAGAAGAGATGTGGAATCGGAAGAACGCATTAATCTAGCTCAGACCAGTTTTTCTGAAGAAAAGAGCCAGAACAAAAATACACGGTTTTTTAAAGGAAAACAGCAGAGACCTGGAGAGCCAGAAGTATATACTGCATCTGCCCTGTTTTCAGCCAGTGGAAGTCCCCATTTGAAATCAATTAATGGAGATTTATGGAATTTGGATATTTTAGGAACCAAAGATCCAGCTGAAGTGAAATACAAAGATACTCTAGAGGAGGAAACCATCAAACACTTCAATGAAAATATTGTAACCAATGACGAAGGAACATATGAGATTCACCTCCCATGGGTTGAAGGACATTTAGAACTTTCCACGAATGAAAATTTGACTCAAACACGAGGAACGAATAATCTACTTAAAAAAGTTGACTGGAAGGAAATTATCGAATATTTCTCAGTTAGGCAGATTAAATGGATCTTTAATTCTCCCACAGCTGCTTGGTGGGGAGGATGGTGGGAAAGAATGGTCATAGTAGTTAAGGAAAAAGAATATCTAGCGGAACTGGTACATTCTGGGCACAAAAGGTCGAGTATCTTGAGAGTCGGAGATATCGTATATGTTTCTGCAGATAACAAGAAACGTGACAAAAACCAATTGATTTTAAATAAACACGAAGAAGAGAAGAATAGTGAAACCAAACCGAGAGATAAGAAACTTCGGAGAATTTTGCAACAAGGAGTGGACGGACTAGTAAAATACCGAAACGTTTTAGTTTTCTCATAGTTATGCTTTGGTATATAATTGATTTTGCAATTTTTTCCAATTTTATTTCTCTATAATAAAAGGGGGGAGGATGTTGGGAATGACAGTTTTGCTGTTCCACGGCCTTTTATATTATTTAGAAATATACGAATCACCATGTCAACAAACAATGTGGTAAAAACAGTTGTCAATGTAAAAAAGTAGAAATAAAAACGTTTGTCAGAATTCATCAAATAAAAGTATCTTTTCCATATATATATATTATTATTTTCCATCATATTCAACAAGAGGTTTTAAATATAATAAACTGTTGGGTAATGACTTAGTTTCAAGCCCATTGGTCGTTCGGAACCGGCGTTAAACTGCCCCTTGAGATTTAAAAAAAATACATTTGATTTGAATTGATTGAGCATGGTGTAAATTAATAAACATATTAAAACAATGGTTAATAATAACAATTTACACATTCATTAAAAGAAATAACGCATGACGCACGTTTCGGTGGAACTTCACCTTCTTCAGATGCGAATGGAAAACTAACTATGTTTCTCTGTTATATCGAAGACAAGAAATAAAGAGATGACAAATTGTCTAGAAGGAGTAAATAGAAAGATGGTTACAAATAATTATTAGAATAGAAGAAACCAATTCTGAACTGCTAGTCAGGTAGTTCGGTAATTTTGAAAAGATTGAGAAGGGGGCTTGAAGTATGATCGATTTGGCTATTCAATCGGATTCAGTACTGGGTTAGTACGCCTCGGTATTAATTACCTAAAACAGGGTTAAAGAGGCAATCGGCGCCCGAACATCTCACATAATGTGTGTAGACTCCCCGGCAATAATGCCATACGCTTATTTATTTATTTTACTCAATGATCAATGAATTGATAGGCTGAAAACCGAAAACATGGGTATACAAAGATATTAGTATAAGATCGAAACACAATCAAAACTTTTATTTAAATTATGTTATTCTGCTTCAATACTCCTGGTGTTATTTGAAATATATATTTTCAGCTAATCCTTTAATACAGACCTGCAGCAAATCCTGCAGCTCCTGCGAAAGCCCTTTCTTCCCCTCCCCATCTATACTGTCCCTCTCTCTCTCTATCTCTTGGTCTCTGTGTTAACATTAAAACTTGAAATATTTGGCTGCAAGGGTTGGTTTTGTGTATGCTTTTCCATCCGACTTTGCTTCACGACTAGAAAAATGGGCGAGGTTTTGATAGAAGATAAAATTACTTGCCGAAAATAACAACTAACTGAATCAAATTTTTGCACTTACAAGGAAGAGTTATATAATTTTAATCTTATTTTTTATATTGTTTGAAAATGAGTTATCTGAAAATGAAACAAAGGTTTCTAATTTTATTTTCTATTTCCAACTGAAACATATTATAGTACCTATAGTTTCTAATAATCTTTAAAACAACATTCTTATAAATTAACAAAAAATAACAAAGTTGTTGGTAAAGTGCACAGATACTTCAAAATAGATTCTAATTAAAAAGATATCCATAAAAGTACGCCTGGTTCCCCTTTCTCTTCGTGAGGTATTCCATACCCCTCACCCCTCAGGTGTAACTTCATCTTGCACCCCTATGAAAAAATTCTGGCGGGCGCCTATTGTATTTTTTCTTATGAATTTTGCTGGATCATCGTTGGTTTGAATAAAATTTATCCGAAAGACATTATAATCTGAGCTTTTATCAGAAAAGTTCACGTTGAAATCGTTACTTTTTTATATGAAGAAAAACTGTAAAAAAATATAAAAATTTCGTTTCCTCCAATTCATCATGATGCCTGATTTTCATTTACGAATATATAGTAGACTATTCGAAAATAGTATATTGTATAATTAGTGGGAAAAGCATAATATTCCCAAACGATTGTGATAATTACCAGACGAGGAGCGTAGCGACAAGTCTGGTAACACAGGAGTTTGGGAATATGCTTTTCCCACGAATTATACATACTATTTTTTCTCCGATCGTTGATTTACATTTAAAAAATTAATTAATTAAAAAATATTTCATCCAAGGTGTAATCAAGTAAGTTTAAATAGGTTTCTCTATGTTCATATTGAAATATAGAAGTAGTAACCATGGAAATTACTCTGTTATGACAAAAGTAAAATAATTTTAAAGCTGGTTTTGTTTGATTCGTTGTATTTTATAAGGAATTGAAAAAGAATTAGTAAACATGAACACTGATAGTGATTATTTGTTGTCTTGCACGACTCCTGAACTAGTAGAAGCCGCGAACGGGGCTTCACTTAATTTACTTCCGGCGAAATCCAGAGAGAAGTATGAACTTGCGTACCAACGCTTCACGAATTTTTGTAGAAAAAACAACAGTGTATCCTTTTCTGATAATGTACTGATGGCGTATGTTGCTGAATTGGCTAAAATAATGAAATCTTCGACGTTGTGGGCACATTATTCCATGCTTCAATCAACTTTGTCTGTTAAAAATAATATTAATATTGCCCAGTACCAAAAACTAAGAGCAGTTTTAAAACGTCAAGCTACAGGATACAAAAAATGTAAATATTAACAACAATTATAAAAATTAAAACCATACTTTGTTTCATTTTAATGTAATAATCCATTTGTTACATTACCGCACGCTACAGCAAAGCGATAAGAATATTACCGCACTGTTATTTTCTAATTGCTTAGCAACTGACCACTATTCTGGAATGTTGAGCTTTTCGCATAGAAAACAGGTCAAAATAGTGTCACTTTTCCCACGATCGGAGAAAAAAATCATAAACAATTCTCCACTAAATAATAGGTAGTCTATAATAATACACTCAATATTATAATCATACTTTGATATTTATGTAGAGTACCTACTAACCTTATTTGTTATTTATTTCATATGGGGTTACATTGCATAACGACCTGAGGTCTATCATGCCCCTCATCAGAGCTGTTTTCACTACTGCGCCATCTACAGCGCGCCCTCTAGTTCCATGAACTCCAAATCTGGGAATGCTTCAAGGAGGTTACGTCCCCACTCCTACAAGTTTCTTGTCCAAATCATTCTTTCCGTTGGCTTGCAATGGCGAGGCATTTTGCAACCAGGTGATTTGTTCTTACACATTCACCTTACACCTTACACATTCACAAACACTGGTACTTACTCTGCTTCACCGCTATCCCCACTTCTATTGAATGAATTTCACAATTAATAATAACACAACCTAAATACTCATATATGAATACCGTTTGATGCGTGCGCTTTGGATCTCTGTCGTGTCGGACACAACTTAAGGCCTATCTTTTTTCATTCGTCTTATTTCTTGAGAGAGATGATGATTCATTCTTAGATCTAGGGACATCCCCATAAACCTTAAAAGAAAAGTTTTCGAGTCGTGTGTTCTACAGGTCCTCACTTATGGCCTCGAAACAATCCCGCTAACATACAAAGTAGTTAATAAACTTCAAGTCACTCAACGTGCGATGGAAGGGCTATGCTGGGGATTAGTTTACGTAGGTAATAAAGTTCCAAATGAGGAAATCAGAAGAATAACGCAATTAACAGATGTTAGCGAAAGAGTAACGCAGAAAAAATGGAGATGGGCTGGCCATATTGCAAGACAAAACACAGAGAGATACAGATTAACAGCTTGGCGGCCGAGAGAGTGCAAAAGTAGTGTTGGCAGACCTCAGAAAAGATGGCGTTATGACATCCAGAAGATTGCTGGTAAAAACTGGATGAGGACTGCTATCGACAGACAGAAATGGAAAAATATGGAAGAGGCTTACATTCAGGAGTGGATGAAAACAAGCTGATAAGAAGAAGATGCATGATAATGTCGTGCGATAAGGTTCTAAAATCCACTCATACGAAGTTCAAACGTTTCATACAAAACGTTGCTAACCTGACATTCCTCATTGAAATGTTGAAAACCTTCGAAGCGATTCAACGTCAAATATAGTCGACAACTTAATTTCCTTGCGACCAATTGAATCGGCAGTAAAACGCACATTACCGGCAAAATTTCACGTAATTCTTTGGATGTAACGGATTGACGGATCCGTCAAACGCAATACCGAAATAAGCAATCCGATTCGATTCACACGTCGAATCGATTAGATAAATTTTCATTCGTTCGTTTATGCTATTTTACCGTCACGTCGTTTTAATGAATTGTGTAGTGCGTGGATCCGATTAGACTGTTGTAACAAGTTTGTTGATTCGATTACGCAAATCAGGTTTCACGAGCACTGTCGAATACAATGCTCCTAGCAGTAATGAACTGTAAAATATTGAGCTATTACGTTGTTTATTGTTATAATTATATTTGCGTCTGTTCGACATAGAATCGGATTATCGAACGTTACTTGTAGTTTATGAAATTTCTTTAATTTGAAAGAAAATCGAGGTGTACAGGACTAGATCGCATAACGACATGAGTGCATCCAAGTAGAATGCATGCGCTGTTATACTAACAAAAAGAAATACGAATGCAGTGCTGCCGGACTTCCGTAACTTTCCCAAGGTATCGCAATGTCCTAATATTTAGGTTCTTGAGGATATGAAGAAGAAAACATGGTATAAAATCGTACGGTGTGAAAATATGTTTTCATAATATAAATCAGATTACGCAAATCAGGTTTCACGAGCACTGCCGAATACAATGCTCCTATCGGTAATGAACTGTAAAATATTGAGCTATTACGTTGTTTATTGTTATAATTATATTTGCGTCTGTTCAACAGATAATAGGATTATCGAACGTTACTTAGATCGCAACACGACATGAATGCATCCAAGTAGAATGTATGCGCGTCATACTAACAAAACGAAATTCGCATGCTGTGCTGCCGGACTTCCGTAACTTTCCCGAGGTATCGAAAGATCCTAATATTTAGGTTCTTGAGGTTATGAAAAAGAAAATATGGTATAGAACAGTCAGGTGAAAAAAAATCAGGTTTCACAAGCACTGTTGAATACAATGCTCCTATCAGAAATGAACTGTAATACATTGAGCTATTACGTTGTTTATTGTTATAATTATATTTGTGTCTGTAAGACAGATAATCGGATTATCGAACGTCACTTGCAATTTATGAAAATTCTTCAATTTGAAATAAAAACTAGGAGTACGGGACTAGATCGCATTGCGACATGAATGGATACAGTGCTGCGGACTTCCGTCACTGTCCTGAGCTAGCAGAATGTTCGAATAATTAGGTTCTTGGGGTTTATGAAAAAAAACCATGGTATAGAAAAATTTTCGTTCATGAAAAACTCTGCCATTTTCTTTTTCCAAAGTTTGGTGATGCCAAAATTTGAATTGAACTTAACCCAATTTTGATAGTCTCAAGAAAAACCACAGATTACAAATTTTAGCTCATTATGTCTGATGGGAGCCATAATGTACTTAATATATATATATATATATATATCTATATATTATTTACTATATATATATATATATATATATATATATAATAATATTCGACTTTAAATACAGTGCAGTAACCTATTATTATCGTAGAGAATACTACTAAAAAACAATTATTGTATTCTCTATTTTCTCGAGGATATTTTAAGAAATAAATTGAGGTTAATTATTTCTCTAACAAGGTATATCAAAAGAGCGCAGCTATCTCATTTTTATGCATTCTTCAGCATTACATCTTCAGTAATAATATTAAAATATAGCACGAATAAAGAAAAGAATTGGTAATTGAAAATTATCGAAGAACCTGCCAACAACTGACCTTGAGTCCCAAACCAAAAATTCTGCATTTCTTCATAAAATAATTAAGAATTGAAACATAACAAATTGCTTGAATTCAATAATAAGACACCGATGTTTCGATCTCATCAGATATCATCAGTGCTGTCGACGAAATCACTTTTTGTTCTCGATTCATATTAATAACAGCTATGTTACTGCTTGTATCTAACTTGATGCCTTCTTTGAACAATCGAAGTAGATAAATTGGAGAGCTGTGGATATCTTGATGTGATTATGTTATTCTCCTAACTGTTAAAAATATATCGGTTCTTTTCACTTCTAATTGTAGAGGAACATTGTGATAACGAAAGCAAATGATACTTGGTTCAAGGATTCTTCAAGCCTTAATATAAATAATTTCACAAACAACAATTCCGAAATTATATTACTTGAAGCACAATGAGAACCAATAAAAACATATAACGACTAAGAAAAACAGAAAAAATAAATACAGTGGTCATCATGAAATTTCAAAACAAACAGAATTACCTCTACATAAATGAAAATGAGCACTCTTTCTATAATGTTTATGTTGATTTAAAAACAGCGATAAAAACACAATATCCTATAAATATACAGTGTTTCATTTCAATCAACGATTCCAATATATCAATATGTCAAAATATCCTATAGATTTACAGTGTTGCCGAGCAGGTACATTCGGCCGGATTTCCCTAAAATCCAGGATTTTTCGTAAGGCGATAAATCTTCGAATGCAAAATCTGGGATTTATAATAGCACTCAAGATATATGGTCCCTTCAGG
Source organism: Cynegetis impunctata (assembly GCA_030704885.1). NCBI lineage: Eukaryota > Metazoa > Arthropoda > Insecta > Coleoptera > Coccinellidae > Cynegetis > Cynegetis impunctata. The sequence continues at coordinate 1,803,837 of JARQZK010005055.1, forward strand.
CATTATGTCCTTTTATGCCAGTCTGTTGAGCGTTTAGTGCGGTCAAAACAGATTTAAATCGATCCGGACGTAAAGCCGGAATGCGTGGACGCGCGTTCGACTGAGGGTCTAGCAATTGTTATTTTGGGGCATTAGATATGGCCCATTATTCTCGAATAGTGGCTCGGCGGTCTCAGGTTATCTAGGCATTGTCAGATGACAACCACTTAACATAGGCGAGAACATAATAGATTTGTGCGGAAGCCGAACTACTGTCGTACCCTGCGAGTTCCCTGTAATTGGATACTATTATGCGGATTTAATTCCATTAAGAGGACGAACGATAGATTTTGGGAAGTTGGTAACGGCCCACGGTTTCGCAAAATGCGGCAGAGGAAGGAACCGAATAACCTGAAACTGCGAATTCGAATTTCATGAAAAATAATCAGTTTATGCTTCTCTAGACGGAATGAGTGATTGGTCACATTATTATGCGATTTCACAAATTAAAAATAAATTTTTTGACGTTTACTTATTTAATGTTTATGTAGTATTGAAGGGATGATATTAATCTGAATATTTGCATATTGATACTCGATTAGATTGATTTTACAGTGCTTAAATTCGTTTTTGTCTAGCATGTTCCGTTTCAAGGTTATCTTTCATGTTCTAACAAAAATGCTGTAGGGTACAAAAGAAACGCAGCCCTATGGGTACATAAGTAACATGTTACTTTTGTCCCCATATTGATTTACTCTAAGTAAACGTTTTATGTGTGTGTGTTTATTTCAACAAAATGCCGCGACAACGCATAATAACCACCGCACGAATAACAACTAACATGGAAGTCTATAGAAAAGCGGCTGAAGAGCATTTTAATGATGGTGAAAAATTAGAGCCATGACAAAAAAAATTGAATGTCTGCCAGGTTACATTGCATAGATATATAAAAAAAATTTAAGCTAGAAATACTAGCGCAGTTGTAGACAAGGAAAATAAATTTGACGACGAAGATTGCTTCTACCTCGTTTGTTAAGAAAATTTCAGCAATAGTCGACTGAATGAGCAAAGCTTACATTATTTCGAATGCAAAATGTGGTCTCATAGGTACTGAATGCATCAATGAATTATGTGTGCTATAATTGCGAGTCTGAATAGAATTTAAGCTAGAAATACTAGCGCAGTTGTAGACAAGGAAAATAAATTTGACGACGAAGATTGCTTCTACCTCGTTTGTTAAGAAAATTTCAGCAATAGTGGACTGAATGAGCAAAGCTTACATTATTTCGAATGCAAAATGTGGTCTCATAGGTACTGAATGCATCAATTAATTAGGTGTGCTATAATTGCGAGTCTGAATAGAGGAGACTGACACTGAATTTTCCAACAAATATTTGTTTGATTAAATATGTCATATCATATTCATTACAAACCCTTTTGCCCTGTTACTTTCGACCCACAACGTGTTACTTTCGGCCCGCCAACGTGGTCGAAAGTAACAAATGACAATTTTTTTTAAAGTTTCTGTGATTCATGCAAAATACACAATAATACGGTAATTTAAGATGCTAATGTATAGAACATAAACGGAATTTATGTATGGCTGAATCAATTTCACCAAAATAATAACACCTAACGAGAAACTAAGGCGAAAGTACAAAATGTTACTTTTGTACCCGGTCTCCCCTACTAAAAGCCCCCTTCTACCTGACTAGCAGTTAAAATGGGATTTTCCTCTCTTAATAATTATTTGTAGATAACCATCTTTCAATACAATTTGTTATTTATTTATCTCCTATATTGCCCAGGAATATATTCACTTTGAATTCAGCATCTGAAGAAGGTGAAGTTTCACCGAAACGTTCGTCATGCGTATTTTATCTAATAATCGTGTAAATTGTTTTTATTGATCATTGTTTAAATATATGTCTTTCAGGTAGATACAAAAATGTATGTAAATTGAGATACCCAGATCTCAGTACCTACTCAGATCTACCTGATGAAGCCACAGTGTGGTGAAACGCGTCATAGATTGATGTATAAGTATTCTTCAAAATCAAACGTGTATTTTTCGAATGATATCAGAAAAGCTACGTTGAAACCTGAAAACGAATTGAAGAGGGAAACGGGAGAGACGGGTTATACGACATGGCAGAAACGGGAACGAGCGTTGCGGGCGTGCCAGGAGCGGGCAGAAAGACATAATAAAAGACAAGGATTTAATTAAACTTATTCATCTAGGCAAAGTGGGAAGATGTACGTTGCCGAAATTGCGTTTAATTAAGACGCTGAAATTCTTTGCATTTTTGACGTAATTGAGTTCGCGCCCCGTCTTTGATACAGAATGGCTCAATTTCGGCTGAGTATTTCGTTGTAATCCCGAATTGCTCGATTTGTTCGTTTTATTTATTCGTCGAAAGAACGCATACTTCGGATAATTTGGAAATTGGTACGTTTAATTCATTGATCGTCAAGAAATTTTCTGGATCGGTGAAGGAAAATTAGAAGCCCATGTCTGAACTAACGCATTGGTTATTTGGTAACTAAATTCACATACCTAAACATTAGTTATTTAAGTACCAAGTGCGTTATATAGATCCTAACGCCCGGAGGGTAACATTCGGCCCGAGGGATGAATGTTGCCCGATGGGCGCTAGTAACGCACGAGGTGCATACAAGATTTTATTTTTCACGAAAAAATTATTTTATTATAAAGAAAAATCAATTTTAAAATCGGTTCATTGCCCCTATCCATTTTCCTTCTCATAGTAGGAATGTCATTTGTTGATGTTTTGACATTTGTGAATATTTTTGTCATATTCAGTGAATGTCATTGCTGCTTTCTTTGTGTAGTCTTATAGAAATGATGGAAATGAAAATGAATTTACCCAAGAATATCATAGAAAATGCATCAAAAGCTGCGAATAATTCATTGCCGGAGAAATCCAGAGTCGTATACGACAAGGATTATGAAGTATTTAATCAATGGAAGTTGCTTCATTTCTCCTCGTACAATGAGCGGGCGTTATGATCCATACTGCCCGCTCATAACGCCCTAGGGCATAATGAGTGTATTTATAGCAACCGTATCTAAAGTAAAATCAACAAATAATATAGAAGTGAAAACTAAAATATATAGTGATACGAAATTTTTCCAATCGGGGGTTTCAAGACACCTCTCGTCTTTTCAGGCACGTAGTTCAAACAATTCTTTTTCTATGGTCTTTATGAATTCGAGAATATGTTGCCTTTCCAAAACAAATGGTTTTCTTGGGACATATCCTTCGTCTATGGCGGGATACACACGGACGTCGATGTCTTGATACATCGACGTGCAACCAATAACGTGCAACCTGATCGCATACACACGTACGTACAAAACTATAGTTTTGTCCAGCTTGCCAAACTGTTTGGCAAGTTATCTGAGGAAGAGGCCCCTACACACGGGTGTCGATGTCTTGATACATCAACGTGCATCCGAGAACGTACAATCAATAACGTTGAATCGCATCCAAACGTGGGTATTTTTGCATCCACATTAACGTTATTGGTTGCACGTTCTTGTATACACGTTGATGTTATATTTTCCCTGAAAATACCTACTATTGAAGGAAAGCAGTTGAGTGCGGGAGTAGTTTTTTATCTGTTTCAGATCTCCTAGACTCAGTGATGGGCAAAGTAAGGCCCGCGGGCTAGCTCCGGCCAACGAAAGGAATTAATCCGGCCCGCCGAAGGTGCATCGAAATGAATAGTAGTATACAGCCCTCGATAATAATATATTATAACCAGCAGTAGAAAGTAGAATAATAGATGTATAGGTAAAGGAGCCAGCTAGAATTGCCGCGTAGTTCAACACAACAAAAAAACAGTCTGAATTCCAATTAATCGAAGAAAAAGATTAATGTACAGATTTACTCAAACACTATAACAAATTGAAAATTGCCAAAAAAAATCAACTATTTTTAGATTAGAGTTAGGAATATCTGAAATCATTCAAAAATCAGCTTTTTCTGTCTGATAACGATTCAACACTTTCCGTGTTCAAAATCCATGGTATCAATTAGTGAGAACAGATTGAAATAATTCAGTCAGGTATTGAAGAATCTTCACACAGAATTTGAAATTAGGTTTCAAGATTATAAGAACATCGCTAGATGCTTTTTCCAGGTCGTCGAATATAGATCCAGGAATATCTCTGCAGATTTGTAGTAGGAAAATATCGAAATGCATTGCAGTACCCATTGAAAATTATTCTTAAATTCTAATATTATGGTAAATCAAAAGCAATTTCATATGTGTCACATACCTACCATGATGGCAGCGCCTTCGAATGAAAGTTAAATTTTATTTTGCAACTGACATTTGTGTAAAAGAGTAATGTCTATTTGGTTAGAATTTCTCGAAACAGAACGCATTCTTGCCAACATTCTGGCCCTTTTCTGCAGGGCCAGCCTACGGCGAAAATTGCAAGTGTGCTAGACTCAAATTTTAATGCCCCTTCCAGGGGGTGGTCTGAGGGGTTTGAAATTGTACATATATATATATAATAGTATTATATATATAATATATATATATTATATATATACTATATATAGGCTATATCGAAATTTTTGGTGCCAAAGCATCATATAAAGACATGAAACTATCTTGGTCCCAGGTCGAACTTTGCTAATTGCACCCATTTTAAAATATCAGGATTGCAAAGTGAAAAAGCTGCTAATAATCAAACAAGAACTAAACGTAGCTACACTAGTGAAAAATAAGAGAAATATACCCGAAAAAATTTGTGAATGGGAATGTGAGAAGAAATTCGGAAGAAGTTTAGGTAGGTACCAATAATTTTCAGAAGACTTAAAAATTGAATTATAGAAACAGAGGAAGTAACAAAAAACAAAGAGGACTAAGTATTGGAATAATTGTAAAACATGATGGAAAAAATTCCAAAACTAAAAACAAAAAACCATATTGAAATGTTAATGAAATACAAAGATAAGGAAAATGATGTGAGAAAAACTAATCATTCCATCGACACATAAAAAAATTGAATAAATAAATTATCCAAAAAATGGAGACGAGCTTGTTCAATACTTTCATATTACTATGTAACTCATATCTGTAATATTGGAAATGTAATATGAAATGACCACTAACTTTCATAATGAGCGATGGATGAATGCTTTCATATATGGTGTGTACGCTTCATAGAAAACGAAAAAAAAAAACTTTATCGCAGCGAGCTGCATTAGAAGAGCAGGTTTCCATAATGTATCCAGTTTAAAAAAGTATATTTTCAAATTCAAAAAAAACTGCGCCCTCTTATGTGTAAACAAATATTTATTTCCTCCCCGGGGGATCATTCCCCCAACCAATTCGTATCAAAAAACCAATCACATCCAAGGTATACGAAACTACGTACTCTATTTTCTATAAAATTGCGCCCTTTATCGTGTGAACAAGATTTGATTTCCTCCTTCGGAGGGTCCAACCCTCCAACCAATTTATATTGAAATAAATAGCATTCAAGATATCGTACGAAACTACCTACCTACAAAGTTTCAAACCCTATGGTACCAAAATTGCGCCTTCTATCGTGTAAACAAGATTATTTCTCTGGGTGTTCAACCCCACAACCAATTCGCATTAAAACCAATTTCATTCAATATATCACACGAAAACTATCTACTCATTAAACTTTCAATCCTATTGCTCGCAAAATTACGGCCCTTTTTCATGTAATTAAGATTTTTTTCTTCCCCCAGGGGTCAACCCCCCAACCAATTTGAACCAAAACCAATCCCGTTTCAAGATAATCATACAAAAATACCTAGATACAAACTTTCAACCCTATTGCTACAAAATTTGCGACCTTTATCGTATAAAACCAAATTTATTTTTCTTCCCCGGGTGGGCAAACCCGCAAAACAATTCTCGAACCAAAAACAATCCCATCCAAGATATTATGCGAAACTACCTATTTACAAAACTTTCAACCCTATGGCTTTCAAAATTGCGCATACATAAGCACATACATACGAACATATATATATATATATAGTATATATATATATATATATATATATACATATATATATATATATATATATATATATATATATATATATATATATATATATATATATGTATATATATATATATATAATTTTTATTATTTTTTTTTACAAAAATTGGTCAATTTCATGCCCCTCCAAAAGGCTTGAGTGTGCGGCTGCATACTTCGCACACCCCTTAGGCCAGCCCTGCTTTTCTGATATTTCTTAAACTTTGTGGCCCCCCATGAAGAAAGTTTGCCCACCAATGTACCTAGATCATGATTTTTGAACAAAATTTCATGTATATATATATATATATATACATGAAATGTTGTTCAAAAATCATGATCTAGGTACATTGGTGGGATGAAAAACTTGGTTCTCGGATGAACCGCGTAAAAGATTTGAAAAATCTCGACGTTTCGGCTCCTTTTGCGAAGCCATCTTCAGGAGAATTAGAAGGGGAATAATTCAGATACGTGGGCTCAATCTGCCTAATCCACGAATCGAATTAGGAGGAATCGGAAACAATACGATTGCGTGGTCTCAACCTGTCAACTCTGAAGTCTCAACCTGACTACTCTTCAGAGTCAGTTGACCGGTGTAAAAACTAAAGTATCATGTTTTACTACACCAATAAATTACCTAGGTACTTAATCACTCACCTATATACAATAAGAAACTTCGTTCCAATATTTTAAGATTTTGTGCAACTGTCGAATGCCAAATACGACAAAAACGGAACTCGGTTACAAAATGCAGAAAATTCACAAGAAAATCACGTAAAATCGGAGTCGAAAATTCCGGGACACCACGCAGTATAGATGTTCCCTTTCAAGGAAGTGAACGAGGTTACGGCAATCCACGCATTCCCCTTTTTTTTTTTGTACAAATCGAGGCACAATAAACAGGCACTTTAGATGTCCCATTCAGCCCATTCAGTCGAGGTGCTGGCCGAGATACCATCGTACACCTGAACTGCCACTCCTTCTTAAGTGGTTCCATTCTTGCGGATAAAGGACATTTGTCAAAATTTCACGGCTTCAGATCAGTGTGTTGTACGCTGCGGAAAAGGCCCATTGATAGAAACTTTAACGCTAAAACCGAGGATCACTTATATTTTTGCTTCATTGGTGCGATAATTATAATTCCGTAAGTGGTTATCTGCGTGGCAAACTTTTTTCGAAATTTTGATAGGAAATAGTATTATTCATTATATTATTTTTTACTTGTTATTCATTCAATAATCTCAATTTGTCCACGACTGTACTATAAATCATTCATTATACGTGTGCTTCCTGAAGTACAATTATACCTATTATTCACTAGTGTGTATAATGGTTTATTATACACTGTATGACGTCACACTCAAAACGTATGTTCAAACTTGAGACTATCATTCAAATTGTTGGGATAGTATTGTTATTAGATTTTTAGGTTTTATGTAACTAAGATAACTTTTAGGCAAATTATTAAACTAATATTTAATATAATGCCCAACTTATTGAATATTGACTCTAATAAATTATCTATTTCATTTTTATCAGAGTGAAAGAAAGGAATGGAATCGATGTCAAGTGAAATAGTTGACGTTTACGTGAGTATGCAGTTTTCAGTGAACACAGAAAATGTTATGTCAACGCTTTTGATAACGTTTTTTATTGTTGAAAATGCAGATTATTACTAATTTTTTCGAGAAAGTCGTAGACAAAGTATAGTATTCTACTCGCACAAAATTACAATTTTTCACTCGGGTGAATTGCGACACTCGCTTGCAGCTCGTGTCGCAAACTTCACCCTCGTGAAAAATAGCAATCATTTTGTGCTCGTTGAATAATATACTATTATTTATTTTATCGTATCATTGAAGATTAAGACATTTTTAAACTGAATCTTTATTAATAATTATTAACATCATAAACGCATCAAAACCTACATAAAACCTTAGTTACTCATAATAGATTAGTTACCATAATGTAATACGTTGGTTACGAAAGCATAATACGATAATATTAGAACTAGTTTTGATGAACATATAAAACAATATTTTGACAGTTTTCAATCTTGATGGATACACCTTTGCCGTTAGCGTCTGCTATTGAGAGCTGGCTGCACAAGTTATGTGTTTGTACTACTTGCACTGCACTACACGCAAGTTTGTAGCACTGCAAAACTAACAGGGGAATTTCCTGATATTATCATCTATCGAGCTAGTCGTAGAACTCGAACAAATAAAATAGGATTCTATTGACTATCATACTAGTAGAATTTGATGTACATTTATATATGGCGCAACGTAAAAAACTGTAAAAAGCTCTTTAGATGTTAGTCTAGCGTTGTATTTTAGTTGCATTAGTTTATATTCCATCATATTATTGTAACACCAACACTTTTGACGCCCGGGCGAATGAAAAAGAGTGGCCGAAGTTTCTTGTCAGTTCTCATAGCTCAACGCCAATCAGCTAACTGACCGTAGACGAATTGACTCAAATAGCTCCTTCACAAGTGTCATGGATGTCATTTATTTACATGAATATAAATTTGAATTTGATTGTGCGTATCTAGCTTTGATTGTACCTAAAGAATATTTAAAATAATATACGAACTATTTTTTTTCTAAAGTTAAAAAAAACCGACTAGTTTGATTTGTAAAAGTAATAAAAAAATATAGGGACTTTAATTCAAAGTTTAATACTATAAACTTGAGTAAACCAAGGGCATCTTGGCCGAATTTGCTACAGGCCCCGCTCTGGCTTAATCCGGCACTGCCTATATTTAGTGTATTCAAACAATAATGATTTTTCTAAGAACATTTTATTGTACCGATTTGGAAAATCCACTTCGATTAGCCCTTCTTGAAATGTGTTCCCCTTGTCTATTTAGGTACCTGTAATAATTCTCCCCCACCCTTAGGCGCAAATCTATAATTATTCTGTATTCAGTTCTTAACTCAATCTGCCCGATGATGGTCTAGTGACCGAAATTGCAATCGCAGTGTTATATTTTTCAAAATATTTTGTGATAATAAACGTAGTAAATTCAAATTTAGTTTTGTTCATCATGTTAAATTGTCACGTAGTAACGACGGATTCTATCAACTATTTGAAAAAAGTATTATTTATTATATTATTCTTTGTGTTATTCATTTAACAATCTCATTTTAATTATTTTTCATAATTAGATGTCCATAAGTGGTTGCCTGCTTCGTGGCAAATCTTTTTTCGAAATTGTGATAGAAAATAGTATTATTTATTATATTATTTTGAACTTGTTATTAATTTATTAATCTCATTTTATTTATTTTTCATAATAAGATATCCATGAGTGGCTGCTTTCTTCGTGGAAAAATTTGTTCGAAATTTTGATAGAAAATAGGATATAATATAACAAATCACAAATAATTACTTTTCTAACAAGCGAGGAAAGTGTAAATTTTTCGCAATGATTAGGAACAATATATTTTCGACGAGCGTGCAGAAAACTAGCAACAAATTTCAGCCATAGTATTTATATTGAACAATAAGTTAGTGGGAATATAAGAAAACAATAAACAACCTAATTATTTTCTCGAGTTAGTCAATTTGTCAGGAAATGTTCTTCAAGTTCCGAGGAAAATGTACGTTTGATGTCGTTTTAATTAAATCCAGAAGCTCATTTTAAATTTGTGAAGAAGATGACATCGACGTTGATTATGCAGAAGCTCTAGTTGAACCTTTTATAGCATGTTTTTTCAAAATTTTATTGATTCTTCGATCAGATTCAGTTGAAGGCTATATCGAAAAAAATACTGTTTCGCACTAGTGCGGAAAAGTACTACTTTTCACTCTCGAATGCGTGCGAAAAGGTGTACTTTATCGCACTCTCGTAAAAACTATACATTGTTATGGAAAAGAACGATCTGCTTTTTCGATTATTTCAATTAATTATAAAATGAAATATATAAACGATATTTATTGTTTCAGGGTTTTCCCAACTGAAAAACTCTTTCAGTTCCTCAGGACCAGGATCTTGCTTATCGGGTGAGTGACTTTTTTGATGTATACGCCTCAGATGAAAACCTTGGTATTAATTTGACATTTTGAGTGATCTTCATCAAGAATTTCTTTGTCGAGCATGATATCAGCTTTCTGAGTTCAAAATCACTAATTTCCAGTAGAACAATTAATCTAGAATGGTGTTCCCCTATGTATATAGTTCTCACACTTCATGAACTAATTTTATGATGATTTTGACGACTCCGATTTTAAAGCTATAAGTGTATTTAATGACAAGTCGAATGTTAATTTAATTTCAACCATGTTTACAATCTACGATTTGCATAATACATGATTTGAAGGAGTTAATCTAATTATCTAGCGCCCCTTCGGTAGGATTCTGTCGATAAATAATTCTGGAAGGGATGAGTTGAAATGAAACGAGCAGGACCGTATCGACAGAATTTATCATAAAAGAAGAAGATTAAACCATCATATTGTAGTTGAACCTGAGAGAAAACATCGTGTGAATTTAGGTACTTCGTAATAAACTGTCAAAAGAATGATAATACAGAATATGTGACTGCAGTTTCGAACTTCATTGAGCGAATTTCGTCTGAATTAAGTGATAATATTAAGCTAATGTCTGGCTTACGTAACTTCAAATCTTCAATAGCTTATTTTCTTATTTTAGTGTTTTACTTTTTAAATTAAACTAATATGCACTGTTATTTCAAACAATCCAAAGTTATTGAAATTTTCTAGAATTTGATCAACAGTAAATCTTCATTGCTACTGTTTTGTCGGATATCAAATGTCAAATGTGTCACTTGTTATTGACATCACTTCAGTACATTCTCTATAAATAATAAATAAATTTGAATAATCCTTGTTTCTATAATTCAAGCGTTTCGGTGAAATTATTGATAATTTTCAAGTGGCAAGCTTCATACATACATGTCTGTCTCTTTTTTTTCAACGCCATCAAAGCCAAATAAGAGTAACTGAAATCGTTAGTAGAATACACGTTTAGAGTTATTAAATTAGCAATAACTTCTAAAACCAAACAATTTGGGTATAGACAACTTCACAACAAAGTCACCCTCATTTTTGAAGTTATATAAGAGAAAATCGTTTTTTTGTGGTTTTCATTCCAATAATTGATTTTTGGCAGTTTTCTCAACTACATTTTCGAACTTAATTTTTGGATATATTAATAGTTACCAAAAAATTATGAAAAATCAATTGAAGTAGAACGTTTCGAAAAGGAACCAGACTTAAATTTAATGACAAAAGTTTCTTTATAGAAAAAAATTGATAAACTTCATTTTTGAAAAAAATATTTAACTATGTTATTAAAAAGGCTTTAACGTGGCTATATGACATGATATATGAAATCGGCCTAGAATCTTGCTTACAAATTGATAATGTAATAGTTCTTATATTAGAAGTTCTATTTTGTTGACATTTACTTCCGGTATAGTCAGAAGTGCCACCATCTCTTCAAAATATCCGGGCGATATTACTCCAGTGCCACATTTTAAATTTATGTATATATATATATATATATTTTTATATATATACATACATATATATGTACATATATATATATATATATATATATATATATATATATATATATATATATATATATATATATATATATATAAATACATTCAAATCATGAAAAACATACTAGTCGACCATGGTCAATTTCATACAATACATAAAGTGAACAAGGAAAATTCTTCAATAATTTAAAAAAATTATCAAACAACTTTCCAAGGAAGCTGGTTATACGTATTCAGCAACGCAAAATCTGCATTTACAATCGAACGGTGAACTATAGAAATTGTCAAGTCACCCCGACTCAAAATCTGCATACAGCTGTTTCGATCTTATTAGATCTCATCAGTGCAGCTTATTTGACTCGGAGTGAATTAACAAATTTCTAATTGTTCCCCAATACAAATCGTGGTCAGTAACAATGGATAAATAACAATCCAGAGCGCCATCCCACCAAAGATATTGGGAAACAACAATTCACCGCTTAGACTGAAAATGCAGAAATTCGTCGCCCAAACACGTACCTCCTGATATGAAGATATCTACTCTACAACAGTGGTGTATATGATATGACATTTTTTCCAAAAAAACTTTATTGTCATTATTCATAATCTTTGCAATTTGAATTTGAAAAAAATATATAAATCTCGCTACATATCGAAAAAATTTCTCAAAATGAACTTTTCCTGTGAATTTCGTTATATCACTTCATTTTCCGTTCATACTTTTCTCCAAAATTCCCAATTGTTCGAAAATTCGGCAACTCCGTTGAAATATTTCTTTAGCATAATTTCTTCAATTCAAATTGTGCTCCCCAATTTTTCATATCTATCCTTCAATAATAAGAATGGGTGAAATTAGAAAAACTTTTGAACAGCGCTTTCTGGAAACAATATTTCATTCCATCTCTTTCGATTTGTCTCTTCATCTCTTTTAAACATATAATTAAAGGGTTTCTTATTTTTTTAAAAATTTCGAAACTATTTGTTGATCTTTGGTCGATTGTTCTTTCGAGTAGCCTGCTGTTTGCGAGTAAATAAACACTTGCCAGTTGCTGTGCGAACCCAAACCAACGCAATATTGTTAAATGGTGCAGAAAATGCACGTGTTCAATCTCTCTCACAAATAAAATGGATCGTTTGATACATGTAGTCTAGTTTCTCTAGACTAGATGATACGTAATCAAATTATGTGCTAATGCACATTGTCTGCTTGAATGGAACACTTTTTAAGAGCTTTCTGCTTAATTATATTCAAATGCAGTCTTCATCACCGAGTGATAATTTATCAATATGAAATAGAATACATATGTAATATATTATATTATGATCAACTGAGAATATTATTAGAATAATGTTCGAATTTAACAAATACTATATTTTGAATTGATGTGGCAGTTACTTGTTTAACCCTTTCCGGCCCAAATTATTTTTTTGTGGAAAATTTCAAGATAAAAAAACGCAAGGATTATCCTGCAGGATGTGGTCACTCCGCATAACCAGTAGGAACATATAACCAAACAATATATTAAATATAACAAATATTTTGCGTAATATAACATGAAACAGTTTTTGTCATGTTTCAAACACAATTCTACTTTGCACGCTGAACATTTCTTACAAATCATAGAACTCATTTGCATGAAGATTTTCTAAATATTCAGTTATTGGGTTCCCAACCCTCCCGGATTGCCCGGATGACTCCGGTAATAATGGTCAACCTCCCGACTTCTCGGGGTGACTAATTTTCCCTGTTTTTTTTGAAATTATACGCAACCGCGCTCTACTAATCAAACTTCGGTTTTTAAAGATTATGATTTTGTGGTAAAAAAACTGTCAAATATTGGAAGCAGAGTAGGTATATATAAATTAAAAATAAATAAATGATTGATATTTTCTTCAACCCCCTCCCTACTAAACTCCTTAAAAAAATCTACCGGGTTGGTCCTTTCGAAAATTGGCAACCCGATTCAGTAGGTAGGTACTCCAAACTTGCTTCCTCAGAACTAAAATAAGATAACACGATTACGTAAGTGCCCAGTGGTCACTTCAGGAGACCCCAACAAAATTAGTAATTTCGAAAGAAAGGAAACATTTACGTTCAATATATTCATGAAAATGCATAAGTAAGATATAAGTAAATAACTTTGGAGCCATTTTTTCACCATTCATAAATAAAAATAACAAATTCACACAGTTTCAGCAGATCCTCTAAGTAGTGTCCAACTATAGTAAACAAATGCACGTTATACGCGCTTCGACTTATTTCGGTCTGTCTTCGATGAACACGTCAAATTTTGCTATGTTAGACAACCCACAAAACACACTGGTATACTGAAATAGCCAACGAGCAGTTTTACTCATGACTAACAAACTGTGGTCTTCCTAGCTAACCAGTTGCCCTGAAAGGGTTAAAACCCATAACAATATTATTGGAAAAACACATGTTTGATTCCAACGGTTATTATATTTGACGCTATAACGCGGCGTCTCACCACACTGTGGCTTCTTCGGATAGAATAAAATACTGAAATCTTGGTATCTTAGTTTTATATAAAGTTTTTGGTACCTAGGAAAAAACATATTGCAACAAGAAATTAAATCAGGGTGGAGGGTAGGTAATCCCTCCAGAAATCTTATTTAGGAGTGGAGAATGATTTACGTCAATTTGTTCGTTCAGTAACAGATCAGAATTCTTATACTTGCTAATTTCTAGGGCTTCCCAAAGGTTTAATTTCAATCCACAACACATTCTCTCTACGTAAAATATGGAAATCTTTATTAAATGAATGATTCTCACCTAGTAGATAATTGGAATAATTAGAATCTCTCTTATTGTTTACCAAGCAGCGCTCATGTTCTTTAATTCCTTCTCCGAAATTTTCGTGTGTATATACATTTTGTTACAATCTCAATTCTTGTGTTTCTTTTGACATTGACAGACGACCGAAAAGAAACACAAGGCTGCTTGTTTTTAATGAGTGTTATTGTAATTGTGTTAAAAGTAGAGATATCGAAGGTCTATAGGCCATTATTAGTGAAAATTTGTGTATTATTTATTTTTTTTATTGCAGAAAAAATACTTATAATCTTCTTGTTGCTGAAGGAGGAAGTATGACCTCCGAAACGTCCAACAATTTATATGTTTTAATTTCATTTTCAATCCCTATAACAACCAATAATTTTTGAATTGATATATATATATATATATATATATATATATATATATATATATATATATATATATATATATACCTATATATATACCTATATATATATATATATATTGTTCACATTGTTCAACTTAGCCCTAGAGTATGTTATGAGAAACGTAAACAAGGGGAATTTAAGAACGAGCGGAGGCCAAATGGTCGCATATGCAGACGACATAGTCATAGTAACGAAGCGACGAGAAATAATGAAACAAATACTATTAGAAATAACAACAGAAGGTGAGAAGATGGGATTAAAAATAAACAGCAGCAAAACGAAGATAATGAGATTTGGGAAGCAGTGTGAAAACAAAATTATAAAAATGGGTGAATACGAATTTGAGGAAGTCGAAAAGTTCAAATATCTAGGGGTTACGATCAGCAGTAACGGAGAACGGAGATCAGAAATAGAAGAAAAAAGAATGGCAGTAAATAGGGCGTTCCATGCCAATAAGAAACTATTAAAGAGTAAATTATTAACAAGGGCCACTAAACTCAAAATTTATAACACAATGATAAGGCCGGTTATGATGTATGGAGCAGAAACGATGACGATGACAAAAAGAGAAGAGGAGGAATTGAGAATAGTGGAACGAAGAATAATGAGAACAATCCTAGGACTAATAAAAGTTGATAACAATGAATACAGGCAATGGATGAACTATGAAATACTGAGGGAAATGAACGGCGAAGATATAGTGAAACGAATAAAGAAGCGAAGGATAGAATGGCTCGGCCACGTATGGAGAAGAGGAGAGGATGCAATGGTCTGCTCAGTGCTGCAGTGGGAACCAGGAGGTAGGAGAAGGCGAGGAAGACCCAGATCTAAGTGGCTGAAGGAAGTGGAGGAGGATTTAAGAACGATAGGTGTCGCTGGATGGAAGGAAGAAGCTAAGGACAGGGCTCTATGGAGGAAAATAAGCGAGAAATTATAGGAATGATGGGGATTGATCCACCCCAGAAAGCGGATTTAGAAAGCATTTATGCGGCTCAACCCCACATGGGGTGTTTAGCCATTTATTATTATTATTATTATATATATATAAAAAAAAATATATATATATATATATATATATATAATTTTTTCACCCCTCTACGATCAACCCCTATTTTTTATTTGTTAAATTCCTTCGAAATTGCTCGACCGATTCTCATAAAATTTTGTGTTCATATCGGTTAGGTCTGGGAATCGGACAAAATCTACTTTTCATCCCTCTGAATTTTTAAGGTCGACCGAGGGGTGGTCCACCCCTTAATTTTAATTTTTATTTTTCAGACAAAATTTTCTGTTCTATTTTTTTATGATATATAAATTCAAAAATACATACGACGCTAAATTTTCACCCCTCTACGATCAAACCCCTATTTTTTATTTGTTAAACTCCTCCAAAATGGCTAGACCGATTCTCATGAAATTTTGTGTGCATATTAGTTAGGTCTGAGAATCGGACATCTATTTTTTTGTTCTATTTCTTTTATGTTACAGCATTCAAAAATACATACAACCCTAAATTTTCAACCCTCTACGATCAACTCCTATTTTTTATTCGTTAATTATAAATTATATAACTTCAATATTTCTGGCAAGATTTTTATTTTTACTTCGTAATGACTTAGAATAAAACTATTCATATACTCTCAATTTTTTACCCTTCTACGATCAACCCATATTATTCCATCGCAATTTTCATTTTTTTTATTTTATCCATAGATCCGCAATAGGGTTGCAAGATGGCAATAGAAAATAACAATAGTCGGTTTGAGAATAGGTCGTGATATATTTTTCATACTTCCAATGATTAAAGTTTTTGCCGGGTCAGATAGATTGATAGATAGATAGAAAGATAGATAACTAGATAGATAGATATGCAGATAGATAGACAGATAGATAGATAGATAGATAGATAGTTAGATAGAAAGATAGATAACTATCAGATATATAGTTAGATAGGTAGATATACATCGGCAGTTAGATGAATAGATAAAAATAATTTATATGGCAGAACAACGTTTGCCGGGTCAGCTAGTATATATATATATATATATATATATATATATATATATATATATATATATATATATATATATATATATATATATATAGACAGAGAGAGAGGGAGATATGAAATTGAGTTTCTGGTGCCAAGCATCATAAAAAAAAGTCATGAAACGAAAAACTATCTTGGATCTAAGTCCAACTTTGCTAATCGCATACATTTTAATAAGCAGGTATATTCAAAGTGAAAACATGCTAAAAACTAGAATAGCTTTTCAAATTAAAATTACGTACGAAATAATGAATTAATCTTCTGGAATAAGATAAATGGCAACCCTGTGATAAGATACAAATTCTAAAACTGCCCTTGATATTTCGACAACAAACAGCGGTATTTCAACGTGGGGTTTTCGAGCACACGCGTTTTTCCCGAATACCTACCTATTAAATTCCTCAAGATATATCTCAAAAGAGCCATTCTACTCCATGTGAACCAAAACTTGCTTTGTCTATATCTGGGCTGTCTTCGTTGAACTAGAATACCATTAATACTATTTTGATCCCGTGACACCAAGTATATGAGAGGAACACAAAGGCCGAAATTCGATATACATACAGGGAGTTTGTTCTTTCAAGTCAGAACAAATAATTAAATGAAAGGAAAGACTGCCATGTTTTAAATGGCTTAGATTGTATGGAAATTAATCTAATAGTTGAGGTACAAATCGAAATTTTATCTTAATAGATTTGCATTGGCAGAACTAGGATTTTGCTTGGGATCCCCCTTGGTATTGAAGATGTCCAAAATGATTTAATTTTGTTTTTGAATAAATTATCTTATAATTTGTTCATAAGTATACTTTCAAAAGAACACTTTTCTAATTACGTAGCGTCTTTTTTCTTAATTTTTAAAAGTATATATTGGAGAGATACCTTTCAATACCGAAATTTTTAACTCATTTTTTGAATTTTTGGGTTAAGCAGTCAACATCCCAGCCCCGCTGTAGTTACGCCAATGTGAAACCGATACCAATTACTGTTACATTTTTCGAATTATGATGAAATATGAAGCTAACGATTCGAATGTCATTATTATGAAATTTAAATAAGGATATTATCTTTATATACGGCGAGTCAATTAAATGAAGAAATATTTTTTTTGGTAAACATGGTGTCCCAATAAAATATTCCACCTGAATATTTCGTTTAATCTGAACCTTTCGATTTTCAATTTGAGGGGGGCATCAATTAAAATACTTTTTCAAACATTTTTTCTAATTTCATATTTTTGAATTTAAAATTGTTGGTGAGAATACCTCTGTACCCCAAGACATTATTATTGAAGTTTGAAAAAGCTTCTACGTACCTACACGAGAAGAACAGAAATATATATATATATATATATATATATATATATATTTATATATATATATATATATATATATATCTATATATATATATATATATATATATATATATATATATATATATATATATATATCTATATATATATATATATATACATATATATATATATATATATATATATATATATATATATATATATATATATATATACATATATATTGTAGCGTAAACTCCCCTTATGAAACAATAAAAATTTAAATATAAATAAAATGCTCCGACTAGTTCAATTATTTAGGGAAATTACGTTACACTTTTCCTGGTTTATTTCTATGAGACAATGAAATGAGGAAACTTTGCTAAAATATCTATTAGTTATTCGTAGTATTTGTTTCAAAGATTACAAGTGAAATACAATTAAATTGAATGATATAAAACGAAGAAAGTTAATTTTATTTCGCTCTTTTCAGTATACTGATCTGTTTTTTTTTGATCTTCAATCCAGACTCCTTCAGTTTTTGGAATTAGGACCCCTGATGTTTTTGGAATTAGGACTCCTGATGTTTTTTAAGAATTCAGACTCCTGCAGTTTTGAAATTGCGACTCCTGTAGTTTTGAAATTGCAACTCCTTCAGTTTTTGAAATTCTTGGGAATTCCTGATGTTTTTAAACTCCTGCGGTTTTGCTAAAATTCACATTATCGAATTTCAGTTTAATTAACTTAAATAATTTTGTTTGCTGCGTAGATTCCTATCCTTCTTAATCTTATCTACAAACGATACTACGTTCTTTGAATCAAATAAAAAAACTAAGAGATGAGGAAAGTGTTTTTTTTCGAGCAAAAAAACACAACACAAACTTCCATCGACGCAACAAGCAAAAAAACAAGGTTAAAAAAGAAAATTTGAACTGAGAAAATTTTGTCTGAAGGTAATTAACGTGAATATATAGAAAAAGAATTATTCAACTGTTCCAGAACATAAACTTCGGAGACCATTACGAATATTGAAAATAAAAATGAAAATTAAACTACAAGTTCACAAATATGATCGAAAATATTTAATCAATGTCATTAATCAATATAAAGAAACACTTACCGCTTCCTAGCGCAAAGATATTTAGCAAAAATTTATCAACTTCGAGATTACTATAAAGTTAGGATATATTACAATTTTTACGACGTGTTATTAACTCGAACTCTCTAGTCGAAAAAGGAAGATGGTTTAGTTCGCGTTCCGGATTTGACGACTTATCCCTTCTACTATTTGAAGTAACGCTAGAAATCATAGAATCTTCTTTATTGACTGATCTCGGCTAGAATTTGGTTTAGCCAGTGGACGGTATTTCATAACGTTACAATATATATATATATATATATATATATATATATATATATATATATATATAAATATATATATATATATAAATATAAAAATAAATATATATATATATATATATATATATATATATATATATATATATATATATATATATATATATATATATATATATATATATATATATACGGGTTCTTCGATTTTATTGAAATTTGGGTGTTTGATCTCGGATATAATTTTTTCATATACCAAATCAATATGGCCGACTTCCGGTTTCGTAAACAAGGTCGTTTTCAGGAGCAAAGGGTATTAATAAAAATAAGATTATTGACGATTACTTCGTTATTTAGGCATTGAAAAAACTGATGTTTGAATCATTTAGAATTAATTTGAAGGAACTGTTTAATTTACAGGATTGTCCATGGATGTTTCTATTTAAAAAAAAACTGAGTTTTGTTTTGGTTCGAAAAGGAGTTTAATCGTTAACGAACTTCACGAAAATGAATTTTCAGAAAAGTTATTATTGTGAGCGATATTTTGAGTCAATTAGCTATGATTACGTCGCAGCCATCTACGATGATTAAAACAGAAAAAAAATTGAAACAGCGCTGAAATTGACATTTTATACATGACATGTACTCATTTGAAGTCAGAACTAAAATATGTAAAAATATATAAGGTATTCCTTTCAAATTTTCACATCTTTTTTTGTGAAACCGGAAGTCAGACATATTGATTTCTTATGTCAAAAAAATTCAAACTATGTCTGAGATAAACCATTGAAATTTCAATAAAATTGAAGAACTCACTAAAAAGTTATACACATCTCTCATTTACACCCGGTATAGAAATATAAATATATATATATATATATATATATTTTTTTTTTTGATAATTATTAGCAATACCAGGCTTGGTGAATCTCAAAAAACTCGATTTTTTTAAAATGTCGCCACGACATTCGTGACTTTTTCAAAACTTTTGAAAAAGCCACGTGGCGAAACGTAAACTCATCAATAGAATCGAGTTTTTTTGAGATTCACCAAGCCTGTTATTGCTAATAATTACAACAATTCAAATAAATAATATACATATTATATTAAATTATATTATATATATATATATATATATATATATATATATATATATATATATATATATATATATATATATATATATATATATATATATATATATATATATATATATATATATATATTTATTTGAATTGTTGCGTGTGAACTATTTTCAACTTTTTGATAATTATTAGCAATAACAGGCTTGGTGAATCTCAAAAAAAAACTCGATTTTTTTTTCGTGGCGAAACGTCAACTTTTTAATAAAATCGAGTTTTGTGTGATTCACCAAGCCTGTTATTGCTAACAATTATCAAAAAGTTATATATATATATATATATATATATATATATATATATATATATATATATCTATATTTATATATATATATAGGTATATATATATATATATATATATATATATATATATATATATATATATATATCAATATATATATCATAATTTTTTATGAAATTGGATCCTTTTCACATTTTGATTCATACCTTCTGATCAATTTTCAATTTCAATGAACAATTTTGAATATAAAAATTAAAAAAATTCATGTTTTTTCCATGAAAACGAATGTCAAAAGAGTTTTTTATCGTCAGTCACTTTTCCACTGAAATACGTGCCGATTTTTTCGTCCAAATGAGGGATATAACTTCCAATCGGTTAGGCATATTTAACAAACACTCGAGTTACGAGTGTCGAGTCACAAAATAGACAGAAAAGGCGATCTCCAACGCACAGCTTCGATATAATTTGACTGGAATTTTGTGTAGTCATGTGACCGTCGTCCGGAGGAGATAAGCTGAAAAATCGACTCGAGGGTTCCCCGCATTAGCTGGGTCAATTAGGGTTTTTCGAGTGCTGCAGGTCCACTCCAAGAGTTGGGATGGTGGATGAGCGTGGGATAAAGTCCTGGATTCAAGATGAAGCCGTGTACCGGTCATTTGAATCATAAAGCTGAACCTGAAATTTAACCTTTGAAATTTAAGACATTTTCAAATTCAAACGATAATTTATTCAATAACGCCAATTGACTGCTCGGTTACCATTTGATGGAATATTATTCGAAAATATAGATCAACTAAAATAAAAGAATTGTCCAGATTCCACTAAAATTGCTATATTAACTAGACATCTATTTCTTTCGCATCCGACGTTTCTGCACCATGCAGAGAAGCCGTCATCATCCGTTATGTTTATTGTAGCAGTGAATTCTTCGTTGCCCATCGTTTCGACAATTTTAGAGATTATTTCACTCATTTTCTTTTCCTCCGATTCTTTCTCTTCTGGTTCAAGTGGTAAAAGATCCTCTGTAGAATCTCGAACGGGCACTCTGGCCTACGGGGCAACTCTGTATCAACTATTGTTTCATTGAACGTTTGCTTCATGATATCCTATATTAATAATTTTTCAGGCACTTTGATGCTTGGACTTAGATAAACGTCCTCGCCTAAAAGAACTGCTTCTTCTTTCAAATTAAGTTCAATTTTTTTCTGAGTTTCTAACGCTTTAAGATCATCACAAACATTTGAATTTGTATCAGTACAATAAGCATTATCTAAGGATAAGCTTCTTCGGATCTGACAATCTATTGTACTAGTAGCACCAGAATGTATATCTATGAATTCTTTCTTGACATCTATTTCTTTCGCATCCGACGTTTCTGCACTATGAAGAGAAGCCATGTCGGAAAAACTACTATCAGAATCGTAACCGGACAATTTAGAAACTTCACTACTACCAAAATCCGAACAAAGTCGTTTTTTCTTCTTAGTATTATCTAAACCATCCAACAAATGTTCTTTCAACTTTCTTTGTTTGCCATTTCTTAATAGCCTAGCTGTTGGTATTATTGTATACCGATTTATAACTTTACCTTCTATGCTACCTCTAACTTTACGTTTAGATCTAGGACTGTTACTTCTAGGAAGAATTGCGAATAGGCTGAACTGTGAAAATTCTTCACTGTTTGAGATATCTGAACCCATAGGGTATTTTTTTATCGTAGGTCTCCTTTTTTGCGGAGGATATGTTTTTTTTTTAACTTTGAGAACGTTTAAATCTAACATGTCTATTACTTTTTGATCGTTTGGGCCTGTGTCCGTTATGGCGTTCTCGATATTCTCTTCTTTAATCTCTTTTTGTACCAACGATAATTTTTGCTTTTTAGTCAATTTCTTGGGTTTTATAATATCGCTTCTACTGCTTTCCGAAATGGAATCGGGTTCCTTTTTCATTTGGTCATCTGTAAGGGCAGCTTCACTTATCACACCTTCTATAGTTCCAGTTACAGTATCTACACTTTCAGTTTTCAAATTTAACCTAGTTTTTTTCGAGTTTTTAACTGAGCTTACACTAATATCACTATTAACCGCAACTTTTTCTGGTTCTATTTTCACTTTTCTTGCTGCTCGATTTCTGACAATCCTCTCCTTCTGCTGTTTCTTATGTACATAATCTTCTTTGGGAAAAATTAGTTCTAAAATTGGAGGTCCATCGTCGATCTCCTCCTTGACTTTTCTCTGGCGCAGCTTGCCATTTTTGAGCAGTTTGCTTCTAGCACCCTGGCTGTGTTCATCAGCGACTTGGTGATCTTCTGTGTGGCTTTTCTTTTGGTCCTTGGATTCAATTTCAATGTTATCTTGTTTTGATTTTTTTTTGGTCTGCCCCCTGGCCAAGTTTCGTACCGCCGTTTTTGCCTTAGAAGAGACGTTTCTTTGTGCATCTGGTGTCGTGCCATCCTCATATCCAGTCCATCTTTGTTGTGCTCTTCCTACGCTTCTTTTTTTTGGATGTTTATAGCCTATTGCTATTTTTATTAGTCCTGTTCCATCTCCTTGTGTCCTTCCTTTTTCTATAAATCCAATAGAAGAATAACCGAAAAAACAAATTACCACCAAATATACGTATCATCAAAGCCAACACTATCGAATACACAGCCGTGGAAGTGGAAATCTACCGAATTTCCCACTAATTGATTATTTGTTCTAGAGTCACCGTTACCTCGAAAAGCCAAAGTGACAATTAGAGTTTCCCGTTGATAACTAAATAATATTATAATTGGAGTGTTCTCTCCGGGCGTTTCTTACCTTCGAGTCATTCTCAGGAGAGGGCGGGGAAAATTCTCTTTTTCACTTAAAAAGGGTCGTTCAGTCGAAAGAGATTTTCCGGCGCGGAAAAAATGAATAAGGGAAAAAATCTTTTTATGACGTAATTATGGAACATCCGCAAAGTGCAAGACGGGCCTAATCGCTCGAAAATTTATAATGGGTAGACAAATTGGACATTACGTTATTTTTTTCTCGTTTCTTTGTCGTTTTAATACGTTTCGGAAACTTTTGTGGGTGAACGTGCGGCCTTTTTGAAGATGGAATTATCGATCCTGATGTGTTGGATACTTGAGCTTGCGATGAATATTTAGTTACTATTCCGTATTTCAAAATGTTATATGAGTAATCGTATTTTATCCTATAAAATACATACTATTGCAGTGTATCGAAGGAAAGCATTGAACAAAAGTATTGACTTATTTGTTTTCTTTATCTAAGAATATTAGTGGATATTAAAAAAAAATTTATTATTATTAACAAGCTCTTAACACTTTTTGTATTCATATCTTGTATGAATATATATATATATATATATATATATATATACATATATATATATATATATATATATATATATATATATATATATATATATATATATATATATATATATATATATATATATATATATATATATATATATATATATATACAGTGGCGTAACTAGGGAAGTTGCCGCCCGGGGCAGAGTCTTAGTCCCCCCTCCGTAGGAAACATTACTTTTTTAATTCCTGTTTGGTTTTGTTGCTACACGAAGGCAACAAATGTTACCCTTGATGATGTAGCATGTCTTCAGAAAAAATACTAAAAATGTAAAACTTTCAAGATTTATTACTTAACAATCTGGTTGTCACTTTTTTATATATATTATTTTTTTTCTGTTACTTTGTTTCATTGATTTTATTTTTGTTGTAATTCGAGGTTGAGTAGAATAGCTTTGCTAGACTTCGCCTCTCATAAGCAATAAAGTCCTTATTATATATATATATATATATATAT
Source organism: Cynegetis impunctata (assembly GCA_030704885.1). Taxonomy (NCBI): domain Eukaryota; kingdom Metazoa; phylum Arthropoda; class Insecta; order Coleoptera; family Coccinellidae; genus Cynegetis; species Cynegetis impunctata. The sequence goes on from JARQZK010005055.1 coordinate 1,828,509, forward strand.
ATATATATATGTATATATATATATATATATATATATATATATATATATAAAATATATATATCGGTACTTCGTGGTACTTTCACTATGTGTAGAGCAAATGCTGCCTCGTCAGGGTGTCATTAATAACTTTCCCGGTTTCGAAGAGAAAAACGGAAAAACCATCGAAACAAGAATAGATGTCTGCGCCGGGAACCATTTCCCGAATGAGTCAATTTTGGAATTGGTTGGCAATTTACATAGTGCAGCTGCACGCCTTGTTTCTCGCAGGCTTTCGACGACGCTCTCCGCCAGGTTTACTCCCCACCTACCCCAGCCACGCAACTCTGGATCAATAGCAACCGAAAACATTTTTATTTCATGATTTTCAGCTTACTCCCCGACTCGTTCGCGATTCGCGTCGAAGTGTGCTCGGAGTTAATACTGGAAGGGGCTCATATTGTCAATCTAATAATCATTATATAATGATTAACTTTTACATGATCACAGTATGAACATAATGTGATCATGGCAATATTGTGAGCTAGATTAAACTGAAGATTCTTTGACTTTTGAACAACCTTCAATTAATTATTCGAATTTTTCACGAATTCTCTGTCAATTGTCAAAAAGTAACAGTACACGACAAATGAAACAAAATGAGTAATTTTTCATAGGTTTTCGTTAATTGGTAGTAAAGCAGAAATTATTGAAATTTCTAGAGTACATACCTATATTATTATTTTGTCGGCCAATAATATATAAAAAAGGACAAGAGGTGCTGTGGGACACTCGGAAGGAAAGACTTTCCGTTCGCTCAGTATATAATTATGTATTAAACGGCACGCACAAAAAAACATTACAGAGTAACTGAATGAAAAAATATAATTAATTTATTATTTATAAACTACTTCGAGAGCAAATGGAAAACAATCAAAATGATATTTTCAGGAGAGTAAAGTACATTCAAAGTTTATTAAAACCAAAACAATGTTCTCATTAAGGCCATGTTCAATGTAACATATTTTCTTTCGACAATATTAATATGAAGATATATAACATGGGAACAATGAATAACTATCCTATCATAACTTTTCGAAATATATGTATTATTGTGCATAATTACGAAAAAACTTTGTAATTATGTAGATGAATTTATGTATATCTAATATATAAAATTCTCGTGTCACGGTGTTAGAAGTTAAACTCCTTCGAAATAGCTCAACCGATTCTCATGAAATTTTGTGTGCATATCGGGTAGGTTTGAGAATCGGCTAACATCTATTTTTCATCCCCCTAAATGTTAAGGGTGGTTCACCCCTTCATTTAATTTTTTTATTTTTCGGACAAAATTTTCTGTTCTATTTTTTTATGATACAGAATGTGAAAATACATACAACCCTAAATTTTCACCTTTCTACGATCAAACCCTATATTTTATTTGTTAAATTCCTCCGAAATAGCTCGACCGATTCTCATGAATTTTTGTGTGCATATCGGGTAGGTCTGAGAAATCAGATAAAATCTATTTTTCATCCCCCTAAATGTTAAGGGTGGTCCATCTCTTCATTTAATTTTTTAATTTTTCAGACAAAATTTTCTGTTCTATTTTTTATGATACAGCATCCAAAAAGACATACAATCCTAAATTTTCACCTCTCTACCATTAACCCCTATTTTGTATTTGTTAAACTCCTCTGAAATGGCTCGAACGATTCTCAGTAAATTTTGTGTGCATATCGGCTAGGGCTGAGAATCGGCCAACATCTATTTTTCATACGTTCTTTTATGATACAGCATTCAAAAATACATACAACCCAAAATTTTCACCTCTCTACGATCAACCCCTAATTTTTATTTGTTAATTAAAAACTTCATTTTTTTTGCAAGATTTTCATTTTCATTTTGTCATGACTTCATATTACTCTCAATTTTTTGCTCTTCTACGACTAACCCCTATTTTTCCATAGCGATTTTCATTTTTTTAAATGTTATCCACAGATCCGCAATAGGGTTGCAAGATGGCAATCGAAAATAACAATAGTCATAAGTTATTAGCGGTATGTGGTATGGTGGTCCACCTCAAACATTTTTATAAATTTTTTGGTCAAAACTTTTATTTTTATTTTTTTTACGATGTTGCATTAAAAAATATATATACACTATTGGACAAAAGTAGAGCAACAAAGGGCTCTTATGACTTTGAATTAAAAAATTAATTTATTTCTATTGTAATCATGGGCTCATTTTAATGCAAAATTATCCTCATAACATAAGTATCATACCACAATATTTTGGACGAATTCAAACAAAATGGAGGTAGGTAAATATTTATTATTATAAAATTCGATTAATTGAAGTGCGACAAAAGTAAAGCAACAAATTGAGTCAACAGTATTTTATTTTAGATATTACGATAAAAAAACATTAAACACATTCAATAATTACAATAGCTATAGGTATCACGTTAATAGTTAATAGAATATCCAATATTATTTATTACTTGCCGACAACGTCGCGGCATTGACACAATCAATTTTTTGAACAGTGTCTTCGGAAAGTTTGTCCAAACTTCATTGATTTTATTCACCCAACGATTGTTTATTTGTAAAAAAAAATTGTGTACGAATTCCACGCTCAATCTTCTTCCCACAGATTTTCAATGGGGTTGAGGTCTGGTGATTGTGTGCCGGCCCACTGCAAACCCGAACGCTATTTTCTTGAAACCATTCTTGAACAATTTGAGAACCAGTGCCTTTGGATCGTTATCCTGTTGAAAATAAAAAATGCAAAAGGCATTTCCCACTCTGCATAAAAGGCATCATTACATTTTGCATTATATTCTCTATATGCAAATCGATCCATAGTGGCATTAATGAAGTTTTAATGGACCCACCCCATTCCATGAGAAAACAACCCCATAGAAAAACACTGCCTTTACCATGTTCAACTGTGGGTGTAACGTATTTGGGATTAAACCTTGTGTTGATTGGCCATCTTACACGCTTCATTCCATCAGAATTAAAAATTTTATAACGCGTTTCATCGCTGAATAAAACTTTTTTCCAATCGTCACGCACCGACCAATTTAAAATGTCGGCGTGCAAACTCAAGCCTAGCCACTCTATTTCTTGCCGAAATGAGCCGGCTTTTTTAGCTGGTCGTCTGCTAAATAACTTTGCTTCTACCCAACCTTCTTTGAACTGTCGGAGAACTAACCATAATTTCCGGAATTACAGCAATAATTCTAGTTGCAGACTTCCAGGGGTCGTTTTGAGAAATTCTTTTTAATCGTCTTTCTGTCCAAATCGTTGTTTTTCTTGGCCTTCCCGACTTCGATAGAATCTCTAAATGTCCTCTTTCATAATAGCTTGAAATTATTTTGGATACACTGTATCTGGGTAAAATAAATCGTCTTGAAATTTTGACTTGTGATGTGCCTTCCAAGTGTGCAGTAACTACTCTCTTTTTTAATTCTTTCGAAATAGGAATACCTCTTGGCATGATTAATCCAACACAGAAATGTTAATTAAACAAAAAATAAATATTTTCACCTTCACTTTCACTAAAACCTTTATTTTTTAGGAAAATATTGAAATGTTGCTTTACTTTTGACGCGTTACAATACTGTATTTCAAAGTTTATGTCACTTGAAATTCATTTGTTTCGATTGTTGGAAAGAGCTGTTGCCTACGATAATAGCAGGTTACTTTGACATTTAGGACACAATATATTCAAATACGATATCTTGCATTTATATTATAAAATCGAGATTTCTTTCATTTTTCGAAAATGTTGCTTTACTTTTGTCCGATAGTGTATATATAATATATATATATATATATATATATATATATATATATATATATATATATATATATATATATATTTAAATTTAAATATCTTATTATGAAAATTATCTTATTATAATGAAAAATCGATTTTAAAATCTCATTGCTCCTATACTTTCCATTTTCCTTCTCATAGTAGGCATGTCATTTGTTAATATTTTGACGTTTGTGAATATTTTTGTCATCATATTTAGTGAATGTCATTGCTGCTTTCTTTATGTAGCCTTATGGAAATAATGGAAATGAAAATGAATTTACCCAAGAATATCATAGAAAATGCAGCCAAAGTTGCGAGTAATTCATTCCCCGAGAAATCCAGAGTCGTATACGACAAGGATTATGAAGTATTCAATCAATGGAAGTTGCTTCATTTCTCCTCGTACAATTAGCGGGCGTTATGATCCATAATGCCCGCTCATAACGCCCTAGAGCATAATGAGTGTATTTAAAGCAACCGTATCTAGGGTAAAATCAACAAATAATATACAAGTGAAAACTAAAAGAAAAAATCTTTTTTCCATGAAACTAACATCGAATTTGATAATGTCAAATGTTTAATCAATTTCGTCCGTATAAGTTCATTTTCTCCCTGTCGCCAATAGTTGCTGATATATCTTACGAAAACGATAAATTTTTCGACCCATATCCCTACAAAAAACAATTTCCCCATTCCCTTTCTTCCGAGCAAACGATTCCAAATAGCCCACAATTCGTAAATTCAACCCCAAATTCGCCGAAACCCACAGCCCGCCACGATTTATAACTAGTAAATTTCGGTTTTGTAATGTTGGTAATGCGACTATAACATCCAATCAGGTCGGGATTTATGCACGGGGCGGCCTATAAATCGAGCCGCGGGCGGTCCCCAAATCCAATTGTGCCAACATAGTAGATTAAGTCGATTGATATTTTCGGACTATTTGGGCCATTGCGTGCCTGCGCGCAAGTTACTATTATGGGAGTAACCGAATTACGGTTCTGATTATTGAGATTGATGGGACGCACGATCTTCGCGTGGTTAATGTGCGGTGAAAAATTAATATATATGTGTGTATAACAAGAAGTTTGGCGTTTTTCTCAATTCATGTGTAACTTTTATATAAATGTATATGATATATCGCCCCCTTAGTGCAATAACTAGATAACTTGGAATTTATAGTTTCGAGAAAATCGATTTTAAAGTTTCAAAACTTTGAAAAAATACAACTGTTAAGCAGTCGAAAATATTTGATGTGTATAGAGATATGTTGCATATCAAATTATGTATAGTCAATTTTATAGACAACCAGGTTTCATATATTTGCAGAATTCGATCAAAAACTTGAGATATCCAGTTAGTTGTTGCTGAAAATTTAGTCAAAAAAAAGTAGTTATCTATTTATAACCACTAGCAATTAAAAGCAAATCACTTATTAAATACAACTTTATTTGGAATGAAAAATGAACAAGAATGGTTCAACTAAAACACAAAATATTTCAACACTTAACACGACTTAAATATCAATATCTGTGACATCACTTTCGGAAGATTCTGTGTTTAAAGCCTTTTACTTTGGTCTCCTTGGATTGGGAGACTCTGATAAAATGCTTCATAAAAGCTAGGGAGTGCCGGAGGTTTCATTTTGAAAAGAGACATTAGGTCGTCGTATTTTTCTTTTTTAAGAGGTAGTTGACTTTGATACAAAGATACAAAATTTTGTGATTGACTACGCAGAATTTCCAGAATCTTCTTACCCCTTGACATCATTTTTGCATTAACAGCGTTTGAAAAACACTGTAAAACTAATTCAGTAGCACACAAATGCACCTGTTGTTTCAAGCACACAACTAGTTATCTCATAAAGACCAAGAAGTTGCCGGCGAGTATAACTCAATAATGCCAGTGCTACAACCAGATAGCTCAAGATGTCTTGTTATAGAATGTGCATTTTCGGAGTTATCTATTTCTGGTCACTATTTAAACGAGTTTGGTTGCTCGTACTAGATATCTACATGTTGCATTGAAAAGAGCATGAAAAATAGGTCAGCTTTAACTGGATAACTCAAAATGCATAAAACTCGAGTTATCTAGTTGTTGCACTAAGGGGGGGATATATTTATATACTTTTGATAACTGAGTTTGAATTCTCGCACATCACTTGGTAAAACATCATAAAGAATAAAGTATAAACTTTAAAATAAAAACACTTGGCTTATGTTTCACAATATAAAAAATATTTAGATACTGTATTTAGCAGTAACGAAAAGTCGACATGTTTCGAGTTATGAACTCATTATCAAGACTGACTACAGGAGAGTATTACATCCTATTTTATAAAACAGACAAAAGCAAAGGTGATACCTGGAAATCAATTTGTTCGTTTACAAGGGGTAATTTACTATTATGGGCGGAACTTATTTCGAGAATTTCAAAAAGGTCAAGGCGTTTTCCTTTGTTACCTGAATGTAGCAATTTGTTGAAATCCAGGAAGTGATTAAATTTTATACAATGTTCAGAGAAGCCAGTGGTATTTTTGTTTTGTAAAATTGACTTTTTATGTTCTTCAACACGAATGTTTATATTCCTTCCTGTCTGTCCAATATAGAAAGCAGGACATTCGTCGCAAAATATTTTGTAAACACCACTGTTTTCCCCGATGTTAGATTTTTCTTTATGATTGACCAAGAATGACTTCAAGTTTCTTTTATTTGTACAAATTGTTTTAACGTAATGTTTGGATAGTCTGTTACAAATTTTGCTACTCAAATTAGGCACATAATTTATTGGGAAGTATTTTTGTTCTGCATTAATAGTTTGCGTGGCGTATATTGAATGCAACTGTAGTCCTGTAGTCCTGTAATCAGTCCTGATAATGAGTTCATAACTCGAAACATGTCGACTTTTCGTTACTGCTAAATACAGTACCGTAGAACGGGGCTAAATTGGAAATGCGGGGATATTTTAGAATTCATAACCTGTAAAAATCTGGCAACCCTGTTTAGGTACAACACAATTCCGCGTAAATTACACTGTAATAGTATGGTACATAACCTTACTTATTCAGACTTTTGATGATTTCAGTATTGGTAAGCGTGGTAATGGTCTGTTAGACATTGAAAGTGAGGCGGAAATTCAACCAATATTTGAGCCTGTCAAACTTTCACTGCTAGTGCGTCGTGGGTTAGAGCAGTGAAGTTTTATATAAAAAATGGTGTTGATGTTAGTATCATTGTGCAAAAAAGTTATAAACATTAGCTGCTAGTGGGTCGTGGGTTAGAGCAGTGAAGTTTTATATAAAAAATGGTGTTGATGTTAGTATCATTGTGCAAAAAAGTTATAAACATTATGCTACCCCAAAATTTTTTATGGTCCTTTTTGAAGATCGGGGCTATTCTGGATGGCGTTTTTATAATCATTCCAAAATATCCCCGGTCTTCAAAACTCACCCCATTCTTCAAATTATCAATGCTATATACCTTTTATTATTCTTGATTTAAAAATGTTTGTTTTCCAATTTACCCCCATATACGAAAAAACTATAATTTATGCGTTATTCTTACCGATTCTAAAATATCCCCGACCCACGAGGCTATTTTAGACGGGCCTGAAACAATTTTTTTTCAGCACCCCGTAAGAATGTGGGGACCTATTTATCATAGAATAATATTTGGTCGTATATAAACCTATCCAAAAAGCATATCAAAATAGATTATTTTTAATTACTCTTTCTGCAATATTAAAAATAATGAAAAAAAAGTCTACAATAGCCCCGTTCTACGGTATCTAAATATTTTTTATATTGTGAAACATAAGCCAAGTGTTTTTATTTTAAAGTATATACTTTTATATAATCGATGATTTTATATCAAAGGAATGTTTGAATGTAGAGCTACAGTTCCACCAAGGAACATTGTGGAACATTTTTGTTGCTGTTGCATGTTTCCGAAAATGTTCCTAAATGTTCCTTCAAATAACTTCATGTTTTGGCAACAAATGCTGACTGTTTCTACTTGTCACCCTTCAAGCAACGATTCCACCAGAGGAACATTTTTGTTGCTGTTGCGTGTTTCCGTCAATGTTACTAAATGTTCCTTGAAGTTTCCTTACTTTTTGGCAACAAATGTTGACTGTTGCTACTTGTCGCCGGTTTCCATTTTGAGCGGTAAACTTCAAAAGAAAATAGGAAACATATGTAAGAAAATCCGTGTTGCTATGGCAGTGGAAACGTATCGAGAACGCAACTAGTAAACATTCGTGTCGCAGATTTTCAGTGTGCAGTGAAGTAGAAAAATGTGGGAAAATTTGGATATTCGAAATTTGATTTTTCGGCATTTTCAAAAGAATCAAATTAGTCGAGAAATTGGCCAACCCTGTCTCATTAGCAATGTCATGACAGATGTCAGACATCGCGTCAGTTTGACGTTGGCGCCTTTGTTTTTGTTCGAGTATCAAATAACGTCACGGTGCATTTCCGACAGAAATTTGTCAAGTCTGTTTTCCTGGAAATTGAAAGAAGACTCGTGATGATTGGAACGAAGTAAACAAGCTGATATTGATGGTTCGATCGAAATATGAGAAAAATCGAAAGAAAAGTTCCTATAAAACTAACTTTTTGGCCTGAAATAATAGTGGATGAAAAGTCAAGAATAATTCTTTAAACATTGAATTGAATTGGCATAGAATTGGTATAGAAACGTTGATGACGTCATTGTTCGCTACACTGGTACAGATAGACAATTGGATAATTTCATTACCTATATTAATTCAATACACCCCGTATTCAATTTTCTCTAGAAACTGAAATGAATAATTCTATTAGTTACTCAGATTTAAGTATCACCAGAAAAAGCAACAAACAAGGATTTTCAATTTTTCATAAACCTTCTCATAAAGATATTACAATTCATCAGTGGCGGCTCGTGAGTTGTTGGTTTAAGGAGGCTACAAGAGGTGTTAAAAAATTAACCATAGGCGAAATTTTCTAGGATTTCAAGGTCTTATTATTTTAAGAAAATCAAAGTAAAACAAGCACTCTAAAATATTAATTTCTTTGCGAAAAAAATTGTTTTCACTTTCGGGTGTCTACCTTGAGATCTACAATTCTTATTTACAACATTCACAAAAACTCTTTTCAGCCAATTAATCAATTCATCTATTCATCAAATTTTTATTTCTTTCACAAAATAGGTACCTACCTACCTACTTAACGAATTTGTTACCTATTCAAGGAATTAATCAATTGTTGCCCAGGGAGGTGAGACATTTTTCTTGCCAAAAATAAAATACGACCCTCCCAAAAATAGATTAAAATAAAACAGACAGAGACATTTTCCCTAGTAAAAAGTAAACACTGCAAACAAAATAATTTATTTTTTACATGTGATCTGGTTAGCCAAGGATGTCTCTCATAATTTCTGATATTAAAAGCACGATTTTGTTGTTTGTTACGCTGCACCAAATTGTTTAATTCCGGGATACGTTGCAATGTTTTTATCGAAACTTCATCGTCATAACTTAGTGCACTAAAACACGGAATATTATTGAGTAGGCGGCTTAGCCGCCTTCGAATAGCCGCCCCTGCAATTCATAACACATCACTACACCTTTTTCCACATATATTAGCGGCTTATCATAGTATGATTCATAGGCTTTTCAAAATTCCGTTGTCCGAAGCTAATTTAAGAAACGAATTGCATATAATTAAACAAATGGCAGTAAATAATGGTTATTCACCTAATATGATTGACACAGCCTCATTCAGAGGAAAAAATACAAAATGGCAATTTCAGAAGTTTACCCGCTTATATCCGCTTATATATAGAAAAGTAGATTATTTAACAGTTTAGCATACTTGGGCAAACCTTCCGAAAACCTGAAATTGTTTTTTCATAAACAAAATTTCAAATTTCATATAAAACCAACAATAGCATTGGAAAATTGATTAAAAACAACAATTCAAAAATTCATACAGATGAACGTACTGGTGTTTATATACACAATTTTTGATGATTGATTGGGCAGATACATGATGTAAATTAATAAACGTATTAAAACAATGGTTAATAATAACAATTTACACAATTATCGAATGAAATAACGCATGACGCACGTTTCGGTGAAAATTCACCTTCTTCAGATGCTGAAGGCAAACTAACTATGTTTCTCCGTTATATCGAAAACAAGAAATAAAGATATATCAAATTGTGTAGTAAGGGTAAATAGAAGGATGGTTACAGATAATTAGAAGAATAGGAAAACCCAATTCTGAACTGCCAGTCAGGTAGTTCGGTAATTTTGAAAAGATTGAGAAGGGGGCTAGAAGTATGATCGATTTGGCTATTCAATAGGAGACCGGAATACTTGTATTTATTTATCTGTAATGATTCTAAAAATTAAGTTTAATTCCCTTACTTTCAGCATTTAATATTTTAAAATCGAAATTGAATGTGTGATTTTCTTGGATTAAATGGTTTGCATAATGTGAATCCGACTTTCGATTAACAAAGCTACGTTTGTGTTCTGAAATTCTAGTTTGAAAACTTCTGAAAGTTCGACCAATGTAAAACTTATCACAATCACCACAATTAATTTTATAAACTCCTGATTTATTATCTTTATGAACTTTTATGGATTTATTATTTTTTATATGATTTCCTCAAATTATTACCGGTACGATAAGCAATGTTAATGTTTTGCTTAGATAAGAGAGATTTAAGTTTTCTACTTGAATTTCCGATGAAAGTGGGGCTGTTATATTTGATATTATTTTCAGTAAGGGGGTACACCTGGCTAATCGCATTTTTGAACAACTTTTTATCTATCATATTGTTTATTATTATGGGATCATATTTATTATTTACGGCAATTTGTTTTTGTTTCGTGTTTACCCTTTAAGTACGGAACCCTAAAAACTAAGCTTCATTTCATTGAGATTTGCTTGAGATGGATGATCTAGGCCTTAATTGTTTTATTTTAATATTAATTCGATTTCCTTCCAAATGAAATCACCAAAACACTGTACCTACAGTTTCGTCATACGCAAATGAAACGGTCTAAGATGTAACAAAACTATACAATACGAATTAGCTCCTTTATTTTCCTTGTGGAAAATCAGCCAGTTGGAACCCTGTTTGGCTGTTTTCTCGCCTCCGCATCACATTTTCAAATTATGAGAGAACGGAATAGGGAAGCATCCCTCGCCAGAAGCTCATTATCGACGTCCCCTTAGCAATCCTGGAGTTCTTCCGGAATCCCCGGACTCATGAAGGATCTAAACGCCATTCAGGGGCACACTGTCGCCATGTTGACTCGATGAAAATCACCCCATAGTAGATATTTATTATGAATTTATGGAATATGAAGGGGCGAACCGTACAAGGGTTCCTGGGGAATTTCGCAGTTTCTCCGACAAATATACAGGGTGTGACTTCATCTCTTATGTCATTTCAATAAATGAAATAGAATACACGAGAAAAAATTAATTCATTATAATCACTACTTCTTTGAAAATTTAATTGTTGTATATATTGAAATAAATTTAATCAAAATTACTTATAAAGTCATGAATTTTGATTTTATTTCTGAAGTTTCAAAAATCACGTCCAAGAAATTCTGAAAGAATTTCACGTAATATTGAAGTTATTAAACATAATACATAACACATGCCTTTTTCTTTCCGTTTAGTCTACTACGTTCATAAGTCAAAATATTAAGGGACATTGTGGAAGTAATAGAATCAAAAAATTTTCCATATTATTTATATTTAACATTTAGAAAGAATCTAAATTTCCTACCTTGGAATATATAGAACTTCTGAACTTTCCCTGGTATAGAAACCATTTCCAGAAAAATCGAAATTATATACTAAAGTAATTACTTCATATAGAATCCAGCTTGAAAGATTATTTAAGCTGAAAGCAATGGAGGAAACATAACAAAAAGCGTGATCAGAATTACTCAAGAAAATATTATACGTTGGTCAGACTGATATAAGATACCTATTCAACAAAATATATTGAATAACTTACGAGTAGGCAATCTGACAATTAAACAATAACTTCTAATAGATAGGTACATCGAATAATTCAATTCAAAATTTATCAAAATTCAGGTATTGAAAGCAATCCTAGAAATTTACATTGTACAATTTAAGTTGGCTTTTTATTTACATTTTAGTTATGCCTTGTATGTATTAATCAAACTCTTCCACAAGGGCACAAGTTTTAGTTTCAGTCTTTATATGAAAGATAACAGATAGAACATTCCTCACCTCATATTCCAACGAATTACTTGAAATGGATTGTTGATTTCAATTGAATTATATAACTAGTGACTTAACTCTTGTTATCTTGTAACTAGGTAATAATAAAACGTAGACATCATAATTCAATGTTATTTGCAAACATTTCCCATAATTTCAAATGGTGATAGTAAAACTAACTTACCTGTATTCAACACAACACTATACCATTAGCACTTTCAAATATTTAATTTATTAAGAATTAATTTCAATAATCACAAACTTCAACGCCCTCTATGTACAAGGTCACAGTACTCAATTGGTTAATTCAATTTTATTCTACCAGTAAATAGATGACTCCAAATTATTCAAGATTATATGCCTTATTTTCCATTTATTTTCCATTTTTTTCGCTCTGCTTACAGGAATTGAGATGGATTTGTTATTGCATTCAATTCATGGAAACTAACAAAAGACATACATACCTTAATAAAGTTGGCAAGGCTTAGTCATAGATGAATTCACGTCACGGTATTAGAGTTTTACCAATATTTTGTGATTTCTTGTACGTCACCAAATTGCGCGAAAGGTATAATGGCATCCCAATGAATATTTTTAGATGGAAGATATAGTGGAAGTTTTTCCTTCAGGAACTAATGTGAAGTTTGATTTATTAATGTGAGTTATTTCAAATATTTCTATTGTAGGTTTATAGGCTACTGCCCTGGTACGTTAACCATATTTCCCAGTAATAGGTACTAAGTAAATAAGAACTCATTTACATCAGGAAATATCTAAATTATTTTCAAACATCTTTTCAGTCTAATAATTTCTACCCACTCTAGATTTTTCTATCTGTGTTTATTTTATTGCCATTGTTGTTGCTCTATGCATTTGAATAAGAAACTATTAAAAACCCCTTATGTTACGAAGAGCAGGTAGAACTTGTCAAGATTGTTGACATGTGTGTTATTTTAGTCGTAAGAGCAACTTCCCAAGCTGATTTGAAACATTTGACGTGTCACTTAATAAGTTACTTTTGAAGTTTCCAGTGTTTTTGTTGGTAGTCTATCAAAGGCTGATGTTGCCAATTATCTATTTTCAAGTATATAGTACTTATCAGTATATAATTATATAAAATGTTTCAATACAAGCATAATACATCTTTTTGAGCGGAATTACCAGTGAGATTTTGAAACAAAAATATGTCATATTATGAATTGAATGCAACAAATATCATTTGAGTCAAATTGTGAATTAATTAAATGTATGGAATATTGATCATGTTAGTGGCATATCGGTCAAATGATACCTATTATGTATTTCATAATGAATAATTAATAATTTTGGTAGTCATTACTCCGATATATCTCCGAGTTCAAGAAATAAATAAATGACAGATTATATAGAAAGAGTAAATACAAAGATGGTTAGGTACATATAATTTATAAGAGAGGGAATTCGATTCCATGATTTCCATGTCATGCTAGTCATATAGTGCCGTAATTTTGAAAAGATCAAGAAGGGGGCTTGTATTAGGTATGATCCATTTGGATATTCAATAGGACATGTGGATATCAATTTGTAATGATTCTAGAAAATTTTGTTTAATTCCTTTACTTTCAGCATTTAATATTTTAAAGTTAAAATTGAAAGTGTTATATTATTAGATTGAATGGTATGCATAATATAAAGACTTTCCATCAACAAAGCTACGTTTGTGTTCTGAAATTATGGTTTGAAAGCTATATATATATATATATATATATATATATATATATATATATATATATAATATATATATATATTATATATATATATATATTATTCATTGACTTTAGTTACCTGACTTTTATATATTAAATGGAACTTCTTTTCGTTGGATATTTTCAGGTTGTTATTCTACTAATAAAACTGCTTGTTTAAAATATACGTTTCGAAGGCTATGGCCTTCTTCTTCAGTATTTTAATTAATATAAAATTCTTACAATCACAAATTCTAAAAACATAATGTTTGCGTCCACTTTAAAATATTGAATATTAAGTTTGTCCTTCCGTCATGTCAGCTGCCAATGTCATGTCAATGTCATGTCAATTTCACGGTGTTCAGCTATGTGTCAATCTTCTTCTTGCGTTAGTTTGTCATGTTATTAGTGGTAAGTAAACTTTACTCAAATTGTTGATGTCTTGCTTTCGTTAACTATTTTGTCCGTGTTCCGATGCATGTGTATATCTCCAGAAATTCTCGTTTGTTTTTTTGTTTTGTTCTGTGGTCAGTATTTTCGCAGAGTCGTATCAAACTCAGGGTTCTGTTTGCCGTTTTGTGTTTGTTCAGTTGCCGTTGTTTGCGTTCTTGGTGTATTTGTGTGCGTTCAGTCTGTCTTTCAATCTCTGTGATGTCTGTCCTATGTACTGTTTGTCACAGTTCTTGCATGCAATACTGTATACTACATGAGATTTCTGTTTATTTTGGAAGTAGTCACTTTCAATCTGCTGAATATACTTTTAACCTGGTTTTGCGGTTTATGCACTACTTGAAAGCTATATGGTTTCACGATGTTTTTAATTTTCTGTGACAAGTTTTTTGTGTATGGAATACATATTCGTGTATCGTTTTCTTTCTCTTTGGATTTTTGCTGTTCTGTATTATAGAGTTTGAATATCCTCTGTTCCATAAGACCATTTTACAATTCGATTGGGTAGTTATTTCGGAGGAGTTGTTGTTTTAATTCTTTTACCACTATTGGGCGAAGTTTCGGAGATGTTAGTTTGAGGGCCTGATCAATGTAACCTATTATTGTTCCCTTCTTTTGGGACACGTGATGGTTAGACCCATAGTCTAGTATTGTATCCGAATTTTGGTTTTTCTTGTGCCATTTTGTGAGTACTTTCTCGCGATCTTTTGTGATGGTCATATCTAAAAAGGTTAATGTGTTGTTTTCCTGTTCTTCGATGGTAAAACTAAGCAGTTTGTGCACATTATTAAACTCATTCCGAATATGGTCAATATGTTCTGGTGCGGTTATCACTTGTGCCCCACATTCCTGAAAATGAAAACCAACCACATAACATTTGAATATCAAATTCTCAGAAAAAAATTTCAGGAAACAATGTCAAATTTCAGAAGAAAAATAATAAACTTGCTAATAACAGATACCACAAAAGTGATTAACAACATTAATAAAAACATAAAAAATGTGATGACAGTTATTGAAAACAATGAGTCGAAACTAGTGGCAGAATCAATCGCACAAGATCTGAAGAAAAGAATAACACACACTACTGACAAATGCAAGAAAACCCTCAACAACAAAATAAATAGGTTAACTAAAATACAACATCCAGAAACCAGAACGAAAATTTCCAGTGACACAGTAGAGAACATCTCAGGGATGGAGTTGCCAAAATATGTAATAGACACGCTTAACTTGGGACCAAAGTACGCTATCGAAAGTGCCAATGCAAACCAGATCCACACCCATGCTATATTATCGGAAATTGAAGGTAATATAACAAAATTAAACATAAACGATCAAAACAACATACGAACAAGAATCACACACACAATCTACAACTATATAAGGAAAACCAAAGAAAGGAACCAAAAACAAAGATCCAATATAATACTGTCAAACTTTATCCGAACAAAGAAATTCTTCAAAGAAAACAACAATCTTTTGATAACGAAGGCAGACAAAGGAAACAAAATCGTAGTTATGATAAGAAGTGAATATAATAACAAGATGAATGAGTTACTGACTGACTCAACGACATACAAAATAGTGAAACGAGATATGACATACACATTGGAAAAGGAAAATAACAAAATAATCAAAGATTGGCTTGCAAAAGAGTATATATCTACACAAGAATCAAGGAAACTAACCATCCATAATAGCAAAACAGCTAAAATATATGGGCTACCAAAAATCCACAAACAAAACCACCCCCTAAGACCAATAGTGTCGTGTATACAGTCACCCTTATTCAATATATCTAAATATGTCGCAAACATCTTGACACAAACAGCAAATCAAAATGCATATTATATAAAAAACTCACAAAGTCTGCAAGAACAACTTGAAAAACTGAACATACCAGAAAATTTTAACTTATACTCCCTAGATGTTGTGTCATTATATAACAACATACCCACAGAACTGGCCAAAACAACCATTGAAAAAAAATGGAATAGTTTAGAACAACACACATTGCTACCAAAAGATGAGTTCATAAATACAGTATTATATATACTTAACAACAGTTATTTCCAATATGAAAACAACCACTACAAACAAACCAAGGGTGTGTGGCTATGGGAAATCCAATATCCAGCATTATTGCACAATTGGTCATTGGAAAATATTGAGGAAAACATCATGCCAAGATATCAATCAACATTTTTCAGAAGATACGTAGACGACTGTTTAGTGATAACCGCACCAGAAACATATTGACCATATTTCGGAATGAGTTTAATAATGTGCACAAACTGCTTAAGTTTTACCATCGAAGAACAGGAAAACAACACATTAACCTTTTTAGATATGAACCATCACAAAAAAGATCGCGAGAAAGTACTCACAAAATGGCACAAGAAAAACCAAAATTCGGATACAATACTAGACTATGGGTCTAACCATCACATGTCCCAAAAGAAGGGAACAATAATAGGTTACATTGATCGGGCCCTTAAACTAACATCTCCGAAACTTCGCCCAATAGATAGTCAAAGAATTAAAGCAAACAACTCCTCCGAAATAACTACCCCCAATCGAATTGATAAATGGTCTCATTGAAAACAGAGAATATTCAAACTCTATACATACAGAACAGCAAAAAACCCAAAGAGAAACAAAACGATACGCGAATATGTATTCCATACACAAAGAACTTGTCACAGAAAAATTAAAAAACATCGTGAAACCATATAGCTTTCAAGTAGTGCAATAAACCGCAGAACCAGGTTAAAAGTATATTCAGCAGATTGAAAGTGACTACTCCAAAATAACAGAATCTCATGTAGTATTACAGTATTGCATGCAAGAACTGTGACAAACAGTACATAGGACAGACATCACAGAGATTGAAAGACAGACTGAACGCACACAAATACACACAAGAACGCAAACAACGGCACTGAACAAACACAAAACGGCAAACAACCCTGAGTTTGATACGACTCTGCGAAAATACTGACCACAGAACAAAAACAAAAACAAAGAGAATTTCTGGAGATGATACACATGCATCAGGAACACGGACAAAATTAGTTAACTTTAAGCAAGACAACAAACAATATAGTAAAGTTTACTAACCACTAATAACATGACAACAAACGTGAGAAGAAGATTGACACATTGCTGAACATCGAGAAAATGACATGACATTAGCAGCTGACATTACGGAAGTACAAACTTAATATACAATATATTAAAGTGAACGCAATCATTATTTTTTTAAAAATTGTAATTGTAAGAATTTTATATTAATAAAATACTGAAGAAGAAGGCCATAGCCTTCGAACGTATATTTTAAACAAGCAGTTTTATTAGTAGAATAACAACCTGAAATATCCAACGAAAAGAAGTTCCATTTAATATATATTATATATATATATTATATATATATATATATATATATATATATATATATATATATATATATATATATATATATATATATATATATATGCAAAAATACATGCAACTTGTTACCAATGTTTCCCCGTTGACATGTCGCAACCACGGTTGCGCTTTTGGGCGACTAATCAGCGTCTAAAGTGCGACACGGCTCTGAAAAATCTGGTAATCCTGCTAGTAGCCGCTCGTTTGTCGCTATTTTATTTTAGGATAAAAACGTCAACATGTTTTGCGGTTTATAAGATGCTGCAAATAAATAATTTTTAGTCAGTTTTACAATTAGGTAGATTTGTTTGTAACAAGGCTAGTTTTATGTTTCAACGCAGATATAAACATCTTTGGTTTGTAATAATTCTGGTATCTTTTCTAGAGGGGCTTTAATAATTCCATAGGGGGCTCAGTCCCCTCTGGCTACGGCCTTGTATATTCGCCAACTTTGTCTGATTTATCTGTCAAAATCGTTTAATATATACAATCTATGGTAGCACTTCGAAGTTCTCCAATGTGAGATCTCTTGCAATCAAGGGTTCCACTGTGATGCGAATTTCCTCATCCCGCTTAATGAATAGAACACCTGTAAAACTTCAATCGTTTACACATAAGATTATAGCTGCGTGATCACCGTATGAAAAGAATTAAAATTATATTCCCATGTAAAAGAGGATTACTGAACTTCATCTCCATCTTCGGAAGTGTCAATGCTAGATAGATATGAGGTACTTGAAGTAATCTACATTTCTGACACACAATAGAATTGAGAATATCAAGTGCAGACGTGTAGGTAATCTGAATTCAGGATTTGAATTTAAATCACGTTTAGCTCTGTGAATTGGGATCCATAGCCTCTTACTTCGTCCATTTCGAACAAATTTCTAAGTACATTTATACAGGGTGTCCCAACATTTCTGGGACACGGAACTACCACGTGTAGTAGAGTTTACTGTAACGATTGTGAAAAATTCTATATAGGACGTACAATTAGAAATTTCAAAACTCGAAAACACGAACACCAACGTAGCTGTATTAAGCATAAAACTGACTCTAATTATGCGTGCCATCTTATTCAAGAAAACCATACATTTAATCACAATTATTGAATATTACAGTAAGAAAATAGTCTCTACAAAACCAACTGTTAATCCCTGTACATCAATAAATATAAAAATTCCGGAAACCTAGTTAACGACCAGATTGAAGTAAACCCTTCTCCTCTCCTTAATCTGTTCAATGTACCTACCAATAACTCTGAATGAATTGCTTATTGTTATTTAGTTTCTCTAGGAACCCCTCTGTTATGTTCAATTTTTCGTATAAATAGATTATTTTGTGATACCATAATTTAGTACGACATGAAGTCAATGTTATGACGAAACGCGTTTACTCAATAAATTTTTATTTCAACCTGCGAAAAGTTTTTTTTTTGTTTCTTTATAAAGTTATGAATATGAACTCACCAAGAATATGCCAATTCAATTCAATGTAGTAGAGGTTAAAATAAGACGATTGGACCCAATTTACTTATATACCAAAATGTACCGTTTACCCGTGAGAAAAGTAGAAAGTTTACATAAAAAAATACATGTTAAAAAGGGTGCATTTCAATTTTTTACGTGGAAATGACGTTTGTATTGATGAAACTGGCCGTCATATTGAACATTTGAAGCTTTTAGCGTTTGTTTTCACTGCCAACTAAATTTTGTAGGTATCAAAATTTGATCAAACTTGAACTAGGAATATCTGTTAGCAGGATTTAAGACAACATTTTTTTCCTGAAGCATGCGAAATTTTTACAGGAGTAATAAAATGAAGATAATTGATCAGTTTTCTCGCTTAAAAAATTTGAGAACCATATTACAACCCTTAAGAAAGTTCTGAAGAAAAATATCAGATTATGAGGGGTGGTTTTACCACTTCTACAGTTTATTTTGGGTTTTTTGATTATCGAAAGGCCAGTAATCCTTCAAAGTGCGGTGTTGTCAAATTTTATTCAGTTTTTTCACTCAGTTCAGTAAAAAAATGTGTTTTTTTATGTAAACTTTCAAATATTTTCAAGAGCAGACATTACATATTGGTATATAAATAAATTAGGTCCAATCGACTTATTTTGACCCCTACTACACGTGGTAGCTGTGTGCCCCAGAAATTTTGGGACACCCTGTATTATTTAATATTATGAATAAGGTGCATATCCGAAAACGTTAGTGCAAATAGTGTTTTAATCAATTATAATTGATTAACAGCGGGCTTCAGATAATGCTTTCAACAGTTTCTTATTTTCTACTTATATTGAAGATATAGTTGAATTGTTTATCGGTTCATTAAATAAATCTTATGACATTGAATTTAATTGGCATTTACTTGGTGAGAGTTCATATTCATAACATTATAAAGGAATAAAATACTAACTTTTCACAGGTTGAAATGAAAATCTATTGAGTAAACGCGTTTCGTCATAACATTGACTTCATCTCGTACTAAATTATGGTATTACAAAACAATCTATTTATACGAAAAATTGAACATAGCAGAGGGGTTCCTAGAGAAACTAAATAACAATAAGCAATTGATTCAGAGTTATTGGTAGGTACATTGAACTGATTAAGGAGGGGAGAAGGGTTTACTTCGATCTGGTCGTTAACTAGGTTTCCGGAATTTTTATATTTATTGATGTAAAGGGATCCCCAACAGTTGATTTTGTGTAGGGTTGCCATCCGTCCGGGTTTCCCCGGATTTGTCCTAGTTTAGGGGGTGTCCGGGGGTCGTCCGGACGGGGTTTCAAAAGATGTCCGGGTAAAACCCGGACAAATTTTCTGTCCGGGTGTGTGAAGCTTGAGTGTCGCTGACGGAGATGAGCTATTAAATGCAAACCAGTTGTGGCCGAATTTTTTCGAAACATCTATATTCTAAATCAAAATTGCATAGTAATATTTTTGTATACCAGCTCACAATGCGAATGTAGAGTAAGTTTTTTCGCTAGGGTCGCAGTTATGGAGGAAAGAGAGAAACTTGCTAAATACACAAACGCTTTCTTCTCTGATCAAAATGAAGTCTGATTTTAAAGACTTGAGTTGCTCCGACTTTTACAAATTCATGATGAAAAATAGAGACATTTTGGAAAAAATTGGCAAGTCTGAAAAATTCCAAGTTAAGTTGAATTAGTAAAAGGAACTTGATCTCGTTAAAATTAAAACTTGTTACGTACTTTTGATTTATAGTTAATAAATAATTTAGACTTTTGGGTACCTAACCTATCTAACCGAACTAGATGACCTATCTTGATAATTTGCTATTACAATGTAGAATCTAGTCTATTTGATTTTTGATCTACCAAAAATTATCGTCATGAGTTGTTTTTTATTTGATGATACCAAAAAAAAGAGAAAACTAATAAATGAAAAAATTAAATATAAACGATGTTTTATTTTATTAAAAAAAAAACTTTTACGAGGTGTCCGGGGAAAAACAAAATTTCACAGAAATGTCCGGAGTTTTCAAAATTTTTGTCCGGCATCGGCAATTCAAGTGATAGCAACCCTAATTTTGTGGAGACTATTTTCTAACTGTAATATCTTATAATGGAGATTATAGGTATGGTTTTCTTGAATAAGATGGCACACATAATTACAGTTAATATAGCTACGTTGGTGTTCGAGTATTCGAGTTTTGAAATTTCTTATTTTCCGTCCTATATAGAATTTTTCACAATCATTACAGTTGAGTCTATATACACCAGTACGTTCATCTCTATGAATTTTTGGTTTTTTGTTTTTAATCAATTTTCCAATGCTATTGTCGGTTTTACATGAAATTTTTTTATGAACAAACAATTTCAGGTTGTCGGAAGATTTACCCAAACTGTTAAACACTGTACTTTTCTCGTCATCTTAAGATATAAAATAGGATGAAAACTTCAAATTATTAACTTGTGTTAACTAAGTGATCAAACTTTCTACTTTTCTGTCAAATCGAAATGTAAGAATATTCTCAAAAACTCAGAATACAATAGGTGAACATATTAAAAATTCAAAAGATTTCGAAACAATTGTTATATTTCAACAAAATATAGTGAAAATCAAAAACCCAAGTTTCATTTCCATCATTCTCAGGATTTTCATTCAATGCCAAAGACGTCTCTTCAAAATTAGGAAGTTCAATAGTCCACAAGTTAATTCCTCCTGTGTCGATCGTTAAAACAAGAATAAAAAACACCAACAATCTTTTTTGAAAAATATCTGGGACGTTGCCGATACCTTCGAAAAGAATCGAATTCCTTGAAAACGTAATTTCCCTCAAATCGTATCAAAGAAACACAAAACGCAACCCACTCTGATGATTCTCGCGAAGTTCATAACGCGCTTCCCACTCGTCGCAAAAACAAAGGACAGTCGTCGCCGCATGGGGTCGATTCCGAGTCATGGCTGGTGCGATCGCACAATGGTGTCGACC
The DNA here is from genome assembly GCA_030704885.1 of Cynegetis impunctata. Classification (NCBI taxonomy): domain Eukaryota; kingdom Metazoa; phylum Arthropoda; class Insecta; order Coleoptera; family Coccinellidae; genus Cynegetis; species Cynegetis impunctata. Next base: position 1,850,643 of record JARQZK010005055.1, read on the forward strand.
ATGATGCGTTTTCACACCTCGTCTAACCCTTTTTTCAACGAGGTGGAGCCTCGCGCTGTTCACACCTAACTCTCTATTCATATTCGCACTTCTTCGCGTTACCGCACATATGAAGTCTCCGGGTGCGATATAACGCATTGTTCGTAGTGGAAATGCGATATTTTCAGATGAGTTGGACGGTGTTGTGCAGCTGGGTCACAAGTGAGGTAATTGTGACGAAAGGTATGTAAGATATATAGATTATGAATTTATTATTCACTTGTATATTATTTGTTGATTTTACCTTAGATACGGTTGCTATAAACACACTCATTATGCCATAGGGCGTTATGAGCGGGAATAATGGATCATAACGCCTGCCAATTGTACGAGGAGAAATGAAGCAACTTGCATTGATTAAATACTTCATAATCCTTGTCGTATTTGACTCTGGATTTCTCCGGCAATGAATTATTCGCAGCTTTGGCTGCATTTTCTATGATATTCTTGGGTGAATTCAATTTCATTTCCATTATTTCCATAAGACTACACAAAGAAAGCAGCAATGACATTCACTAAATATGATGACAAAAATATTCACAAAGGTCAAAATATCAACAAATGACATGCCTACTATGAGAAGTAAAATGGAAAGTATAGGAACAATTAACCGATTTTAAAATCGATTTTTCATTATAATAAAATAATTTTTTCGTGAAAAATAAAATCTTGTATGCACGTGCGTTACTAGATCCTAACGCCCATCAGGCGTTTACTGAGGAAGAGTAGAAGATGTTCTCTGATTCCAGTAGAAGATGTTGCTTTATTTATCCCATCAAACTTAGTAATTGTAGAACATTTCTCATACGTTCGCATAATACAATAAAAATATTCAAGGATACAAACTTACTATCGTAAATATAAAAATAAAACACAGTCAGTTGAATTGGAGCATCAAATAGACAAAAAACCAAATCTATAAGGCTAGGAACAACAATAATCAACGTAACAGTCACATATTTCAGATTAAAAGTGATAAACTATCACTATAATATTCCTACAATGTGTAATGCGGATATTCAAGAAGATATACTTCAATTTTCGTTCAACTTATTCAATATTGCATAACACCGTCCAGTTTCTCAAGACAGACTCCAAAAAAATATGTACTTCAGCTATATTCTAGCGGGTTGCGAGATCTGATTCACCGGTTTTTTCAGCCGGAGCTTTTGTCTCTAACCTGTTTGTATTGTGTAGGGAGGACGTGAAATATTAGGTCGAGTGTAATTAACTACGTGTCTGCTGAACATTCCATGTCGTCTTTGAAGAAACGTTGAGTTGCTAATTGTTGCCGAAAGCGTTATCAACACTTAATATGGTAAAATAATTTTTGTTAATTTTTTTCCCACGTCTGATGTATTTTGAATTCATAAGTGAATTGGAGTGCAAAAGATGCTGTTAATTAGTTGGCTTGATCCTCTGGTTTTTGGTACTAATTGAGCAACGATTTCGAAAGTTTTTCTTGAGAACCTAGTTGCTAGTGTCATAATGGCTTTAAAAGCAACTGAATTGTAATATCTTCAGTTAGAAATGTCGCCATCTATGCACTTAGCTTGCGTGACACTTAGATGGCCAGATTTAGATGTCCTTGTAGATCTTTTGTTGGTGATGGATGCTATTAGAAGACTATCGTCGTGGAAGCTCAGCTTTTGTCATATTCAATAAAGCATTAATATGTATAAGATGAAGCATCGGTGATAAGATAGACCTCTGATGCATGCTGGCGTTAACAGAATACAGGTCCAAGCTTGCACCATCGACTGCAACATGTTTTTGGCTTTCATGGAGCCATGAAACAAGTTCGATATAAGACACTGCTATTGAAGCTTCAATCTTACATTCGTCCTGAACAACTGAGCGGCTTGTTTCGCCGAGTTTGGCATAAGGCATTCCTATTGAAGCTCGGATCTTAAGGTGTTCCAGAACAACTGAGCGGATTTATCGACAAGCCGCTTAGTCGTTAAATAAGACCGTAAGACTCAAGCTTCAATAGCAGTGCCTTATGCCAAACTCGGTCGATCTGGTGGAATACCCGTGCTGTGAAACCAAGGGTACGGCAAGAAAATACCTATGAATCAAGCACAAAGATTCAAGTGAATATAAAGCAGGAAGCGTTAAAATTCTATTTTTTTGAAATAAGATTTGCAATATTCGCCTTTTTTTTCAAAACTTACATGTAACGCATTGCTCTCTTCTGCAGTTTGAGAGTGGTGTCAAGTTGTGAAGAATTACTTGAACCCCAGAAGGGAAGACCATAACGTAGATGAGATACGAATAATGTAAAGAAGGCAATTTTTGTAGATGCTGTATCCAATTCGCTCGAGCTGGATATTTAATGGCGAAACAGGCCGATGATAATTTCAAGTTCGGAAAGTCATATGATTGTTTACAATAGTAGTACCTGTGGTTCATTTCGAAAAAGCACCACATAATAAACATAAATGCTCTCCATAACGCAATACATATTAAGGGTTAGACATTTGCATTATTTATTTTTCCGAACCGTAAAGTTTTATAGTGGTTGAATAGATTAACACCTAAGAAATAAATCATCATCTTAGTTTTCAATAACAAATGAATAACTTGTAGAAATTTTCATGGCAAAATAAGTATCACTTTTTATATTGAAAGGTTTGATGTATTGTTTCTTAGGTGTTCGTCAATTCAACCTCTAAAATAAAACACATGCGTTCTTCAACATGATCCTTTGAAAATATACATCGGTATAAAATTTCGAAAAAAGGCGTATAGTTTCAAAATTAAAAACGCTTCTTTCCATAACTCAATGAATATCAAAAAATGGTTATCTGTATTATTTTTTCATCGTAAACTTTTAACGACGTTTTTTGTCCATATCGAAAAGTTTCATAGGGGTTGAATTGATCAACACCTGAGAAATAAACCAACTAATTTTCCTAATAGCAAAATGAATAACTAATAGAAATATTCATGAGGAAAGTGAATATTGCTTATTATATACAAAAGTTATATTTATTGATCATTACATTACATGATGTATTCTTTCTCAGTTGTTGATCAATTGCGCCCTTACAAAAAATACGTCATTCAAATTAGTGAGAAATCTACATAATTTCATATTACCGCCATTGTCGACGCAACGAAAAATCAGCTGCGTCCGATTATTTTCATTTTCAATTCGTTCAACCCCTCGTCATTGTCTAAACAATGTGGCAAGGATATCGATTCCACAAAGACCGTTTTCGAAAAAAAACCTCAACGCCGATTTGTCGGGACCGGGAAATCAAGACGTTACAGATACGCGAAATGAATACTTTTTCGGCATTTCTCAATTAGGGGTGGAAGAATGCGAGGGGCGAAGGCGCGCCACTGATACAAGAAACGCGGGAGGAGGCTGGGGGCGCAAACGGCCGAGAAAAAAATGTCTTCATTATACGCCGAGCTACGTCGTTTTCTTGCCTCGAAGAGGGCGGGTTGGGGTGGATTCGGGGGCGACCCCTATTTTTAAGTAATTGACTCCAGGATACTTCTGTTGTACACTCCGTTGGTTGGTTAAGTTTATATAATGAAATGGGTTGTTTTATAAATTGGTTTTCGGGTCCTTAAACTGACCTTGTTGCATCGTGTGCCAAATATGGCACAAACCAATGTTTTACACCTCTTTAATACATACGTCAGAGAAGTATAACTTTATCCTTTACGGGCCCAAGTGAATTTATTTTCTAAATTTTAATAATATACGTATATTTCAGTTGAAATAGAAACAACTAACAACAGAAAATTAACTAAAAAAATCCTGTGTCTTTGGGGTTGGTATCATATTTGATACCTTGACAATACAAATTCGACAAATGTTAGTAATCCAATTCATCAAACTTGTTTGGCATAATGTAAATTCTAATCAAGAATTTGCTACTTCGAAACAATTTCTGCTCGAGTTAAAGCCATAGAATGCTTCGCAAGTAATACATTTTATTTAAGTCAACTTGTCACAACCTGGAAGTCTGCATTTGGACCTAATTTTTTGAGAACGGGTGGTGTCTTCGGGCGAATGTTTGGCTTCATGCTTTCTTAGCTCTTGTAGCGGAACAGGTAACACTTCTTAATTTAGCTGCAGGTCCATCTTAATCCCTTTCACAACTGCTTTCGTCACTTGCTACATGTTTGGAATTGAATACCTACTAGGGATTCAGCCAATTTTGTTTTGGATGCCAAATAATCTAGAATATGCTTCTTTCGGAAGCCTAGACAATTTTCATGCTGACGATATTCCAACCATGTATTCTGGTCTATATATTTTGAGAATTACTCTAGTAGCTGTTTTATAGACTGTATGAGACCTTGACCAGAGGAATACTAATATTTGAATTCTTTCTGGTAAATTGTTCACTTATAAGTTACTCTGTCATTTGTCACGAGGCAACTAAAACCAACTCATGGTCCGTAGAGTCGAAATTATCTTGTGAAGCTATTTCGTTTCTTTCTGGCAAAGTCTCCTCAGGAAGATTAACAGCTCAAAATTGTCTTCATCTTCTGAAGATTCAAAGTTTGAGTTGTCCGAATCAATTTTTTGCAAATCTGACATCTCATCGATTTTAGCGATTTCTCCCTCCAGTTCAGCTTGAGTAAGTGCTGTGAAAAATTAAAATAAACCCGGTGAACGTGTATAACCTATTTTAGTAATTCAAGGAATATTGTAGTCTCGAAAACCCAAGGTATCAGCAGTGATGTTATAATTGAAAACTAAATTTGTTATTTTCTCCTAACTCCAATCATAAAAAATTATAAGCAAACGGCTTTTTCAATATCAAAGTTATTTTACTTAGGTTTAAAATAATAATTATTTCGTCTATGAACTTGCGACGCCATGTTATTTGTTCTGTTGTTTCCACAGAACTTATTGGAAGGCGGTAAAATGTGAATTTCTAAGGCGCGAGAAGCATATCAGATACGATACCAACAGGATACACCCGAAAATTGAATTTAAGCAGTCTAAACATGCTTCAGATCCTCAGGTATCATATATGATACTTGGGGTCCGAAGAGGTTGTATGCATGAATTACCATTTCAGGCACATACAAACATATTTCCAAAGAGGCAGCTCCCTCTCTGTAATTATTTCGCAGTTACAAGTGTTTTTCAAAATGGTGACGATGAATCAGCTGCTTGTCAGTATTATTGTAGATTGAGTAATAGTTTTGAGTTCATCCACGTAACTTTCTACCCAATAAAAATTGTTTTTGTAAAATGTATACTTTTAGTAACTGCCTCATAGTGGCAATTATTCGTATTTTTGAATAATTGACATTTTTCATCTTAGAATCACTTTGTGCCATATATGGAACATTGCGCAGTTCAAGTATATCTGACTTGACCTCATCTGCAGATTATGAATTTAGAAGATGTGAAAGAAATCTTTTTTAGATATATTATGGATCCCAAGTTATTTTATGCATAAAAAATGTAGTTATACATAATTTTAACCCAAATGAAAGTGAAGACAACATATCAGATGAAGATGAAATATTCGCTGTATAAAATATTTTTAGTTCATTTTGCATCATGCTGTCCCTTATTTGACACAAACCAGTTTTTTTTTGACAAAGAATATTGTGTTTTATTTTTTAAAATATTTTTCTGATGAAATATATCTTTTTCCAACTATTTTTTTTTTTAATCAATTTTAAAAAAATCATGCAGTAAGGGGTTAAACTGAATTACGTTAAATAAGCTATTAATATTACTATACAAATAAAGTTCACTTGAGAATTTGAATATTGAGTATTTTCGAAAATTTTGGTCCGATCGAAGCCCACTCGCAAAAAAATAGAGCAATTTCCAGCTCATGGATTTTTCAACGACCGGTCCTATTAAAAATTTAGGCGCTTGTTGGCCGCGAGATGCATTTAACATCGGCGCACTAAAATCAACTCTAGAAGGTGTCTCGTAAAATTCCCCAGGCGAATACTTGTTCCCCCCCTTTAACTGCGCATAGTTCGCCACCTTCTCAACTGGAACGTTCATTATTGATGGAATCTCTCAATTCCGAAACGAGGCACATCGTTTTCCGAACGTATATCCAACGGATAGAACAATAATATAGCGGAGTGCTCGAAATCATTGCTTCTTAAAAATATGTCGGATCTTCGGAAGGAGGAATTGAAAACTGCAGAAATATTTTTTTTATTAACCGGATACCTTCCAAGCAGAATAAAACAAGAACCTATTCAAATAGAGGAACAAAATAGAAAAACATTTATCAGTCAATTATGTATAAACATATGTTAACCCTTTCAGGGCAACTGGTTAGCTAGGAAGACCACATTTTGTTAGTCATGAGTAAAACTGCTCGTTGGCTATTTCAGTGTACCAGTGTGTTTTTTGGGTTGTCTAACATAGCAAAATTTGACGTGTTCATCGAAGACAGACCGAATAAAGTCGAAGCGCGTATAACGTGCATTTGTTTACTATAGTTGAACACTACTTAGAACTTGAGGATCTGCTGAAACTGTATGAATTCAATATTTTTATTTATGAATGGTGGAAAAAATGGCTCCAAGTTATTTACTTATATCTTACTTATGCATTTTCATGAATATATTGAACGTAAATGTTTCCTTTCTTTTCGAAATTACTAATTTTGTTGGGGTCTCCTGAAGTGACCACTGGGCACTTACTTAATCGTGTTATCTTATATTTTAGTTCTGAGGAAGCAAGTTTGAAGTACCTACCTATTGAATAGGCTTGCCAATTTTCGAAAGAACCAACGCGGGAGATTTTTTTTAAGGAGTTTAGTAGGGAGGGGGTTGAAGAAAATGGTCAATCATTTATTTATTTTTAATTGATATAAATACTATGCTTCTAATATTTGACAGTTTTTTCACCACAAAATCATAATCATTAAAAATCGAAGTTTGATTAGTAGAGCGCGGTTGCGTATAATTTTAAAAAAACTGGGGAAATTAGTCACCCCGGGAAGTCGGGAGGTTGACCATTATTACCGGAGTCATCCGGGCAATCCGGGAGGGTTGGGAACCCAATAACTGAATACTTAGAAAATCTTCATGCAGATGATTGCTATGATTTGTAAGAAATGTTCAGCGTGCAAAGTAGAATTGTGTTTGAAACATGACAAAAACTGTTTCATGTTATATTACGCAAAATAGGTTATATTGTTTGGTTATATGTTCCTACTGGTTATGTGGAGTGACCACTTCCTGCAGGATAATCCTTGTGTTTTTTTATCTTGAAATTTGTTTCATTTTCTTCGAGTATCTCTAATAAACCATTATCAAACCATACATAATATTTTTTCCACAAAAAAATAATTTGGGCCGGAAAGGGTTAAAAATCAACATATTTGTCGATTAAACTTATTATACAGATATAAAATTCTGTATATTACAAAAAAAAAACATTAATATATATGTTGCTACTAAATGTGGATCTCAAGGGTCTATTATGAAATTCAGTTACAGAATTAAATTCTGCTACTGAGTAAAATGGTCTCCAAAAAAAAGCCTTAGTGGAACTTCGGAACTTTTTGTACGTACTCAAAGATTTTAGCTCCAATGATACATGATTGTATAACTTTCCGGCATTGTAGGTAAAGGAGTTTTTTGTTAAGACGGAGGTGGGCGTTATTAAATAAATATCGGTATCTGAATTTCTTGTGGGATATCTATGATTTGGTCTTTCTGAAAATTTATGAATGTGTTTGCGAACCAAACAGACGGATTCGAATATGAATAGTGCAGGAGTCAGAATGTTGAATTTTTTAAAGTAGAATTCGCAATGTATCCTTCTGCTCAGATCAAACATATAACGAACTGCTCTCTTTTGCAATCTGAAAACAGACTCAAAGTGGAAGAGGCTGCATGAACCCCAATATGGCAAACCATAACGAAGGTGAGGTTCGAATAAAGAAAAGTATGTCGATAACGCAGCAGAAATTGAAAGCTCTCTAGAAACCGTTTTAATGGCGAAACATGCAGAAGATAATTTTTTGTTAATATGGCTATATGAGTAGACCATTTGAGCGACTCATCAATATAAAGACCTAAAAACGTCACTGAGTTCACTGTTTGAATTGTTTTATTGTTTAGGGTAACAGGTAACAGGTTGTAGGGTTCCTCTGTAAGACATTACTACAGTTTTATCTGTGTTGAAACAAAGTCCATTTGAATCACATTCGTAGAAGTAAACTTTCTGTACCACAGGTACTACTATTGAAAATAATAATATGACATTCCAATCTTTAAATCATCATCGGCCTGTTTTGCCAATAAATCCAGCTAACGAAAATTCGGTACGGCATCTACAAGAATTGTCTACTTTACATTATTCGAATCACATCTTCGTTATGGTCTTCCCTTCTGGGGTTCAAGTAATTCTTCACAACTTGACACCATTCTCAAATTGCAGAAGAGAGCAATTCGTTACATGTATGTTCTTAAAAGAAGGGCGAATTGCAAACCTTATTTCTAAAAAAAGAGTTTTAACGGTTCCTGCTTCATATTTTCTTGAACCTGTGTGATTAATTCCTAAGTATTTTCATGTCATATCCTCGCGGTCCAACATCACGGGTATTCCATTATGATCCTAGGTACTTCATATGTCCATCTCCCTTTCTCTGAATTAATAAAATAGTCCATCATTTACAATACTAAGTACATTTACAATCACCTTCCAGATGAATTAAAATCTATAACTTCCTTGGTCAATTTTCGGAAAAAAGGCTGTATTTTCTTGATAGACCTCCTTACTCTGTACAGGACTGCTATTCTAAGCATTGATTGATATGACCACATTGAATAGCACAGGTATCAGCTCCGAACAAAAAATTGGACACTTAATTTCTATTTCTCTTCAGTTCTCCAGATGTCTGTAAGGCCTTCGACCAAGTTTGGCATAAAGCACTGCTATTGAAGCTTGAGTATTACGGTCTTCTTTAACGACTAAGCGGATTGTCGATAAATCCGCTCAGTTGTTCAGGAACACCTTAAGATTCGAGCTTCAATAGGAATGCTTTATGCCAAACTCAGTCGAACAAGCCGCTTAGTTGCTCAGGTAGATTGTGAGATTGAATCTTCAAAATCAGTGCGTTATACCAAACTTGGTCGAAAGCCATAAAGATATCTGCTTTCATAAGCCAAATATTTGTTGCAGGCGAAGGTGGAAGCTTGGACCTGTATACTGTTAACGCCAGCATGTCTCAGAGGTCTATCTTATTAAGTTTGGCATAAGGCACTACTATTGAAGCTTGTTGAAGCTAGTTTGTTAATTCGACACTTCCCACAAAACTAACACGTATCGAATACCAACCAGTTCAACATTCATATCTTCCTGTATGCCTGGAATCTCCAGGTAGATCTCCAGGTAGAAACGTTCTCATTTCTCATCCCTATCAAACGCTTCAATATCCCAATTTCACCCTTTTTTTTCGACGCCTCAAATTGTAACCGAGTCTATCACCCAATTCCGGGCATTGCTACACGTGAAAATCTCACGCACAATACAACACACGTAAGTGTATATTTGTTGAATAAACATCTGTCAACAGTCCTCCCCTTTCTACCGGGTAACCCATCATTATCGCCCGACGAAATCCGGTCCGATAACAAGAATATCTCCGTGAAGCATCGACGGGTCATGCCTCCGTTTGTGTATCTTGTTCTTCCATACGGTCATTACCACCCTCCCCGATGTACACATTGGGGCGAGCGAAGGGTTAACGATTATGCGATTCTTTGTTCCGATAAAGCGACTTTGATGCCGTCTCCGTCGGCCAATCAGCCCCGAGCAGCTGTAATTTCGTTATTGGATTGAAAAGGAATTGAATAGGTAGGTGGTTTCACCCTTTCTGGGTGTAATTTGTTGATTGAAAGATTATCGGGTCGTGATGGCTGACAAGCAGGTATTAGGACATTTTTATGGGTGGGGGATGCGAAATAACCTTTTTTATTTCTCATTTTGTTTGATATCGGAAGAAATAATTGCGGATGAATATTTTAATGAGTAGAGAGTGATGCGAAAAATTTTCACTATATTTACGAAAAAAGAAATTGATGCTAGTATCTAAAATGCTACCTCCTTGAATATAAAACTGCTTATAGTTAAAACGATGCATATTTTCCATATCGAAATGTTTTGCAGGGGTTGAATCGATCAACACCTGCGAAGTGAACCATCAACTTATTAGGTATATCTATAACGAAATGAATAAGAATTTTTACTAAAATAGAATTATTACTAAAATAGAATTATTACTTATTATACTGAAAATTTATACTATAGTTATTCATTACCTAACTGAAAGATTATAAAGTATTGTTTCTCAGTTGTTGATGCAACCTCTGAAACAATCGTTCTCCAATTATGTGGGAATTCTACATGATTTCAGATGTTGATTTTTCATAGCGACATTTGGAATTTAACATTATTTCTGGTTTTGATCGATCCATCCCGATAAAAACAATATCCTCACGATTGAAAAAAAGGTCAGATTTTTTAAATTCATATAATTAACCTCAGAAATACGCTACTTTGCCCCATGTAACCATTCCTCTATCTCTTACCGTTATCGAAATTCCCATACATAGACTCGAGTTTGAATAGCCCTGTATATATATATATATATATATATATATATATATATATATATATATATATATATATTTATATATATATATATATATATATATATATATATATATATATATATATATTTATATATATATATATATATATATATATATATATATATATATATACATATATAATATACATATATACATATATACATATATAAATATAAACATATAAACATATAAACATATAAACATATATACATATATACATATATACATATATACATATATACATATATACATATATACATATATACATATATACATATATACATATATACATATATACATATATACATATATACATATATACATATATACATATATACATATATACATATATACATATATACATATATACATATATACATATATACATATATACATATATACATATATACATATATACATATATACATATATACATATATACATATATACATATATACATATATACATATATACATATATACATATAAACATATATACATATATACATGGTGAATCTCAAAAAAAACTCGATTTTATTAAAAAGTTTACGTTTCGCCACGACATTCGTGGCTTTTTCAAAACTTTTGAAATATTGAAATTTCTTTGACATTTATTGATTTGAAAAAATTTGAATAGTTAAAAAAGACTACAATGTTCTATCAAAATTTTTCGGCTGTGGCCGTTCTCTGTTATTAATTACGTGCTATTCAGTCCAATATTACCATTCAAATCTGTTATTATTAGATGGTAAGGGAAACCACAGAAACCTTTACCCACGTAATGTTCGAAATAGGTTCAAATTATTTTGATTTTGAAAAGTCAAAGAATAGGGTACTATTTATCTTTTTTTTTTAATTTTTATTATGGCTGTTGCCGTCTTCAGTTACTAAATAATATTGGACTAAATAGCACGTAATTAGTAACTGAAGAGTAGGCAGGTTGAGACTTCAGAGTTGACAGGAAGCAGTACGGTTGGTGGAGTAGGCAGGTTGAGACCACGCAATCGTATTGTTTCCGATTCCTCCTAATTCGATTCGTGCAGTGGGCAGATTGAGGCCACGTATCTGAATTATTTCCCTTCTAATTCTCCTGAAGATGGCTTCGCAAAAGGAGCCGAACGTCGAGATTTTTCAAATCTTTTATTCTTTAGAATATATATATATATATATATATATATTATATATATATATATATATATATATATATATATATATATATATATTTATATATAATATAATATATTATATATATATATATATATATATATATATATATATATATATATATTTATATACCTATATATATATATAATTTCAAGATTTAGCAATTACACGGAAAATGTGATGTACCATAACGCTTCCACCGAATTTTCCCTAATAATAAGCTCGCATCATCGCCTAACGTAGCAATTAATTATGGCAATACGTAGCCAATGAAAAAACCATAGAAACGGGGTTTACGTTCGAATTACCAGCGTTCCACGGCCGAAACAACTAACTCCAAAATACCAACGGGGCCATTAGCACAATTTATGGCCCTCGCAGAGAGTCGGATCGCCAGCCACCCTCCATTTCACCCCTTCAACGACTGGCCCCGGATCCTTAATAACTTTTGCGTATAAATCTACGCCCGCGCCGTTTTGGTCCATTACTAATTATTCAAATTCGCGAATTGATGGATTTCGGAAAATTGCGACGCCTGGTGAGATTTATGGGTTGCATTAGTTGGCGTCTGAAGTTCGTCATATTCGGAAAGGATTTTGAAGTGAAATTAGTTTCTTTGTTATGAAACGCTTATGTGAAAAATTACGGTAAAGTTTCAATGTTAATGGAGAAAACGCGTCAGTAGCTAAAATCTGTTTTCAAGGTCGTATTCTCTTCTCAATTTTGTTTTTTTCACATATAAATTCCTAACCTGTAAATCAATTTTGAGGGGGTGTGGTAGAGATCCAAATATTGAAACATGAAACTATTATTTTCGGAGAAAATACGAAAATAAAATTGTGAAGACCAGAGCTCCTTCTCTAAGGTCATATTCATTCCTCATTTTTGTTCTTTTTTACATGCTTAACTCATTTATAGCCAAGTTCTAGGGGTTGAAGAACTTTCTACATAAAAATTGTGGAGGTGACAAAGAATATACCATATTCTTTGTAATCATTCAGATTCTCTTACGAAATTTCAAGTCTTCTAAGTAAATTTGGATTGGCGGATATTGTTTGAGATTTCAAAATACAAATGAGGCTGTGGAAGAAATCATTTTTTCGTAATCCCATACTGTTATTTTTATTTAACGGTATTCAGATGACAATTGAAAAGTCAGTATTAACGGCCGGCGGCCGTTAAGAAATCACGTGTTCAAATATTTATTTCAAAACATCATTCTGGTTACAATAACAATTATAATAAAACTAACTATTTATTTATTTGAAAAGTACTTTGACAATTGCTATTATTTGAAATGTCTATCTTATTGATTAGTGATTTACCATCTATAGCAACAGTTTTTGAACTTATTGTCGGTGAAGCCTCATTATTATGAAAAAGTTGTCTCGTTATCTTCATTCTCTTCGAAACTGAATTTTCAATATACGACTCCGCCACCGCAGAGGAGTCCCAACCTCCAAGTTCTTTTACCGATAGTAGATCGCCACCATTTTCTACAAGCATGGTAGCCGAGGATCTGCGAAACGAGTGCCCTGTGTAGAGCTGAGGGTTTTCTAATTTTAAGAATGCACTCTTCTTTGGAACGCCTCCAATAGTATGAATGCCCACTACTTGTTTTACACATTTACCATTCCTATAACCAATGAAAAATCGCCGATTTTCCAGATTCGAAGGTCGCAAAACTACGTATTTTTGGTATAAACCATAGGCATCAAAAGGAAGTTCTTCTTTGGGAATGACAAATACCCTATTCTTTTTGTTTTTAGTCATCCTCAATGTAACCAAAACTTTGGTACTGGTGCTTTCAAAATCATCCACACTCAGCTTCACAAGTTCTTCACGTCTACAGGCACCAAAAATTCCACACATTAATACAACTCTTTCAAACAACCATGTTTGATCATTTGCCTCCAACAAAAACTTAATTACTTCTTCTTCAGACAAAATTTTTGATCTCTTTGGGTTGTATCCATCAGACTTTCGTCTCAAGAATAAAAATAATTTTCCAAAGCTGAAAATACATTTCTGTTGGTAATACTCTAATATGGTGCAAGATTTAAAATAACTAACCTTGAAATGTCAATGTTGTGATAAACTCTCAAAGCAAGTTTCAACATTGAAATTTTCGTCCACAGCGAGTTGGGAGAATAAACCTTCGATTTTCCTTTCGCATAGGCTAATAAAACATTCTCATTAACCACCTTTACATTCTTGCTATTACGCCAATTTTCAAAATTTTCATATTCTTTTTTATACCGCTGTTGAGTTATTGCCGGCAGTAAGTCAACACTCGCTGCACATGATTCTTCCAATATTTCAAAAGGAATTTCATTTTGTTCCTCAATTTCATCCATAGTCGTCGTTACAGCGAACTTGCGAACACAAAAAACTGACGTTGTTTATAAAATTATCAAACAGTTCCATGACAACAGAGTGCACGACGTTGGGATTTTTTTTTCAGAATTACGAGGTACGGGGTTTATTTTTTTTCTTCGGAATCAAAATGTAATCTTCCAACGGGATTACGAAAAGTCTTTAACGACACACGGCCGATACGCAAATAACGGATTCGGTTAGATATCCAACCTCATCCGTTATTTGCTACATATCGGCCTTGTTAAGTTAATAACTATAACCAGCTATTGTGCGGACTTGCCTAGCATCCAACCAATCTACGTAAGAAATATCAAGCATCTTACTCAATATGGATGAGCTGTGGAGATCTTCAAACACCTTGAAAAAACAAAAATTCTCTACATAACAATGACGGTAATAAGAAATATTTATGTACCAAGTGCGTTATATAGATCCTAACGACCGATGGGCGTTAGGATCTAGTAACGCACGTGGTGCATACAAGGTTTTATCTTTCACGACAAAATTATTTTATTATAATGAAAAATCGATTTTTAAATTGGTTCATTGCTCCTATACTTTCCATTTTCCTTCTCGTAGTAGGCATGTCTTTTGTTGATATTTTGACGTTTGTGAATATTTTTGTCATCATATTTAGTGAATGTCATTGCTGCTTTGTTTGTGTAGTATTATAGAAATAATGGAAATGAAAATGAATTTACCCAAGAATATCATAGAAAATGCAGTCAAAACTGCGAATAATTCATTGCCGGAGAAATCCAGAGTCGTATACGACAAGGATTATTAAGTATTCAATCAATGGAAGTTGCTTCAGTTGTCCTCGTACAATTAGCGGGCGTTATGATCCATAGCGCCTGCTCATTACGTCCTAGGGCATAATGAGTGTGTTTATAGCAACCGTATCCAAGGTGAAATAAACATATAATATACAAGTGGAAAATAAAATTATATTTGACTTCCTTATTATAGCATCAATTCAATCCAAGCAGTATTATTTTCAATCTTATAACTCAACATCGGGGCAGGGGGATTGGGGAGCCGAAATCCTTAAAAACCGCGTTTTTTTCGTCCAGACACCCTTAAAAAAATCTAGCAGGCTGGATTTTGGATATGATGTAGACAATCAATTTCCACAGTTTTTGCCACCGGCTTGCTAAATTTCTGCTCATGCATCTCGCCGCCACATATAGTAAATTTCAGTTCTCTTGATCTATAGGGGAATGCCATTGTGTCTACGTAAGTTGGCTACACATGGAAAACTTTTAACAAAAAAATTTATTCTCTATAAAAAGTTCTGCATGTTTTAGGTGAAACCCAAGGTTCATTGGAGTAAATTACTAAAATTTGTCATGTCAGCTGAATTGTAAGAATTTTTATATCAATTAAATACTGAAGAAGAAGGCCATAGCCTTCGAAACGTATATTTTAAACCAGCAGTTTTATTAGTAGAATAATAACCTAAAAATATCCAACGAATAGAAGTTCCATTCAATATATATATATATATATATATATATATATATATATATATATATATATATATATATATATATATATATATATATATATATATATATATATATATATATATATAATATATATATATATATAAAAATATATAAAGATATATATAAATATATATATATATATATATATATATATATATATATATATATATATATCTATATAGGTATATAATATCAAGTACTAGGACATTTATTTGAAACTAATCAAACAAACCTTATACGAGTTCACGAAACATCGAAATGCCTCCATATACCTTGGACGGTGTATGTTAGAAACATTAAGTTGTTTATCACAATCAATGGAAATGATAGACAGTCTGTTTCGCCCTTATTTGGGGCTCATCAGTATCATCCATCCATCGAAAGTGATAACCAACCAAATATTTCTAACGGCCTTATATTTCCTTCAAGTGACTATATGGCATATAAATATGACACAGCGCCACCAGTCGGAAACAAATGAACCACATCTTACAGATAGAAGAAAACATTTCGGCAACGTGAACTCGTACGTCCTGACACCCGAAGGTGGTTACTATATTCGCTAAGCAAGAGTAAAGTTGCCACATCAAATCGATGTAATGCAACAATTACCCACCGCCAGTAACAGCGCTCCGATTTTATCCTTTATGCAGCAAATGAATAGAAAGCAGAATTCTTCGTGTTATCGAAACACGTTCGTGGCAATAAAATCAAGTACTAGGACATTTATTTGAAACTAATCAAACAAACCTCCTAGCGGAGCTGGTTATACGATTTGATGTGGCAACTTTACTCTTGCTTAGCGAATATAGTAACCACCGTTGCCGAAATGTTTTTTTCTATCTGTAAGATGTGGTTCATTTGTTTCCGACTGGTGGCGCTGTGTAATATTCATATGCCATATAGTCACTTGAAGAAAAATATAAGGCCGTTAGAAATATTTGGTTGGTTATCACTTTCGATGGATGGATGATACTGATGAGCCCCAAATAAGGGCGAAACAGACTGTCTATCATTTCCATTGATTGTGATAAACAACTTAATGTTTCTAACATACACCGTCCAAGGTATATGGAGGCATTTCGATGTTTCGTGAACTCGTATAACCAGCTCCGCTAGGAGGTTTGTTTGATTAGTTTCAAATAAATGTCCTAGTACTTGATTTTATTGCCATGAACGTGTTTCCACAACACGAAGAATTCTGCTTTCTATATATATATATATATATATAATATATATATATATATATATATATATATATATATATATATATATAAATATATATATATATATATATATATATATATATATATATATATATATATATATATATATATATATATATATATAAATATATATATATATGACATCAAAAAATTTTCGAAAATCATCGTCTAGGAGGTCTAACACAAATATAAAAACCACTCCTGCGCACCTGACTGTTGGTTTACTTTATTTTCGGGGAACATACGCCTGAAAAATATATACATCCTCCAATGTTTTTCGATTTGTCTTAGTATCAAAAGAGAATATGGAAAATATTAGAGCTCCGGTCGAAGAAAGACAAAGCAATCCGGGCATTCACAATGTATACGAATAAGTAGATTATCCCTAATCAGAAGCAAGCCGGAGGCACTCGATGTGCCTCGCCGAGATGGCGCTGCCCCCCTCCCTTGGGGGCTCCGGAGGCCCGCCCCCTCCCCGGGGGGCGCCGACGACACTTCACTCGGGCATAATTGAATTTTCAAACGGAGGGATTATTGGGCGGAAGATTGCTTCTCTTCGCAGGGTCCCGATTAGTTATTTCGTTTTACCAGGTTCTAATTTCGACATACGGGCAATTTTAAACTCGAATAAACTTCGATTTCTTCGAGGATACGAATTAAAATTGATTTGAGATCGAATTTGTTCGCCCGGAAAACCGATTTTCGAGGAGATTCGAGGTAGAAAATTAGTTCCGACCGAATCTGTCTACTTAATACCCGATGATTTTCAGCGGAAAAAATTAAACTTTCAGGTAATTCCCCTAAATAATGCGATTTCATGAATACGCATAGAGCAATCGAAAAGGAGCAAATGAACAATTTTCTATGATAGCATTTGTACACAGTGTCAATTGTTTTGCCTTGAACAACAAAAAAAAATATTTTAACTAACTGTCAAATTTTTCACATATCACAAATATTTTTATTCTTCGGAAAATTTTAGCAATTTTTGACATCTTATGGCAGCGTTTCGCAAGCTGTGGATTGCGCCCCCTAGGGGGGTGCGAGTATATCCAAGAGAAACTATCATTATGAAAAAAATTGATAAACATACTGAAAGAAGAATGCACAAACAAAAAGAAAAAAAACCTTTTTTTAAGTTGTAGCATATCCAGGAGAAACTGGACACTGCACACCTGCCTCGAATCCTAAAAGTGTGAGGAACGTTTTCTTATGAAATTTGTCATTTTCAAAGTTCTTATTCAGATTAACACTATACCCTTTAAATTTGTGAAACTATTTAGTATCCTTTGAAAAAATGAGTATTTAGGTAGCTATTCTGCTATTCTACATCCGTCCATGCAAGAGGTTAACCTAATAAATATAAATATATATATATATATATATATATATATATATATATATATATATATATATATATATATATATATATATATATATATATATAATATATATATTATATATTTTTCTTCAAATTTTACTGACCACTTTTATTATATTAGTAGGAGTATAGTTTACTAGGTTAAGGCCACAAATACACTCAATTTTAATAATATCTTTTACTTCCAAATATCACAAATTAAATTAAAATTACGTGTTTCGACTTATGTCGTTTTCAAATAATAATTAACATAACCCTCAAATAACAATAACATCTATGCAAGTTTATCTTCTTCGTCTTCTAAGTACATGGCCACTGTGGTTTTTGATGAATGATATTATGGTAAATTCTTCCAAATTTTCGATGTCCACTCTTGAATTAATTGTTCGTCATTTCTTCTTTTCTGAATTGCGATCATTTCTAAAAAACATTCCTTTTTAGCTGGTTCTTTTCCCTTTTTATGATTTTTGTGTTTTCAAAAGTCAAAAGAATGTAATATATATATATTATATATATATATTATATATATATATATATATATATATATATATATATATATATATATTATATATATATATATACTATATATATATATTATATATATATTATTATATATATATATATATATAATTATATATATATATTATATATATATATATAATCTCTTGATAATTATTAGCAATAACAGGCTTGTTGAATCTTAAAAAACTTGATTTTATTGAAAAGTTGACGTTTCGCCACGACATTCGTGGCTTTATCAAAACTTTTGAGAAAAAATGGAAATTTCTTTGACATTTATTGATTTGAAAAATTTCTATAGAAACAGACTACTGTTTCACTAAAAATTTTTTCGGCTGTGGCCGTTCTTAGCTATTTATTACGTGCTATTCAGTCCAATATTAACATTTAAATTTGTTATTATTAGATGGTAAGGGAAACCACAATAAAAACAGACACATCAAAAAATTGAACAAACTAATATCTAACCAATCACCACAACCAATAGTAGAAGCAACATCGCATGAAAATAGTGTAATTAATACCACTTCCACTGTTTTACCTTTTTTCGTCGAAGAAACATTAAATTTAGACCCCAAACACTCTATAGAAATTAATAATATCACACAAATACCAATTAATAATATTATAGCTAACATAGAAAAAGGTATATTTCAAATTTATGTCCTGAAAATCAAAAATACATTAAACAAAAAGTAGCACAAACTATAAAAACTCACCACAATAAATACAAAAATGAAAAACAAACATTACATAATACAGAAACTATCAAAAACTTATATAAAAACCAAAAAATTCATCAAATCTAATCCACAACTAACAATAACTAAATCAGACAAAGGAAACCAAAAACAGTTATACTAGAAACAAATACATACAAACAAAAAATTTCTGCAATGCTTAGTGATTCTTCTACATATAAAACAAATTAAAAAGATTTAACTAAGACTCTGCAAAATGAAAGTAACAAATTGTTTTAAAACATGGCAACAAAAAAATTTCATTTCTCCACAAAAAATCAAAAGAATTAATTCGGACACAACAGCTTTCCACCTTAAATTTTATGTCTTCCTGAAATACATAAAGAAAACATACCATTAAGACCTATCGTCTCTTATATTCAAATCAACCTCTATATAATCTCTCTAAATTTCTTTCCTTCAATATGAAAAATATAGTAAATCAAATCCTTAATTATATCAAAAAATTCTCTCGATCTAGTAGACCATCTTAAATCTTTGAAAAATACCTAACAATTACAAATTTTTTCATTAGATGTTGTTTCTCTTTATACCAATATTCCAAATTCTTTGGTTCCAATAATAATTAATGACAAATGGATATTATCAAAAATTATTACAAATATTCCTAAAACCGATTTATAGAAGCAAATTCAATTTTGCTCTTGGTACCAAACTATTTTCAATATGAAAATAACTTTTACCAACAAATTGATGGTGTAGCAATGGGAAGTCCTATTTCCAGTGTTATAGCTCAATTAGTTTTAGAATATTTAGAAGAAATGTATTAAATAATTTGAATGAACAAATTATAACTTTCAAAAGGTATGTTGATGATTGCCTGATATAATAACATCAGAAGATTTTATTGATGATATTCTCAAAAAATTCAACGACTTTAATAGAAAATTACAATTTACTCTAGAAAAAGAATCGAACAATACATTAAATATTCTTGATATTACTCTCATGCACCAAAACAATGAAATTATCACAAAATGGCATAGGAAAGGAATTTTTTCACAAAGAACATTGAACTACAACAGTACACATTCATTTGTCACAAAAAAAGAGTTTAATAATCGGATATATAGACAAAGCACTTAACTTACTTCACCTACACACAGACATGAAACATTACAAGATGTCCATAAATTACTCATAAAAAACGATTATCCAATAAAACTTATACAGAAAATCACTAAAAATAGAATCATAAACTGTACAACACATTAGAAACATCAAAAAAAGAAAATATAAACAAAAAATATATTCCTCTTCCATATATTCCTCATTTAAGTAATAAAATTCACAAATTTTAATCCACACGATATTAAAGTAGCCCATACCGCACAAAATCAAATTAAACAAATATATTTCTAAATTAAAAAGTAAAACACCTCTTCTGCAAAAATCTCATGTTGTTTATAGTATACCCTGTAATAATTGTAATAAATCATATATAGGACAAACTTTTCAAAATTTAGAAGAAAGATTAAAAGCACACAAAATATACCAGAACACAAACCACAGCACTAATAAAACATAAAAACAATGAGAATCATACTTTCAACTTTAATAGCACAAAAAATTTTAGAAATAGAAAAAAGATCAAAAACGCAGAGAAATTTTAGAAATGTTACATATTCAAAAAAATTTAAATGAAGTCGTAAATGATAGAACAGATATCAAACATTTAAGTTCAATATACGCAGATTTAATAAACAAACTCTAACCATAACAACTCATCTTCATAGACAGAATCTAAACATCTAGAATTTTCAATTTTTCTAAAAAGACAGTATACTTAGTTTAGAACATTTGATCTCCAAAATTACAAGTAATCTCTTTTTTAAAGACAAATCGAACAATCAAATATTTTAATCCTATTTTGTACATTACGTGGGTGAAGGTTTCTGTGGTTCCCTTCCCATCTAATATCAACGGACCTGTCTGTTGATATTCGACTGAATAGCACGTAATTAATAACTGAAGACGGCCACAGCCGCAATGAGAAATTTTTGAAAAAAAGATAAATAGTACCCATTATTATTATTCTTTGACTCTTTCAAAATCAAAATAATTTGGACCTATTTCGAACATTACGTGGTAAAGGTTTCTGTGGTTTCCCTTAACCATCTAATAATAACAAATTTAAATGTTAATATTGGACTGAATAGCACGTAATAAATAGCAAAAGAACGGCCACAGCCGAAAAAAATTTTAGTGAAACAGTAGTCTGTTTCTATAGAAATTTTTTCAAATCAATAAATGTCAAAAGAAATTTTCATTTTTTCTCAAAAGTTTTGATAAAGCCACGAATGTCGTGGCGAAACGTCAACTTTTCAATAAAAATCAAGTTTTTTAAGATTCAACAAGCCTGTTATTGCTATAATTATCAAGAGTTAGAAATAGTTCACATGCAACAACAATTCGAATAAATAATATATATATATATATATATATATATATATATATATATATATATATATATATATATATATATATATATATAATTGCTAATAATAAGCTTGTTTTAAATAAAGATAAAACATCTGCTGTAATGTTTGGTACATGTAGATCGAAAATAGAGAAAGAATTCATTAAGATAGATGACAATCATGTAAAATTGGAAGAATCAACTAAATTTCTAGGTCTATACATAGACAAATTTTTGAAATGGTCATACCATATAGAATACCTATCAACGAAATTGAGTAGAGTAGGGTATGGAATAAGATCTCTCAATAACTATTTAAGCCAATCTTGTATAAAGACAGTTTATTTTGCAAACTTTGAATCACTATTAAGATATGGAATAATATTATGGGGAATAAGTGCAAGAGTAAATGAGATATTTGTCATACAGAAAAGAATTGTGAGAATTATGTTTCGGTTGAAATATTTGGAATCATGTAGAGGAATATTTAGAAAAAATAACATTCTGACAGTCTATGGTATTTATTTGTGTGATTGCTTGATATTTTTCTTTAAAAACAAAAATATTATTGTAGAGCATACAACATCTCATAATTACCACACAAGAACTCTTGATTTACATTATCCCAAACACAAACTAAGTCTAAGTGAAAAACATCCTTCCTATAATTGTATAAGAATTTATAACAAATTGCCAAATAGTTTTAAAAGTATAAATAAGTTTAGTTTTTTTAAAAGAAAAATAAAAGAAATGCTTATTAATTTGGAACCGTACTGACTGTCTGAATACTTTAACAGTGAGCTAGACGTGACGTTATGAGGATATTTTAGTTTTTGATTTATAAGTTTTTGACACTATTTCATTCTATGTTGTAATTGTTGTACGCAGATATTCTGAAATAAAGATTATTATTATTATATATATATAGGTATTATTATTATAGATATATATATAGGTATAAATATATATATATATATATATTAAAAATTAAATAATAAGAAAACAACTTGTCTAAAAACCACAAAATGAAAATAACTTTTTTTATTCGACTAGTTTCGCCTGTTACAGCATTATCAAGACTGAATACATAATTGCAAATACATCGCTTGAAAATATAAGTATTTCGGTTCGGTACCTGGGGGTGGTAAAATGTAATCGATGGGTCCAAGTTATCAGAGATTTAACAGTGGGGAGTGGTTTAAGTCTAACTGGTCATTGAGAAGAATGTAATTATGGGATTTTTGGATCTTGTTTATTTCCATGGCTTCCAGGAAGTTCATTATCATACCTTTATCACAGTAATGAAGAATTTTTGGTTTGAAAGAGGATGAGATGTTATGTTTTTTGACTCAAGATGTTCCCTAAATGCTGATTGTCCGTTTTTTAGATGTTCTTTTAGCCTGGTTTCAAAACATCTCCCGGTCTGACCTATATATGTTGAATTACATTCTTCACAGTCCATTCTATAAATTCCTGTTCTCTTCATTGGATCGACTTTTGACATTTTGTTATTAAAAATCATTCTATCCAATCTGCTGTGACTCGAAAAAGCAGTATTCAAATTATTATTTTTGAAGAATTGAATGATCTTCGAAGAGGGAATGTGCGTATAAGGGATGCTCACAAACTTTTGTACATTTTTGTTATTGCAGTATGGTCCATATAATTTCAAATTGATAAAATGTTTCTCTTTTTTCGAAATTAAACTATTTATTATTTTTAATGGAAAATCATTGTTAATACCTATCGCGCGAATCACGTCAAGTTCTACCATAAGGTCTTGTTTTGATAAAGGAACCGAAAAAGCCCTATGAATCATTGAGTTAAGAGCCGCGAGTCGATGGCTAATTGGACTGAAAGAATTATAACTTATGATGGCGTCTGAGAAAGTAGGTTTCCTGAATATTCTATATGAAAATTTATCCTGTTGTTTCGATATTGTTAGGTCGAGAAAATTTAACGAATTATTTTGTTCTGTTTCTACTGTGAACTTGATCTTATCATGTATTGAATTTAGATATGTTAGGTATAATTTAATATGTCGGTCTGTCCCATTGAATCCAACCAAGATATCATCCACATAGCGGTACCAAAAAATAATATGTTTTTTAGATAGATCTGATTCTAATATTGTGGTTTCCATGTTGTCCATGAATATGTCTGCTAATAACGGACTGAGGGGAGAACCCATAGGAAGACCTGAATTCTGTAAATATATTTTGTTATGGAATCTAAAAAAGTTCTGTCTCAAAACAACATTAAATAATGTTGAGAATTCTGTTTTTGTTGCTGGAAGTGTTTTTTGTTTTTCTAAGATGTTTTCAATTAAAGGTATACACTCTTCCGTAGGTATGTTAGGGAACATGTTGGAGACGTCGAAGGACACTAATTTAAAATTTTTATCAAAATCAATTTTTTCTAATTTTTGTATGAGTTCTAATGAGTTTTTCACACTATATTTTGGAGAGAAATGCGTATGTTCTTTGAAGGCTGTGTTGAGAAATTTTGAAAGTTTACAAGAAGGAGCTTTCGAAAACGAGACAACTGGTCTAATGGGTAGGCCGTCTTTGTGTACTTTAACAAGACCGAATAATTCGGGAGGTTCAGAACTCATTGGAATAACTTTTTTCTTTAGGTAAAAGGAATCCAACAATTCTGACGCTTGTTGTACGTTAGATTTAATTTGAGTTAAAAAGGACGTCGTGGGATCTTTTTGTAAAAGAGAAATATCTAATTTGGATAAGACCTCTTCCATTTTTTCAATGTACTCTTCTTGCTTCAAACATACTAAAGTGTTTCCTTTGTCGGCTTTGGTTAGTACTAGGTTGTTATTTTTGACTTTCTCTTTTATGTTTTTGATGATTTTATATTCACGGTGTTTCCTTTCTCCAGTTGCTTCATTTCTTATGGTATTTGCCAGAATATGTTTACCTGTGTTAGGCTGTGCAATTATCTTTATATTTTGTTGGATTGCAACCTCCAAGTGTACTCCCAAGGTTTCCTTCTCATGTTTTTTTGTGAAATTGGGTGAATATTTCGGACCTTTATTCAAAATATCATTTTCTTCTATATCAAAGTTGGTATTTGAAAGGTTTTTGAACCTTGGATAGAAGTCGTAAATTGGTTGTGTCACATGTGCAAGGGTTGGTTTTTGTTGTTTCGCTGACAATATACTTATTTTCTTCTGTTGAGATTGACGTTTAGTGTATATAATTTTACTCACTTTTTCTCTCACTGTATCATCTAAAATATCGAACTCAATGGCTTGAAGATGGCGAAAAAGGTTAGTGTGAACAAGTTTCAGGTAGGATCTGCAGATATGACGTTTTTTATGTAAGGAATTAATTTCTTCTCTTATCCACTGTTTTTGTACCATCTTCTTCAGTTTTTCGGTTAAACTATTATTGATGTTGAATTTGACTTTTATGTGGATGATATCTTGGTTGGATTCAATGGGACAGACCGACATATTAAATTATACCTAACATATCTAAATTCAATACATGATAAGATCAAGTTCACAGTAGAAACAGAACAAAATAATTCGTTAAATTTTCTCGACCTAACAATATCGAAACAACAGGATAAATTTTCATATAGAATATTCAGGAAACCTACTTTCTCAGACGCCATCATAAGTTATAATTCTTTCAGTCCAATTAGCCATCGACTCGCGGCTCTTAACTCAATGATTCATAGGGCTTTTTCGGTTCCTTTATCAAAACAAGACCTTATGGTAGAACTTGACGTGATTCGCGCGATAGGTATTAACAATGATTTTCCATTAAAAATAATAAATAGTTTAATTTCGAAAAAAGAGAAACATTTTATCAATTTGAAATTATATGGACCATACTGCAATAACAAAAATGTACAAAAGTTTGTGAGCATCCCTTATACGCACATTCCCTCTTCGAAGATCATTCAATTCTTCAAAAATAATAATTTGAATACTGCTTTTTCGAGTCACAGCAGATTGGATAGAATGATTTTTAATAACAAAATGTCAAAAGTCGATCCAATGAAGAGAACAGGAATTTATAGAATGGACTGTGAAGAATGTAATTCAACATATATAGGTCAGACCGGGAGATGTTTTGAAACCAGGCTAAAAGAACATCTAAAAAACGGACAATCAGCATTTAGGGAACATCTTGTGTCAAAAAAACATAACATCTCATCCTCTTTCAAACCAAAAATTCTTCATTACTGTGATAAAGGTATGATAATGAACTTCCTGGAAGCCATGGAAATAAACAAGATCCAAAAATCCCATAATTACATTCTTCTCAATGACCAGTTAGACTTAAACCACTCCCCACTGTTAAATCTCTGATAACTTGGACCCATCGATTACATTTTACCACCCCCAGGTACCGAACCGAAATACTTATATTTTCAAGCGATGTATTTGCAATTATGTATTCAGTCTTGATAATGCTGTAACAGGCGAAACTAGTCGAATTAAAAAAAGTTATTTTTCATTTTGTGGTTTTTTAGACAAGTTGTTTTCTTATTATTTTAATTTTTAATATGAATATGAACTACCACAGAGTTGATTCATCGCCCATCGAATTTATTATATATATATATATATATAGGTATATATATATATATATAGGTATATATATATATATATATATATATATATATATATATATATATATATATATATATATATATATATATATATATATATATATATATATAGGGTAAAGTCGGGTGAGATGGCTCATTCAATTTATTTCGTCTATGTGCTAGTAGATGGAATGCCGGTTACCTCTGGCCAATCTTGCTTATGTCCAGTATATATGTGTAAAATATCGTGGCCAGTTACGGCCTTAATAGTGAAAAAATTATTGATACTATGTTTAATCAATGCTTGAAAAAATTCCTCCTCTAGTTGTAGACGTTGTAAATTTCTTCTGCTTGATCGTAGACTAACTTAATTTGCACTAGTACCTTAGAACAATATTGTTCTTTATATCTAACCTTGAAAAAACGCCTTGAATTGAATGCAAATTTAAATAATAAGTTAGAAGCTAAGTGTTATCTTCCCTGGTGGGTAAGACGGCTCGAGTCATTTGACCCGCACTGTTGGGTGAGATGGTGCTTTCCAACTTTTCTACCCAGTTTCATTCATTACATGTATTTCGGAAGTAATCTCTACGTGGTGGTATTTTTTTAAATTTTCAGATTAGTGACAGTTGAAAATGCTGTGCCTAGCTTTAGAGGGACAGGATTTTTTCCCTTCATACTTGCTATTCCAGATTATGCCTTTCTCAATATTCACGAATCAGCAGGCAATAATGCATTCAACATTACGGACAAAGATAATTTCGAAGATACAGAAAATACACCTGGCAAAATGTTAGATTCCATAAATCCCATTCCCTCCAATTTCAAAATTGAGTGTATAGTTTGTCGTCAATGATTACATGAAGGCTGAATGAGTTTTATAAAGAAGTGTCCTAGTTGTGAAAAACGCAAATGAGATTAGTAGTTTTTGAGTTGAACACTCATTTTATGTTTATTATATTTTGAATATAAATTCATTTTCCGTTATCCACCCGAATGAATCATTTCCAGTGGTTAGTTCAAAAGTTGTGTATGCGCCATGTCACCCGCATGAATATCTCATTACTTTTTTAGTGCGCCATACTACCCTCCCTTGGTGGGAGAGATGGCTCATCAAGCCTTTTTCTATAAAAATTTCTCAGTTGGCAAAAAAGCATATTTTTGTCTTATTTCATTAATTTTTGTTTACTTCTGTTCACTATCCTCACTTTGTAAAATATTCGATATACTTATATGTGATTTAGTGCTCTTTTCACCGTTACAAAAAAAGGTACGCCAACTAACCCGACTTTACCCTATAGGTATATATATATATATATATATATATATATATATATATATATATATATATATATATATATATATATATATATATATATATATATATATATATATATATATAAGTACATACTATGCATTGGCGATTGACGTGGCGAAGTGGGATCAGAAAGAGAAGGGATGAGAGAATGGAAAGAAAGAGAGAGGTATACAATATTCGCTTGTGTTAACTAAAAGCGTGACTTTCGTCAGTCTACTTTCATCAGTCTACTTCCGTCACACTTTCAGTCTCGCATATTTTTTAGTTTGGTCCCGCAGAGAAATCCCTATCTCCTCCAAGCCTGCCGTAAGGAACTTCATTCCAAAAATACTTATAAGCGAACACCATCGATATTTCGATAAACTAAGCAATTATCTAATCGGCACCGGTCCCTATGGACCAGAAATCGAGAGTGGCCGGCCATAAAATAAATTAGATCTTCGGGAAGGAAAAGGACAAACCGGCAATGAATACCATAATCAATCTAGTAGCTAGGGCGCAAAGCTTTATTTGTTTGACACATAAAGTAATTCATTAACTGAGCGATGTGTCCGCATGTTAGCAAGTGTATTACATTCCCTAAGCGGCTTTAATCGACCGTTAAGTCGTTCCCGAGGGAAGGGGACCGGCGCACTTGGGGATCGAGTCGAGATAAATGCGAATCCCATGTTGCCGGTGCTCGGTGATACTCGTACACATGTTGCGTGTCCGGTCCTTGATCGTAGGGCTCCCGCGGGATGATGCCCGCTTCATTGAAAATTTGGACTGAGTCGAATTTCGTTATGGGATTTTAGATGCGCTTGTTTCGGATTCTGAACCGGCTTCGGTTATTAGTTTGGGGAATTTATGAACTGTTTGTGTTTATTGAAATACCTACTACTTTTTAAGAACTCTAAGGAAAAAATTTCACTTAAATAGATTGTTCGGACTATATATATATATATATATATATATATATATATATATATATATATATACATATATATATATATATATATATATATATATATATATATATATATACATATATATATATATATATATATATATATATATATATATATATATATATATATATATAGGATATATATAGGGTCCGGGATAGATGGCCATAGTTTGTCTGATGGTTGAAAACAAACCCTAAACATTTTTTTTGTAAAGTAATTTTTTTTTCAAGCAAAGCTAAAATAACTCTAGTACAACATAAATTGGTCAGTTCTAAGAAAAAAAAAACATTAAACTAAAAAAAAAATATTGAAAATAAGTGGTATTGCCATCTCTCCCATGCCATCAGGTAGAGGCCATAGAAAAATTAATTAGGTATATCTAATGCTCCAGAGTTTTTTGCGCTATTTGTCAAATTTTCCACCTTTTTGACAGAAGTCGCCATAATACCTATAGGTTTCATGTAGCCACAACTGGTAATGTAAGCATTTAATTCAGTCAACTTTTTTTTTACTCTGTCTATAGTTTTCCCCACACTCTGCGCACAAATTTTCACTACAATCCTCATTTCAATCTTGAATTTCGCAAACTTATCAACTCTAGTATTTTGCTCTTTTTCCTGGGCTTTTTTATATATTTTAGTTATTTTTATATATATAGTTATAACGGTATGACTTGTTTGGTAGTATTTTCCCCGAGAATGATGGACTATTGAGAGTCAACAGTAGTTTTTTATTTATTTGAGACCTCCTTGACCACGATTTCCAAAATTCCTTTGATGCCTGACATATATATATATATATATATATATATATATATATATATATATATATATATATATATATATATATATATATATATATATATATATTTATATATATATATATATATATATACATATATACAGATATATATATATATATATATTATATATATATATATATATATATATATATATATAATCTCTTGATAATTATTAGCAATAACAGGCTGGTTGAATCTTAAAAAAACTCGATTTAAATTAAATAAATTGACGTTTCATTATGACATTTCATAGTTATTCAAAATTTTTGAACAAAATTGAAAATTCTTTGACATTTATTGACTTGATAAAATTGAATATTGATCTGTCTTGTTAAAAATTCTTTCAGTCTAATATTAACATTCAAAATTGTTTCATTAGAAGGCAAGGGAAAGTACAGAAACCTTTACATATGTAATGTTCGAAAATAATAATAATAGAGTACTATTTATTTAACAGAAAGAAATTAGTCACGGGAAAATATTAAAAAAAGTAGAGCAGAATTATCGGTATAGAAACGTTTATATGGAAGCAGCCGTTTGACACGTGTTTCGGACTCTTTGGTCCTCATCAGAACGGCGTAGCTAAGTATTGGATTGAAAATTAGGAGATGAAAATAGTTTAATAAATAAAATCCTCTGTTATGGAAGAAAATCACTTATTTGTGGTTTATTGTTTGAACTCTCCGGTATTGGAGATTTGGTCAAACTTTGCCACGGAGGCGATTAATTCCATCCGAGAGATCTTAGAAAGAGTAAATTGATATTAAAAAAGAAAATTAGTTTTGGGAAAATATTAAACAAGTAAAGCAAAAATTATCGGTATAGTTCGTTTATATGGAAGTAGCTGTTTTTAATGAAATTTTTATAATAAAATCCTCTGTTATGGAAGAAAACAACAATTCGAATAAATATATATATATATATATATATATATATATACAAGTTGTTCATCACATGAAGTACCAAAATTTTTTGGGACATTGTTAGGGTCATTTGCTACCTTTTTCTTTTGGACT
Organism: Cynegetis impunctata; assembly: GCA_030704885.1. Classification (NCBI taxonomy): domain Eukaryota; kingdom Metazoa; phylum Arthropoda; class Insecta; order Coleoptera; family Coccinellidae; genus Cynegetis; species Cynegetis impunctata. The sequence continues at coordinate 1,881,319 of JARQZK010005055.1, forward strand.
TTGGGTCCTAAGTGTCATGGTTAAGGAGATATAATTTTTTAAATTTTTTAAATTTTTTTTCTCAAATTTCACAAAATTCTGCCTTTAAACCCTCATAATTTTTTTCAATACCTGTAAAAACCCTTTTTTTCAAATGAATATTCTGTAATGTGTGCTTGTTCAAATAGTTTTCAATACAACTGTTGATAGGTACCAAACGCGCATACGAGGATTTTTATTCCCCAAATTAATGATTTTGTGAAAATGAATCAAATTAAAAATTCAATATTGAAAAAACATTGAACAATTGAGAGCTTCACTCTACTTTAAAAACCTATTTGCTCAACTTTTTAACGGTATGCTACAGATTGATAAGAAAAAACATTTCAGCCTCAAATTGCCGATATTCCTTCAGAAAGACGGAAATCGATCGGACTTAATGGGGAAAATAATTTTATTTTTATGATCATTTATTTGAACAAAAGTTAAACTACTAACAATTATTTAATATATTACTGTCTCTAGCTATGAATTTTGTTCGAACTGTTCTCCCTTGTTCCTAATGCACGTCTGGCACCTCTTTCTTACTTCAGCCGATACGGTAGCTAGTTATTTGTTGAAACAGATATATTTCTGTTTTTTGTTCGATCAAAATGTGATTTTATGATCGTTTATATATATATATATATATATATATATATATATATATCTATATATATATATATATATATATATATATATATATATATATATATATATATATATATATATATATATATATATATATATATATATATATATATATATATACCTTCCCGGTACATATTGTCATCTCCAGCTTCTCCCATGAAACCAAATGAGCTGAAATTTGGTAGGTATCTGGGTTTTTTTTTAAAACTCTTTAAGTGGATCGAGTAACTATTGAAATACGATCATTTGTGGGATTAAACTCTTTTCCTCAACTGTCTGCAGAGACTGTTCTATTCGAATAGTATCTCGATTGACTTCGCGATTTTTTTTTATTAATGAAATGAATTATTTTCAAATTTTTATTTCGAATATCTATCCAAGCGTGGTGGTTCTTCAGTTAGGTACTGAAGAACCATATAATATATTCAGGTATATCAGTTACAATCTATAACATACTAACTAAAATCACAAGATAAAATAAGATATTTTCAGCATAACCATCCTGAGCTCACCAACGATGAGCTTCTAATCATCAGGATCGAAACGTTCGACTCGCTTCGTTCCTCGTTGTTTTCTCTCTTTCTCTATATGCCCGGAGTTAACTGGCTGGCACCGGCATGAAGCGGCATTTCCGTCGGAGAAAGAGCAAGCGAGCCGGCGTAATTGGAGAAAAACGCCGGGAAATTCGCCTAACCCTATTTCGGTGTATCGCGTCCGGAGACCGATACGATCAATGGGGGTGAAGGGAGGATGGAAATCGAATTTGAAACGGCCATTTTCGCATATGCCTGGCCGGCGATTCCGTCAATGAAAGTTTAACAGTACTACCGGAAAATTCTTTGAATTGTGTTGGGAGAATTGAACCAAATTGTTAGTTTTGCCATCGGATGTATAGTTAAGAATCAATTAATGTAGGTAGATTATACTTATTGACCATTATAAATTTCATATAACACAAGAAGTGAACAAGGAAACTTCCTCCATAATTTAAAAATATCATACAAAGTTCCAAGTTAGCTGGTTATATGTATTCTGAGACGGGAAATCTGCGTTCACAATGAAATGTGAATTATAGAAAATGTCAAGTCACCCCGACTTAAGATGTGCATACAGCTGTTTCGATCTTATTAGATCTCTTCAGTGGGTACTTGACGTGAATTGAGATATTTCTTATTGTTCCCCAATACAGGGCCGGATTAACCCTGTTCGGGCCCCTAGGCAACAACCCTGTCCGGGCCCCAGGTCTTTTCAAGTTGATAAAAAGATGGAAGTTACTTCCTGATGCTCGACTCCAGGAGCCTGTTACTTCGAAGTCTTATGTGATATTGCAACAACATGGTTACTTTGACTTGATGCTGCTGCATCACGTTACCTGACTAGTTAGCTTTATTGAAATGGTCTTAATGAATAGGATATAGATAAGAGATGAATGATGATCCAGGTTGCAAGATGGGTTAGGAAAGATAAATGAGACGGGACGCGGTTATTTTCAATTTAATCTTGTTAAACGTGATAAAATACAATAAAAGAAAGAAAACAGTCTTGTTAAGTACAAATTGGAAAAAGTCAACTTCCAAGATATTTATTGGTTTTGTACAGTACAGTATGTTCAAATATTAACTTTTCTAACTTTTTTAGAAACAAAATCGTTTTAAACATCTTGGAAGTTGACCCTTTCTAATACATTATTTTCAACGGCCATTATCGACAATGAATTCAAACGGCTCTGAGACATTGTTGAACGAAGACAGTTTATTAGTTCTACTACTCGATTCTAGAAGGTTCTGTACAGGGCCGGCCTAAGGCGAAAATTGCAAGTGTGCTAGACTCAAATTTTATGCCCCTGCCGGGGGGTCTGGAGGGTATGGAATTTTTTGAAATTTAAGGTCCAAAAACACAGTTTTTGTTCACTTTTGCGCCTTGTAGAACATTAAATTTATGTTTGACAATTTGATTCATTATTGATTGACTTGATATGTTCAGTACTCTTCCTTGTACTATAACCACTATTATGTCAAATAAACTAATGAAAGCTTAACTCTAGGTAACGTTGCAATGATTTTTATGCTTATACTGCAATTACTCTAAGAATTAATACCTGCCTAGCTAATGTATATATATATATATATATATATATATATATATATATATATATATATATATATATATATATATATATATATATTTCATTGGGTTATGGTTGGCAGTGCGAGGTTAATTGAATATCATCAATTCAGCTTCATTAGAAATATATTAATAAACGTTTCGGAGGTCTCCTCCTTCTTCAGTATTAATTTGTATTATATATTCTCCTTTTATCTAATATATGGTGCAAAAATTCGTCAAAATTGAATGTCATTTCATCAATATGAAGTCATGGTTGATTTCCTCTGACACATTTGGTTTTATAATTTCTTTGTACATCAACTACAAAGAAGCTACCTATTTACAACTTTTCAACCCTATTGCTTCAAAATTGCGCCCGCTATCGTGTAAACAAGATTTATTTTGCCCCCAGGGGGGTCAAACCCCCAACCAATTCGAACCAAAAACAATCCCATCCAAGATATGCGAAACTACCTATTTACAAACTTTCAACCCTATTGCTTCAAAATTGCGTGTAAACAACGCTAAAATACATAAGCACATACATACGAACATATATATATATATATATATATATATATATATATATATATATATACTTATATATATATATATATATATATATACATACATATATATATACCGATACGTATATATATATATATATATATATATATAAATTCATAATTTTTTTTTACAAAAATTGATCAATTTAATGCCCCTTCAAAAGGCTGTGCGGCTGCATACTTCGCACACCCCTTAGGCCGGCCCTGGTTCTGTATGTATGAAGTATTTCATCAATTGACAACATGCGTCGAAAGAGAGCAATAATGTTATTGAGGAATTTCATACAAATTTTCAAATAAAGTTTTCATTTGATGAAATTTTTTTTCTTGTGTTTGTACGGGCCCCCAGTCGATGCGGGGCCCCTAAGCAGTTGCCTACTCTGCCTAATGGTTAATCTGGCCCTGCCCCAATACAAATAGCGACCGTGGATAACAACCAATAGTGACCTCTGTCAAAGATATTGGGAACCAACAATTCACTGTTTAGACCGAAAATGCAGAATTGCATCTAGAGAACAAATACTTCCTGACGTGAAGTTACTTATTAGCAATATTTATTTAATTGTAACTCGTGAAACATTGGACAGTAAAAAATGAGACTGTTTGGAGGTTGTAGGAAATAAAGAAGTTTTATTTTATTAAAAGATTATAATTATTTATTGTATTAACATATATCCACATCTTTGAAATGCAATGAATCAACCATTCTCTTCACTAAGTAAAAAAATTCAAATAATCATAGCTAAAGACTAGGTACTATATATAATTACACGTGAGAATGGTTGGAGGAGTTTTTCTGTACTTATAGACACTTCTTTATCACTTATTCAACTTACCAATTTTCACTATTATTCAGAGGGAATGTAAAGAGTTTTCTTTGATTATTTGATTTAAGTGTGTTATCAAATTGAACTATTTTCTAGTAGGCTTAAGTAAAAAGGTTTACAGAAGATTTCAATTGTTTTATTCTCTTTGTTTCAGGTCAGTTAGATAGTTCCAAAGAATTTACGATATCGGACGGTTTAGGAGGTTTCAATAAAAAGAAGAAGAAGAAGCGGCGACATAGGTAACTATTTATTCTAATTATTCATTTACCAATTTTTTTTAAAATTTTATTCATCCATTGATGGAAGTTAAGATATTCGCAATATTGATTTGCGTACTCTCACTTCACAAAATATTTCATATTAAAATTACGCTTTTAATTTTTTGAATTACAATTTTAGAATTTTACCAAAATTTGAAACTAGCTACTCGTCCATAAACTGAAAATCTGCTCATTCTAGATTTGTTAGATAGTTTTTTTCAGATTTTAAAATAAAGAGATTAACTTTACGAACTGGCCTGGTACACCAATACAGTTTCATTTGTTATACTAAAATTATTCTTTATGGAAATAAATTGAAATTTAGAATTATCTTGCACTTACCTTTTGTCTGATATAATTTTATAGTTCTGTAGAAAATTTTTGCATCCGAAATATCTAAAATAAATTATTTTATTTTCAATATACGGGGGGTACTAGAAAATGATTTTCAACGATATGATTATTGAGGTCAAAAGTAGATTTAAAGATTGCATAGATTACTATGATATGCAATTTTTATATATATCTTTGACTTTTCGTTTATTCAACTGGAATTTCTGTAACCACCATGAAATTTGCGAAGGATTTTATATTATACCCGGTTGTTCCGAAAGAAAGTTTAGGCAATGCCCTTGTTAGCTATTTGTCTACCCTTGATGGCTTTGTGGCAGGACGATCTTCACCAGCTATCAGTTGGAGGAACTGGAGAAGGCGTTCAAGGATGCGCACTATCCGGACGTCTACGCCAGGGAAATGCTGAGCCTAAAAACCGATCTGCCTGAAGATAGGATACAGGTGAGTTATTCGATATCCGTTTCTTCAATGCATTCGGAATAAATATGTCAGTTTTGCGAATTCTAAACTGCTTGAAAGTTTGATTTTATTCGCGAAGGTGTTGTAGGTTCAATGTATTTGCATTCGTTGATTTTTGGTCTTTCATTTGTTTATAAAATATACGGATCTGAAATATGAGTGAGGTGACAAGTTAAAAACGATAAATTTAGAATAAAATACTAAAATTGAATATACACGATGTTTCAGTCAGTTTGTTGATACCTGCCTATATCTAACTGTGTATAGGATTTCAGTTTTTTTTTAAATTTTATTGTTTTCAACTTTTCATTCATTTACTACCTAATCTCATTTTCTTTATTTTTTTGATTCTTTTATTCAAGACAATGAAAGTCCGAGGAACATTTAATATACTGATTATTATATATACATACATATATATATATATATATATATATATATATATATATATATATATATATATATATATATATATATATATATATACATAAATACCGGATAGCTAGGAAGTCTAGCAACAAGGTATTTTCTTTAAATCATTCAAACTTATATTCATCAAATTCCGCTCAGGAGTGGGCTGAACGAAGAGGTGTAATTCAATGGTCGTCAATATCTCCCGATTTGACTCTACTTGATTTTTCTTATATAGAGCTACTTAAATAACCGCGTTCATGTTTACACAGACCCAAAGTCATAATTAATTTCAAAGCTCTCATACGTCCTGAAATGCAACCAAATTCAATTCAACAAATGATGAAGAATTCTATCCATCACAGATTGTATCACATATTGCCAAGAAACAGGTGGCCAACATTTTGAATACTTTTTATAAGGAAACTGTTTATTATTCGTTATTATTCTAGTTAATATTTTTGTAATTTAGTAAACCTATAGTACCTAATAGTTCAAATATCAAATAGCTATTTTCTATCTTTGATAATTGTTTTTCGTATTTCTTCTCATTAATTTGGTACGAAATAAGCTTTTCTGCGATAGGTATATATATATATATATATATATATATATATATATATATATATATATATATATATATATATATATATATATATATATATATATATATATATATATATATATATATATATATATATATATATATATATATATATATATATATATATATATATATATATATATATATATATATATATATATATATATATATATATATATATATACACACATATATATATATATATATATATATATATATATATATATATATATATAAATACATACCTATACAAATACATATATATATACAGGGCCGTAGCCAGCCTGCTTTCTAGAGGGGGCTTAACAAATTCTTGATTGAGGGGGCTTGTTTTTTACATTGTACTAAAATAGATATAAGTGAAAAAAAGACAGGAATATACAGCTTTTTCTGCCTTTTTACCTAGAAAAGTATACTGGAAAACGAATATTCATTGAAAAACATTTTGGAAAAATAAAAAAACTTATTCTAATAAAAAATATTCGAAAAAAATTAATATGTACTTTCATCATTAAATATAAAGAAATATCTGGTATCTTTTCTAGAGGGGGCCCCTCTGGCGCCCCCTGGGCTACGGCCCTGTAATATATATATATATATATATATATATATATATATATATATATATATATATATATATATATATATATTATATATATATATATATATATATATATATATATATATATATATATATATATATATATATATATATAAATATATATTTATATATAAATATATATATATATATATATATATATATATATATATATATATATATATATATATATATATATATACCTACATTACCTATATATTTTATTTCATCAACTTTTCAATGTGAAACATGATATAACGAGAAAAAACTCGAAAAATATCCGATTTGCAGGTTGTATTCATTCTTCCACCAAACAACGTCTTTTCCCACGCCGGTAGGTACGCCACATCTGTCATTACTTTTATGTCTGTGGCCCGTTTTCTTTTTCTAACGCTACGCGACATTTCCGCCGCGATTAATTCCGCAGGTGAACGCGAAAGGAGTGAAAGAAAGGGGACGCGAAATGGAGGCAACGAAACGCGAGAGCATAGAGCAAAACAAACAAACTCGTACACAGACAGAACAAACTGGCACGGCCCACTAATTAAGCCAGTTGTTCGTAGTTCCGAACGTCCGCGACGGTTGGCGAACGTTTCACGAAGCGCCAGACGGAAAGAAAGGCGAATAGTGCCGGGGTCGGACGATTGGGCGCGCCACTGTACACGTCACGCGATTGGCCCTCGGTGGACGCCTACCAATGGCTGCCCTGAATGAATGGAACGTTGGACGGATGAATAAACAAAAGCGGTTCTATGTTCTATGGTTCTTCACTCCGTCGATGGCCACTAGTTTGTAAGCAGTTAGCTAGTTAAATAATATCTTCTTCTTCTTCCTTTTTGTAAGGCATCTACCTAGCTCTCTAATTTTTAAATAATACTACTATACCTAATTCAATCAGAATAAAGTTTGAACTTTAAAATAAAACACACTTGCCTTAAGTTTCACTATATAAAAATATTTAGATACCTACCTACTGTATTTAGCAGTAAAGAATAGTCGGCATGTTTCGAGGCATGAACTCATTATCAAGACTGACTACAGGAGAGTATTACATCTTATTTTATAAAACAGACAAAAGCGAAGGTGATACCTGAAAATCAATTTGTTCGTTTACTGTTATGGGAGGAACTTATTTCAAGATTTTCAAAAAGGCCAAGGCGCTTTCCTTTGTGACCTGAATGCAACAATTGGGTTTTGTTGAAATCCAGGAAATGATTAGATTTTATACAATGTTCGGAGAAGCCAGTGGTATTTTTATTTTTTAAAATTGACTTTTTATGTTCTTCAACACGAATGTTTATATTCCTTCCTGTTTGTCCAATATAGAAAGCAGGAAATTCGTCGCAAAATATTTTGTAAACACCACTGTTTTCTCCGATGACAGATTCTTCTTTATTATTGACCAAGAATGACTTCAAGTTTCTTTTATCAGTACAAATTGTTTTAACGTTATTTTTCGATAGTCTGTTGCAAATTTTGCTACTCAAATTCGGCACATAATTGATTGGGAAGTATTTTTGTTCTTCATTAATACCTAGTTTGCGTGGGGTATATTGAATGCAACAGATTCTTTATTCGATTTTTCCCAATGAGCTTATCGATAAGACTTCGTAACCGTTATAGGTGGCTAATAATTTAATTGTATTAACTTCGGTTTGAAAATTTGTTTCCGATAATGGAATAATGAATAGTGAACAGCCTATGTAGGAATGAACGAATGAAAAGCACTGATTTTTGTTTTAATGTCTTGGTTACTGTCGCTGTGAATTAGCGTATCTGTGAAAGTTGGTTTTCTATAAATGTGGAAAGTAACAGAATTCAAATTCTTAGCAATCTGAACGTCTAAGAAATTCAAGGTACCGTTTTCGTTTTCTATAGTGAAACTCAAGCCAAGTGTGTTTTATTTTAAAGATTAAACTTTAGGTATTCTTTACCTATGATGTTTCACCAAGTGATGTTTGAGAATTCAATCTCAGTTATATTTTATTCATTAATGACATTTCTAATATAAGATAAAGTGTTGATACTTCAGTTAAAGTATGCAGAGATTAACAAATATAAAATAAATTGAATACCACACAACTATTAACTACTAGGTACTAGGAATAATCTTCTTCTTCTTCTTCTTCTTCAGCCTTTAGACGTCCACTCCTGAACGGCCTCTTCTTTCTCCTTCCAAGTCGTCCTTTCCTGGGCGGTATGGATCCAGTTTTTGCCCGCATGGCGCTGGATGTCATCTCGCCATCTTAGTTGAGGTCGGCCAACGCTTCTTCTGGATTCTCTAGGTCTCCACTGCATCAGTGTTTTCGTCCATTTGATGTTATCTCTTGCGACGTGGCCTGCCCATTGCCAATTCAGCCTCGCCACTCGCTCCACCACATCTGTGATTCTTGTTCTCCTTCTGACCTCTTCGTTTGGTATATGGTCCCTCAAGCTGATCCCCAACATGGCTCGTTCAATGGCTATTTGGCAAACTCGAAGACGATTTGCGCTGCTCACTGTAAGGGTAGCAGTTTCAAGGCCGTATGTCGTCACCGGTAGGATGCAGGTGTCGTGAATCTTCCTCTTGAGGTTTATGGGTTTCTCAGAATGTAGCTGAGTTTCCCGAACGCTGCCAAGTTAAGCCTGTTCTCCTGGTGATCTCGGCTGTTTGGTTTTCTTTTCCAAGCTTGATGTTGTATACCTGTTGTATACGTATTCTTCAACTAGGAATAATAACCTTCTTCAACACAGTAATATCATACTTCGCTTGTTAATGATCTGTTTTCTCCATAGCTGACACTTGACTGACAAAAAATCAATCAATGAAAATACGTTTATCAATTAATCTTTCTGGGGGGATGGGGTACATTTTTGTTTTCTAGCTAAATAATTTATTTTGGGAAGTTATAAGGTTTTGCAACCTTCTTCAACCCTGGCTTTACTTAATTAATTTTATGACATTTACAATTTCAATAAAAAACCTAATTTTCCTATATTTGGGGGGAATGCGGCTGCGGCCGACTTATTGCTAATTACCAATGAACTTCGGCTTATATACCTTGAACGATCGAAATTTCTAGTTTTACAACATTCTAGAACACAATTATAGGTTAGAATACAATATGAAAAAATTTGAAATATTCAAGAGAAGTTCTCATCATCATTGTCACATACATATACATTTGACTTCATTCAATACAACCTCGGCACATATACAATGTGGTAGAAAAATGAATAAATATTCCAACAGAAGATTTTACGGGGTGCTCTATGCAAGCCTGTGCTCTGGAAGAATAGACAAATTTATTGCACATTTCGAATTGATAGAGTAAAATCCAAGATATACAAATTAATAAATAAAAAATATATTTTGAAGAATTACAAAAAAAAACTTACCTATTTAGTTTACGGTAATGAAATTTCTAAAAATGCATATGACTTCTCTATAACAATTAGGTAAATGTGAACACGTACACCTGAGTCACTTCGATAGGCGAATCAAAATAAGCGCTACGCCGCCTGGTGACAATCAGAATAACTAAAAATCTTGACATAGTTCTTACGTTCTCCTTTGTTTTTTGATTGTTTTTGCGTGATTTTTTACAAATATTTATTATTTGCAATCATTTTGAAAGCTATGAGTCGTTCGAATCGTTATTGTTCAGTTCCTTCTGTGAAAAGAAATGTTCAAATGTGAATTTCCATGCTTTTCCTCCAGCTGGTGATAAATATCGTGTTTGTGTAGAAGGGAAAAAGGAATACTCCTAAAGTCTCTACTTTGTGTGATCTGATAACTGCAGATAGTGCTCTAAACAGTTTCACTGGTCTCAATAATATAAAACTATTAGATACAATAGTAAAAGCAGTACCTGTTTATAGTGATCAACGGTCACATAGATTAACAATCAAACAGCGTATTGTTTTAGTATTGACAAAATTAAAATGTGACCTTACATATGTGACAATATCTCTTTTATTTGGCATTTCACAAGAATTATGCCAAAAATATATTTATGAAATGCTACCCATTATGAGTAGAGTTCTTAGTTGTGTCATAAGATTCCCAGAATATACTGAAATACAGAAAAACATGCCAATATGTTTTGAAAGTTTTCAAAATACTCGAATCATCTTAGACTGTACAGAAATTTTTATACAGAAACCAAAGTGCCTTTGCTGCAGGATCAGGTTTTACTCTCAGTATAAATCTAATAACACAGTGAAATTCATGACAGGTGTTTCTCCTGGAGGTTTAATTACTTATATTAGTGAACCATATGGGGGAAGAGTATCTGATAAAACGATTTTCCAACAAAGTCACTTAATTTTAAAGTTAGAAAGCTCACAGGATGCTATTATGGTGGACAAAGGTTTCTTGATAGATGATATTTGTCAACAGTTTAAAATAAAGTTGATCAGGCCACCATTTTCGAAAGACAAAAAACAGTTGACTACAGAAGAAGCATTGTTGAATGCCAAAATAGCAGCTGCTAGATTACATATTGAACGAGTGAATCAGAGAATGAAGATATTCATCTCATGATCTAACCTAAGCTTTATCTCAATTTGGCTACAAGAGAAATGATGATAATCACCTACCGCCTCAATAGCAATGAGAATACATACACAGTAACACACTTGTTCACTAAAGAAGCCTGAAAAGTCTTTATATTTATGGTAAAATTATATTTCAAAAACACAAATAAACACACAACAAATACAACATAAATATTCCAATGTCAATATTTATAGTTCTACGACTGGCCACATTGGCGCTGCATTGTTTTTTTCAGATGCTTATACTTAGAGGAAAGTCTGACTCAATCTCACGTGGGGGAGGGGGTGGTCTCATCAAATATCACGTAATTTGTTTTTCCACAATAAACAGTATATAATTGCGAGAAAACTGGGTTAACTTAAGTAAAAAATGTTTCTCCACTGAAATATTGCTAAATCATTAATCGCGGTTTAATTATGCATCACTGATGGAAGAATTTATTAACTATACCAAAATAACTATACCAAAATATATTCATTTGGTTGGAAACATTTATTAAATATGAAAAAGTATTTTTCTAACATTATTCGTTAACTATTGATAAATATTTATCAACAGTAAATACTTTTTTTTTGGAGTAAATATTTGTTCTTCATAAACGGTACGATGTGAATATAATTCATAAAAATATAATGCCATAACCTTTAATAATAAACATACGATGCACTAATAATTTTCACTGAAAAAAACTATGACATGTTACAATCATTGGTTTATTATTAACTTAATTTTTGTCACATTTTTATAAAATATTACTGATTTACTTGAACTAATGGTTTTAGAACAGATTAACTTATTCATATATAATAACAAATATGCGTTTCAAAAAATCTCACGTGAGATTCGAGGAGGGGGAGAGGGGGTCGAGCAAGAACTCACATCTCACCAAGAGGGGAGGGGGAGTCAAAAAATCGCCAAAATTATCTCACGTAATTAATGGATGTCCCCTTATAGCAGCGGTCGCCAAACTTTTTGACCTCACGGACCAGTTAATTCATAATTTAAATCCCGCGGACCACTAATAGGATTTTTTAAGTGTTAAATATATTTATAAAAAAAAATTGTGATCAAAGAACCCATAAAATGTACCTAGTTGATAAAATGAAACTATTGATAGTAACCAAGTTATGAAAGCTTTACTAATAAACCATAATAAAATAAACAAAAATTGTATAAACAAAACAATTGAAAGATGGTTTAAATATACCAAACTTTTAGCGTTATACATTCCTAGTGTGATGGATGTTCCTGCTTACTTGAAATAAGATTATGGATATTTGGATCCAATGTTGTTACTGCAAGACGGAGAACTGCATTGATTTCAAGCCGAGATCGGTACCCTGTTTTGATGACTGTGACAGATGAAAAGGCCTTTTCACATAAATAAGTTGTGGAGAATTGAATCAGAATTTTCATCGCCTGTTCACTTATCAAAGGGTATTCACTTTTTATGGAAAGCCAAAACTGAGGACTTGATAAGGATGAATGAAATTTAAATTTGAGAGTTTCGTCGGACGATAGGTCGATGAGGCTTTCTTTTAGATGCATGCTTAACTCACGGTTTGTAGAATAATACGGTTACCTCACTTTGCCGGCAACATCGCGGGTAATACGTCACAGGCTACGTCACCAGTATGATAGAGGCTGACCGTTACGCGTTATATTACGAGTTTCCGTAGTTTTCTTTTGTTGTACCGACTGTTGATTATTGTGGTTTAAATTGAAGTTTTCGGAGTTTTCGTGTTGTTTTTATTTATAATTTTTATTAGTGTATCTATAGACTATTTTGAATTTAATTCAACTAAGTACTATATTTCTTTCATCGCGTAGAGTCAGGTAATAATGAAAAAATTTTTACTCTATAATTTGAAATACTTTTTCGATATTCTATTGTATAAATGACTGGAACAATTTGTAGTGTGGCTACTTGTAAAAGTAACAGTGGAAGGGCGAAAAAGGAAGGGGAATTAATAAGATTTTTTACTTTCCCCCAAAAAAAAGTTTTTAAAACAATGGGTTCGTCTTTGTCGAAGAAATGGCCCCTTTGATCCAAAAAATAAACGTGTCTGCAGTAAACATTTTGCGCTGGATCAATATGAAGACATGATTGAAGCTCAGATAACAAATAAATTGCCAAAAAGACTCAAAGAAACAGGTAAGTTGTCAATGAAATCTTGCCCGAAAAAAATGAGTGTTTTATTGTATATATTTTAGCTATTCCATCACTTAATCTTCCATTGGCTCCTGAACAGAATATCAGTGAAAGAAGTAAGAGAATGAAGTTGAAAGAGGAAAAACGAACCTTCATGCTTATGCAATGCCTTCATGGGTACAAAGTCTTTCGTTTGGTGGCTTAACTGAGGCCTCATCTTCTTGGCAAAGTGATGTTGAACGTTTGGATGAGTGGTTCGTTAAAGTAAATAAAGATCAATTCAAAATTAAAACAAAAATTGTAAAACGTACAACTAATTTTATATGTAAAAAAAGAACCACTTATTGCCAAAAAATTAATTTATTCATTTGTTCGACAGAGAGTATTTATCAGGATAAAATACCTTAATTCAAAGAAATCTGAAGAACTTTCATTGAATAAAAGAAAACGTGACACCGATGAAGCTAGAAGATTTTATAAAAAAATGAGAAAAACTGTAACATAATCTATTATTCCATTATCATTGTTCTATATAAATAATATACATATACAATTCAATTATAACTTAGGTGTGTTAATTAATTTTAAACCATTTTTTCTTTGTTGTGTTTGTATTTTGATATAAATATATTTTGTCGTAATACTTCGTCTTATTCAAGACCCAAAATAACTATAATATAGGTACAAACATTCATCGTGTAATTCATATAATACCGCCTTCGTTTAAGTTTTAATATTTTAATGGAAAATATACTTTTAGTTATCATTCATTGTCCTTGTCTCGATTTTAATAAACTTGCCCTGTAATTATTAAAAACATTATTTTCATTACACTTGCGATGCTGGGAAGTTGCCAACAGCATACTTGTGACGTCACGACTGGCCGTGTCAGGATTGGTTAAAAGTTACGAGGCAACCGTATTATTCTACAAACCGTGTGCTTAACTTACTATCCTGATTGAAATATCATTCAACATGAAAATATTGACTTCTATATTCAGTGTGGAATAGCCAAATGGAATAAATTCAGTACCTCAATTATTGTGCATATTTATAAAAAAAATCTCGAGACACGTCAATTTTAGATTATGAAATGACATCGTGCATCGTAAAAATTTCTTCCCTAAAATTAACCCTCTTTGAGTGACAGTTACAATGCCCAAATTTTTGGGGAATTGAATCATGTTTTAATGCATCTTAAAACATAACTTAACATGATGAGTAAGTATATTCCACATTTTTCTGCGGACCAGCGAAATTTTCTCGCGGACCACCACTTTGGCAGCCGCTGCCTTATAGGATAAAATACTACTAATGATACATAAATTCATATTTCATAATAGATACACAATTCTAATCGTACAATTAAAGTTTTCCGGTAATTTCATTGTTGAATTTCCACGTTTCCAGTACGCTCGATAATGATAAATACTTCGAGATAGACCGGCGCAACATCAAAGTGCATCTATTATTGTCAATCTCCAGGAAAAATTACTCATCCTAGCAAAACCGCAAAGGAAAATTCCTACGTCTCGTAATATACCTAACGAGTGCCGGAAATTGAATTCGGGAAACTCTAAAACGTCCATCGCAATGGACTCGCGAGTGCTCCTCACTTGGAAAATGGAGATTTCCTTGCTGAGATCCTTTTGATGTGCTTTTTGATTCCGGCCTTTCGTGGAAAGAAAACATCCATCTTCTGTAAAGGCTTTGTCGTCACACATTTGCTTTGAGTTGTGCTTTAATTGCTCATGGGGTAGGTAGTTGTAAATCTAAGCGAACAAAGAGATCCTCTACGATTCATCGCAGTGAGTTATGACGCTGCAGTGCCTCGTAATTAAGGCGTAATTTTCTTTAGACGCGTTTAGAATGGCATAATTTGGCACTGTGAAAGTCGACAAGATGAAGGTAGGAAAATTGGCGATTTTATTGCTATGATAATTGTTGTTATATATTCATTGAATCTTGTACAAATAAAAAAAAACTATCGCAGCGAGCTGCATTAGAAAAGCAGGTTTTCAAAACGTATCCAGTTAAAAGATAAATTCATCCAATTATGATTTTCGTTCCAAATCCAAAGAACAAAAATTGCTTCCTCTATCGTTTAAACAATATTTATCTCCTCCTCCGGGGGGTCAACCCCCCAACCAATTTATATCAAAAATACGAAACTACCTAAATACAAAGTTTAAACCTATGCTCCCACAATTGCGCCTTCTATTGTGTAAACAATATTTATCTCCTCCTCCGGGGGGTCAACCCCCCCAACCAATTTATATCAAAAATACGAAACTACCTACATACAAAGTTTAAACCTATGCTCCCACAATTGCGCCTTCTATTGTATAAACAATATTTATCTCCTCCTCCGGGGGGTCAACCCCCCCAACCAATTTATATCAAAAATACGAAACTACCTACATACAAAGTTTAAACCTATGCTCCCACAATTGCGCCTTCTATTGTATAAACAATATTTATCTCCTCCTCCGGGGGGTCAACCCCCCCAACCAATTTATATCAAAAATACGAAACTACCTACATACAAAGTTTAAACCTATGCTCCCACAATTGCGCCTTCTTTTGTGTAAACAATATTTATTTCCTCTCCTGGGGGGTCAACCCCCCCCGAGCACTTCGTATCAAAACCAATCCTATCCAATATATCATACGGAAATACCTACTATCAAACTCTCAATCCTGTTGCTCCAACATTACGCCATTTATCATGTAAATGATAAATGGCGATTTGCTGAACATGACGAAAAAGGACCGAGAAATAACCGTCATGTTCAAAATGCCGACGCTTTCTAACGTCGTGCTTATTCTTGCCTTCTGCTCTACCTCCACTCTTCAACTATGCTCACGCGCTCGGCCCTTTTTCGTCATGTTCAGCTTTATTTTTAACATATTTCTCAGCGTTTTCGTGTAAAACCAAGATGAACGTTTTGGACTATAAGAATTCTACTTTCAAAATCTTTTTTGTAAATTGAAATCGGACTATACCTGTCGCATTCAGGTCTGCTGGAAAATTGCATAGTAGAATATTCAAATGGTCACAGATCAAAAACTATGCATCGGACAGTTCCTGCTCTTCGCACAAATAAAGTTTATATTGATAAATAATACTAACCGGAGGATCTTCGCTCTACAACTCAAAAAATAACCGAGTTATGAACTTTTGAAACAACTGCATTTTGGCCGGTTTTTTCCAATTTTCCCTCAGACTAAGGGTCTGATCGAGTCGTCCGACCTCTCATTTTTTTCGTCTTTTAATTTTCTACAATAAGTTCATTGACGCCATTACGATTACTCTGATAGTTTCAATTTTATAAGCAAAAAACTAAATAAAACGCGATTTCTTGCATAAAATTGTTAATAAAAAAGATATAAATAATAAAGTCGAGTGAAAAACATATCACTATATCATATGGAACTATTTGACAAACAATGGCGGAGCTGGTTTTCTTCTAACACTTTTTGCACAAAATGCTCACTCTAAATCTCTATAGCTTGGCCTACTATAGTAATTTACAATATATACTGAGATAATTACGTGTGAGTTTATAGAAAAATCAAGCACTATAAGCGTCATAATAATTCGAAAAAACAAGATCGAGAAAATTTATTTTCGATTTTTCAAATCAATTGAACTCGACAACAAAAAATCTATTTTTCGACGACAATACGCCGGAATTTTGCATGTTTTCTTCGATTTCGAAGATTCGGACGCGATTTGTGGGATAACCGATTTCCGGCCTCGAATACCGGACGGGGTATTTTCCCTTTGCAGCACGAAAAGCCCGACAAATTAACAATTTGCCCATAAGTGCGCGGGGGTTGGCCCCATGCGGCGTTCCGATATGTGGAAATAAATTGCCGTTGACAGATCAATCTTGGTTGCTATATTTGTCGCCGTGGAAAAATGCCGCACGCCCACACGAATTTTCCGGTCCGTATTCGTCAATTTTACTATTTTCAATGTATTTAAATCGGCGAACTTGATTTCGTCAATTTTCCACTTGTAAATATTCTTCATTAACATTCTGTAAAATTCTGAATTTCTGTGTAAACATTATTAGGTTTAACTTAATTTTTCGGCATAATAAATGCATTTACTCAAAGGACATAGATCAAATCAAATCAAATTATGCTTTATTGCCTTTAAAATTACTCAGCAATTTATTGACAAAGTAAAAATATAAGAATTAAACATTCTTATCTCCTAAGAGGATGAATTTCACACAAAACAATGTAGTCCTAATGTAAAACATTAGTACCAAAAACATATCAAGCCCACAAAAAACAATTTTGTTTTTTTGAAATGCATAAATGTAAATTGCACTTAGTACAAACAAAATTCGTCCTAGATGTACATTCAGTGAATTTGCGTCTGGAAGAAAAAGATTTTTCATCCAAATTACCTTCCATATCATCTGAACTCCTTTCTTTTACCGTATTTTCATCATCATAATAGGGAGTATTTGAGACCCTAAATTTACACGTAAATTACGTTTTCGGCTATTCTGAGCATGCGCAGAAGCTTTGAAATTACCGAGACGGTTATTAACCGATAACGTACTACGTTATCAACGGGACCTTAACGTTCGCTTAATAAACGTCCGTTATATTCACGCTGTTGACAAGTTAAAACGCGCTTGTGTTAAATTGTTACAAACTGAAGAAAAATAGACTATTTAAACTATGATAAGTGACTAATATCATATATACTATCGTGCTAATTCGTTCCAAACTTCTTCCTTTGTATTTAAAATTCGCAAAAAATGTTATTTCTTACTATGTGGCAACCATCAATCGAGTCTGCGATCTGATGTTTTGAGATTGACAGTTTCGGTATTTTTATTGGTTATGTCACAGTGCTATTTTGGTTTGTTTATTTGTGTAAATTGGCCTGCTAATTTTGATATTTTTTCAACGGTTTTTGTTCACTTGCCACGATAGTTAAAAACAGACTACGATTTACAGATATGAAGGATCTGTTACTTCTTACCATTTGAAAACAAAGATATTTGGTCAGTGATTCAGCAGCACATTACCCTTATAACAGGAAAATTATTTTCAATGAGAACAGTAAAATACATAAGCCTCCGATGCCTAACAAATATATTTGCCCAAATTGATCACAATTATTACTACAAACTATTGCATTTACCAGTTGCTTTATGTCCAGACAATCGGGTTTGGTATCTGCAAAGTTTGGCATAACCGTGGCAAATCCTCTCTTTGAAAACGGAAACTTCTTTTCATCTCTTCAACCTCAATATTATACAAATCGAATCCGGGTATGTTTCCATCAATATTTTCACGTTCTTGTTCCTCTTCAAAGATGTTATGTAAGATTATACCTCTCATTAAATTATGATCCACGCCCCCGCGCCTGATCGCTTTATAGTCTATTACATCTTCCATGATAATTTACCCAAAAAACGCTAATAATAGGTGAATGAAAATTGGAGAAATCACCCGACAAAAAATAATAGAAGAACACAAGAGAGGTTATACTTATTTGACGTTCGCAATAAATTTGAATTCAAAAACTCTTTTTGGATCTTCAACCCGTTAATAACGTTTTCCGTTCTGCGCAAACTCAACATAGCGGTTTACGATAATTACGTTGACTTCAAATAGAAACTCAAAAACTCCCTAATCTATTACTTTTACGTCCCTATCTCCCCACCCATAATCGTCATCATTAAGCCCTTCGATATCTGATAGGCCTTCCTCTATTAGTTTCAATAGTTGTTCTTCAGTTAACGGCACTTTTTACTCATTTTTCAATTCGTACTAGGTACTATGAAATAAATCTAATATAACAAGAACTCTAGATAACCTGGAGTTTTTCACCATACCTGTCGATTTCCGTTCACTCACTATGTACAATATATTGTATAGTAATATTTACTCCAATATAGACAAAACAAAATAAATTTTCAGGAAGTTCACTAAGAAAGTAACAGATACACGTATCGGTTATTGCCAAAATAAATATTGCAGACATGTCATTAAAATTTGAAGCGCCACCTAATTTCAACATTCTGAAACAACTGCTACAACTCACTAACAGGTACCATTAATAAAATTTTGTCGGGTGAACTATACTCAACGCTAGGTGAAGGAAACCGTTTAAAATAGTAATAAGGATGTTTACAGAATACTGTACTTTGTTAGTAAAGTGAATAGAAGCAAACTACAAATTCGTTAAGATTCACGTAAAGTGATGTACAATATATTGTACACCGTGAGCGAAAGGGCTAGTACTGTCCTGGCGCCTCGGGGAGCGTCGTTACGCCCGACATCGACTGTTTTTGACAGCTCGGGCGAGAAATAAACTAAATACAATGAAACGGCGTGCGTACGGTTAATAATTGGATAATGCGCGTAGCGAAAACGAATTTTGTACGGAGAAAGGCGGCCGCGAATAAGCGCGTAGCTCGAAACGCGTTTTATTCCTAGGTAGATTGACAGACGGCGATATATTGACGCTTTGTTCGGGCTGAAAACGACGAAGTTGGTCTCCCGTTGTTCGGAATCACTGATGATTATTATGGAACGTTTCGCCAGAATTGGATTGTAATCTAGTGATGAAAATGTATTCGAGATTTCTTCATCTGCTATATATATTTTCGGATGCGTACGAATTTGATAGTGAATATAGGTACTGAAAATTGGTTGGGGTTATGTGAAACTAGATACCTGGCCACGTTTCGATTCGGCTCAATTTTTTTTTTATCTCGAGGGACCTACAGTTTAACGCAGATTCCGAACGGCCAATGGGCTTGAAAACGATGTACATTACCCAACAATGTAATCATATATATATAACCACTAAATTCCGGACACACACAACACCCAAGGGGGACTCGAACCCACAATCCTCGATTTACAAGCGGCGCACCTTACCGCTGGTCTCCCGAGGCCTCTCGGCTCAATTTTTAATACATAATGGTGAATGCGCCTAACCTTTTTTTTACTGGAAATATACAGCTGATTTTCATAATTATTTCAGATAAAAACTTTCTCCATAAAAAAACACTCAGATATGTCAAGTTTTAAGAGGTTTTGTCGAAAGGGGGCATCCATTAATACTTGGGATGATTTTGGCGATTTTTCGATCCCCACTCCCACCTTGGTGAGATGGTCGTGAGATTTTGCTCGACCCCCTCCCTCCTCCTCGAATCTCTGAGATTTTTTTAAATGCGTATTTATTATGTAAATGAGTTAATCTGTGCTCGATTCCATTAGATTTATTTCAAGAAACCATTTTCTTATAACATTTTCTATTTAAGACTAGTATTTCAGATTTTTAATGACGTAACATAAAATCACAAGATTTAACAATAAAATACCTATATAGGAACTACTAAAATTTTTAAAAAAATATTCACTCTAATTCAGTCAACGGAGTCATGTATGATCTCAAGTGTGAATACTACTTCAACACTTTTTATTCCGCCATAACTTCAATAAAAAATTCTATTACTTCAAGTAAATTAGTAATATTTTATTGAAATGTGGAGAAAATAAATTTAATAATAAAACAATTGTTGTAATAAGCCATACAGAATTTTTTTTCAGTGAAAATTATTAGTGCATCGTATATTTATTATAAATGGTTATAGCGTTATTTTTTTAATATAATCTTCATATCGTACGGTATATGAAAAAGAAACAAAACAATCGTTTTTTTCGCGAAACACAGTGGTGACTGCACAAATTGAATACCTTACAAATATTGAAATGGGAAATACAATTGTCACTGAGTTCTTTTCTGAATTACATTCAATTCCTTACATCCTAATATCAAATTTATAGTATAAAATGAAACAGATGTTTCTATAAACTTTTTGGATTTGACAATTAAAAGATGTAACAATATTTTTTCGATTTTCCAACATCAAGCCAACACATTCGGATCTCACGTAACCAATTTCTATCTCACGCCCTTGCCAACATAAACTAACAGGATCATACTATTCATAAAATATTTCCCTATCACCAGAGAGTTACACGAAAGAAATACAAATTATAAAACAAAGAGCTCACAATAATGGATATCCTTCAAATATTACATATGATATTTCAAGTAAAAGATTATATAATGCAGGCCCATTTAGTGCACCCAAAATAAAAGATATTGAAGAAAACTTATTTATTAAAATAAATTATTAACTTATATAGGTGATCCAACACACAAAATTTCTACTTTCCTGTCAGATCGAAATGTAAGAATAACCTTCAAAACTCAGAATACACAAGGAAGATCAATACTAACATATGATAATGAGTAAAGAAATCAATTTAATGCACATATTTACCCACATTCATTTATAAAAACACTTACATTCACACCGTTCTTATTCCAGTTCGTTCGACCGTAGATTAATCAATCTACTGAAGAAGAAAATAATGTACGAAACGCTCGCCCAGCAGACGTTCGTGGGAAAAAGTGACATTTACAATTATATCCGTATTTAATATAATATGCAATACTCATTTCTCAATTTCTCACCATAGCACGTAAGCAATCAATCACTAGGGCACAAACGTGACTTATTGCATTCCTAGTCTTAATTAATTTAGGAGGGAAGTGCTAATGAAAAATTGATCTCTCCGGGGCATTCGAACCCCTGAACACATTCGAAAAGCTAGCGTGCACCCGATTGTATATGTATAGTTCCTCCATAATATTTATTATTGACGCAAATGTCTCACCTTTTGTTTTTATAAATATATAATATATAATAATATATATATATATATATATATATATATATATATAATATATATATATATATATATATATATATATATATATATATATATATATATATATATATATATATATATATATATATATATTTATATATATATATATATATATATATATATATATATATATATATATATATATATATAGATATGTATATATATTATATATTCATAAAAAAATATTTAAGGAGATGCATCTACATGAGAAAATAATGATAGGTTGCCAAATAAACTATGGTCCGAAAACTATTCCTTTCTGAAATAC
Organism: Cynegetis impunctata; assembly: GCA_030704885.1. Lineage (NCBI taxonomy): Eukaryota > Metazoa > Arthropoda > Insecta > Coleoptera > Coccinellidae > Cynegetis > Cynegetis impunctata. The sequence goes on from JARQZK010005055.1 coordinate 1,903,920, forward strand.
AGGGTGTTAAAGTTTTAAGGAAGAAATTGATTTTTTCCGTCGTATTGAAGGTTGTACTGTAGCAAGAGGAAGACACTTTCAACATTTAATTTAACCTATTAGGTACTAGATTTGTTTTAATTATTTCACTTTGTCATTTATTATTGCTAGTACATTAATAAACATTCAATTATAGCCATATGACCATACAGAGAAATGTTTCTGAATTTTTTACGCGAAAACCATGCGTCCTACGAAAGAACATTCGGAAATTGAATTTGCTCTAAATAACATAGGGATTTTAAAAAAGATTTTTATTTCTAGAAAAAGCAGTGGCGTACCATTTTTTCTCGAAAAATATTTAGTCCGAATCCAATACGGACGCCACTATATATGTATATATATATATATATATATATATATATATATATATATATATATATATATATATATATATATATATATATATATTTGAATTGTTGTTGCCTGTGAACTATTTTTAACTTTTTGATAATTATTAGCAATAACAGGCTTGGTGAATCTCAAAAACCTCGATTTTATTATTTTATTAAAAAGTTGACGTTTCGCCACGACATTCGTGGCTTTATCAAAAGTTTTGATAATGTCACGAATGTCGTGGCGAAACGTCACCTTTTTAATAAAATCGAGTTATATATATATATATATATATATATATAAATATATATATATATATATATATATATATATATATATATATATATATATATATATATATATATATATATATATATATATATATATATATATATATATATATATATATATAAACAAAAAAAACAAGGAATCGACAGGATGTCGAAATTCATCCGACTGCGCCAAAATAACCAATTACCCGACCGTCGGATCGTGGAAATCGGGAAAAGTCAGGGACGAGGTCCTCGCTTCACCGGGAGCTCATTAAAAGTGATCCCGGACCGCCGGATCCGTCCAGGTCCGCCGGTCCCGTCTCCAGTTACGTCATTAGTCGCGTTAAACAACACAAACGTCAGAACAAAACTTCCGCAACTTCATGCCCGGGCCATCAGCGCGCTCTATTATCAGCTACATAATTACTTCGTTAGGAGAATTCTTGCCAACTATGCTCCCCCGCTGACGAGCCATCTTTAAAGGTTTAATTTAATTAGAGTACGGCGGAATCGCTCCTTTCTTCCCTCCGTTGTGAAATGTAAATCGTCTACGACGTTTACGCCATCGTGGAGAGTGCCGCCGACGATTCTGCCGGGAGCTTGCGACTTTCGAGGGTTTTACTGGATCGCGTTTCCCCCAATTTGATGAAAATTCGTTATGTTATGGTAAATCTTGAAATATCTGAAACAACCATATTCAACATTATTGTTCCATGATCCATCATATGATAATTGCTTCTTACACGTCACCATCTATATATATCATATATCATTATATTTATCATTTAATTGATATGGGGTTACACTGTACCGCGATCTTAAGATATTGTGCCCCCCTATCAGAGCTGTCCTCCCTACTGCGCTATCTACAGCTTTCTAGTCCAAAGTACTAATAAACTCCAATTTTTGGGAAAGGCTTCAAGAAAGTTATGTCTTCACTCCTACAAGTTTCTTGTCCACGGTATTTATTCCGTTGGCCTGCAATGGCGAGGTATTCTGTCACCTTGTGAACAGGAGTTTCCTCCTCCTCTCCACAGAATGTACAGTCGTCAGATACTGATGAATCTATTCTCATCAGATGCTTCTGGAAGCGACAGTGTTCTTTCTGTAAGGAAGCCAATGAGGAGGTGTATTTTGTTCATAATCATCATCGCTTATGAAGTATTCTATACTGGGGAGTTATTTTCTCAATTATATGGTATACTGGTATTATGTGATATTTGCTCCTTACCATCGTTAATGAATATTCCACTTGGACGTTATTTTCAGGATTTCCCCGTATATTTAAAACCTCTCTAGAGAAGATTCTTGTTTCGGGACCAAAATTGAGATTGGTGTTGTAGAAGATCTTTAAGTATCTAGGATACCGAAGATCAACTAATGCTTCATACAGCTGGTGTCTTATGATATTTGCCCATGTTTAAACAGAATAAGCACCTAGCATGGTAGATGTGCCTACTTCCTGCATAAGTGAGGCAAGACAGCGACGCCCTTTTGCGAATGAGAAAAAAATCAAACAATTAAACACATCATAGAAGAATGTCCAATAACAGCCTATGTAGGGACACCTGAAGTTTTGCTGATTGCTACGCCAGAGTCAGTAGCTTATATTAATTCGTTAAATGTTTTTTTGTAACCCTGATTGTAATGATTATTTATTATTTTTACTGTTTGTTATTGTGTCTTAATGCCATACGCTAAATAAATAATGATATTTACTTCTTATCATCGTTAATGAGGTATACCACTAGGGTGTTATTTCTTGAATTTCCCCTAATATCTGAAACCTTCAGATTCCCAGGTAGATTCTTGTTTTGGTATCAAAATTAAGATGGATGTAATGGAAAATTATAGTATCTAGGATTCTACAGTTCAAATTTATTGTTCATTGCAGCTGGTATTATATACTATTTTCTCCTTACAATCGTTAATGAAGTATTCCACTGGGGTGTTATTTCTTAAATTTCCCCTTATATCTGAAACCTTCCATTCCCTAAGTAGATTCTTGTTTCAGTATTAAAATTGAGATGGAGATTTTCTAGTATCTAGGATACCAGAGATCAACTGCATTGTTTAATGTAGCTGGTATCATATGATATTTGCTCCTTACCATCGTGAATTAATTATTTCTCTGGGGTGTTATTTCTTGAATTTCTCCTAATATTTGAAACCTTCGATTTCCCAAGAAGATTCTTGTTTCGAGATCGAAATTGAGATGGATGTTATAGAAGATTATCTAGTATCCAGGATACCAGAGATCAACTTATTGTTCAATGCAGCTGGTATCTGATGATATTTGTTTATTACCATCGTTAATGAAATTTACAACTGGGGTGTTATTTCTTGAATTTTCCCTGATATCTGAAACCTTCGATTTCCCAAGTATATTCTTGTTTCGGGATCAAAGTTGGGATGGATGTAATGGAAGATCTTAGAGTATGTAGGATGCCACAGATCAAGTTTCTTGTTCAATCCATCTGGTGTCTTATGATATTTGCTTACTTTCAATCGTTAATGAAATATACCACTGTGGTATTATTTCTAGAATTTCTTCTAATATCTGAGGCATTCAATGTACCAAATAGATTCTTGTTTCGGGGATCAAAATTTGGATTTAAGTAATGAAACATCTAGTATGCCAATACTCAATATTTTTGGGCATTGCGGCTAGTACCACATGATATTTGATCCTCACACTTCAACATCTTTCATGAAATATTCTACTTGGGTGTTATTTCCTCAATTTCCTCAACTATTTGACGCATTCGATCAACCAAATAGATTCTTGTTTCGATGATCAAAATTGAGACGGATATGTAATGGAAAATCTTCAAGGATCTAGGATACCAACCTAAACGAGCTCGAAGTATTAACGACGATTTCAATTTCCTTGACTTCCTTCCTGTTTCCAAGCCTCGATTCATCCCTGAGCTTCTGGAAAACTTCAGGAAAAATCATCATGGCGGAGCAACCCCTTTTCTGCGTTCGAAACTTGGGGTGTCAACGAATCCGTGGAAATGAGGAGTCAATTTGCGAATTTCAACCGTTGCGTGTCAAAGCTTCGCGGACCGTTGGCTGACAGTTTTCGAATGGAAGATGGCATAATTATAGCACTGTACGAACGTTAGATGTGACTCCGCATAAATTCCCTTTGTTCGCTGCGGATATCATTGATAGGGAGTCCCTTTTTCATCATCAGGATTGTTCGAAAGAATTGATTCAGGGTGCAGGCCTGTCTCTGAAATTTGAAGTTTGTGAATATATATATATATATATATATATATATATATATATATATATATATATATATATATATATATATATATATATATATATATATATATCAGGGGAGAATGTAACAAAATTCGAAATCTTTGCCACACCCGATGGAAACACTAGATAGCCTGCTTTGCTCATCAGCGAGCTGAAACTTGGCATATAGGGTTATTCTGCTATAAAAATTTGTTTCAATTCAGTTAGTATTTTGGCATCACAAAACTTTGATGGTAAGAGACGCGGAAATCAATTGCAAAAAAAATAATTAGAAATTCATCTTCCTGGAACTTTGTCTAAAATATGTTTAGAGTATTTAAACTCTTTTTCTCAATCGCCGCCATTTCAATATAGAAATTTTGTTTTTTCGTGAGTTTTAAGATTTTTATCGCCTCGTAATTCTCTTGGTTTTATACCATTTTGAAAAGGACCAGCTAGACCGAAACTCAGATAATTCTGTTTTGGATTTTTCTTGAATAGAGACGTGGAAATGGTATTTATGTTCATTATTTATGATGAAATTTTCTTTATTGAACGCGAAAAACCACAAGCTATTTATAGGTTATATTTTTGTTACTTAATCTTACATTGTTTAGTTTTTCGATAAATTGTATTATTTTAGAGACAATAAATCATATTTTGATTTGATTTGAGGTGAGAAGGAATGTTTAATGTTGTGATTTTGCTGTATTTCACTTATAGTCCAAGATCCTAGAGCCGCCAGACGTTACTTATTTTTTCAGCAATAATATGTATGGGATGAAGTAGTGTTCTTATGTACTTTCAGTGTATGGATACCTGCTACCTTGTGCCGACGGCAATTTTCCAGGTACCAGGTGCTAAAGGTGGGGAAAAACTCAACACACTTTTCTTATTTTCTCAGTATTGATTTTTATATATGACATATATGGGAACCTTCTGCAAGCAGCCAGACTGATCGTATGGGTCAAACATCCCGCCAGACACAAATGAAGTGTCCCTATGAGTATGACAGTATGAGCGAAATGTCATGACAGTAAGTATAGAAGGGAGATCGGCGCGCATAATCACTATCGCGCTTAATTGAACAAATCATGACGTTTCGCTCATACTGTCATAGGGGCCGTTCAAGTATTACGTAACGCAATTTTTGAAGATTTTTGACCCTCCCTCCCCCATATGTAACGCTCCGTCACGTTTTCATGAACCCCTCCTCCCCCCTATAAACGTTACGTAACGCCCAAGTGACCATTTTTACCTAACAGTCACAAATATGTTGCGCAAAGTACCGGAAACTTGCTAAAATACCGTTTTTATTGTTTTAATCGTGTTTTCGTTAATAATAAACAAAACAAGAGATTTTTATTTAATAAACAATCATACATAATGTGATATGTTGAAAAGGGCTCAAATTTGTCCTAATAAACTTTTACTACTAATCTTACATTTAATTATGCCGTTTTCCTGACTTAGCCCTGTCGTTGCATACATTTTTAGATAACTTCATCCACCATTATTTTTCTCATGCATTATTCAAATTTCGCTTATTAGCAGGTTTTCACTTTGAAAACCTGCTTATTGAAATGGGTGCGATTAGCAAAGTAGGACCTGGGCCCAAGATAGTTTTTCGTTTCATGACATTTCAGGATGCTTGGCATCAAAAACCCAAATTCAAAAGTCTCTCTTTCTCTACATATGTATATAATATATATATATATATATATATATATATATATATATATATATATATATATATATATATATATTAATTCTATTTATATTTTTATATTCATATTTCACTATAATGTCATATATAATATTTGCATAAAACATTTACTATTCATTAAAATACACTATAGTTTAATATAGTCATATATATTTTAAATATATATATATTTGAAAATGACTAGATCGAATAAACTATAGTATATGAATATATATGCAAATAATATGATGACATTAACTAGTGAATAAACCCTGTATATATATATATATATATATATATATTATATATATATATATATATATATGTATGTATATATATATATATATATATATATATATATATATATATGTATATATATATATATATATATATATATATATATATATCTATGTTCGTATGTATGTAGGTAGATAGTTTCGTAGTTTCGCCTCCTGTGTATTACGTGTTTAGAACACTTAATGAAAACTGGCAACGGAAACAAAATATAAATGACGAATAATACAGTCGAGGTATTTCCCATAAAACATAAACGGATAGAGTTGCCAACTTGGGACAACAGAATAAAACTGACTTACATTACAATCGAGGGATTCCCCGTAAAAAATAAACGAAAAGAGTTAACAACTTCGGAGATTCAAATTCTCTAGTTTTTTATTTCAATAAAAATCAATGTTACGTAGCGCGTTGTTCGAACCCCCCTCCCGCCCCTGTAACGCAGCGTAACGTTTTACAAGACCCCCCTCCCCCCAAATTGCGTTACGTAATACTTGAACGCCCCCATACTCATAGGGACACTTTATTTGTGTCTGGCGGGATATATGTTTGGCCCATACGATCGGTCTGGCTGCTTGCAGAAGGTATTGAAATAGTTCCCTGAGTATCATATATAAAAATCAAGACTGAGAAAATAAGAAAAGTGAGTAGAGTTTTTTTCCATCTTTAGCACCTGATAGGTGGAAATTGGCCGTCGGCACAAGGTAGCAGGTATTCATACTGAAAGTACATAAGAACACTACTTCATCTCATACATATTATTGCTGACGGCTCTGGGATCTTGCTCCATTATAATTATATAAAACCTTTGTTAATTCATATTCTAGCAATTCGAAAATATTAATACTGTATCTATGATTTTCGAGCATAATTGAAGTTAGACATTTGATTGAAAATTTCAAAAAGGTAAGGTGATTTTTTCGTACCTTGCTCTTTATTTCGGTCACCTTTATTTCTATTCAAGGAAATATGAAAAATAATTTTGTGTGCTGAATAAAAGAGGTCCAGCATTATGAAATTATTTTTCCTTCGATTAGGTACAATGAAAGTGATAATTGTTTTTAGTATCTAACAAATTCCACTGCCTTCATAAACACAAATTACACAATATTTTTGTCAGAGTCATATTTCCATCGAATATCTTCCAAACTTATGAAAAATAACGCAAACTGTACAAAAGAAATTCGTTTTATTATAGCAGAGTATCTCTAGAACTAGATTCACGTCAATTTTCATCCGAAGAAAACCACAATTCAACATCTCCGAATTTTCTCCTCCCGCCCTCTCCCCGCGACTTTTCCTCGACTGCTCTTCCGAAATTCCAATTAGAAAATTGAACCCGAATTCGGGGAACTCGCGGGAATCAATTTCATCAAAATTTTCCTGCAGGCAATTTAGTTAGTGGTCGAACCAAGACGACTTCAGCTCTCCGCTCGCATTTCCAGCGTTAGTTTTCCTACTCTTCGCGTATAGAGAGCTACATACTCAGCCACAATGGTCATTGTGCATTTTACGAACCACTTTCCGGGAACTTTTCCCTCGCTTTTCACGGAAAAATGGAATCCTCGACGACTGTAGTTGTTAAATGCAGCCTCGGGGCATCGTATTCAACGTGAAATTGGATGATGCGATGACCTAGTTTGGAGGTTTTCTACATCCTGGACAACTCGATCGAGTAAGGTAGATTTAATGAAGTGAGATGTTGGCTCGTTATGCGAAATCACAAGTTTTGCTTCCTGAAACGATCATATGAAAGAAAGCTTATTAATGGAAATAAAATAATTTTCTTGATTTTAAAATCTTAAAAAATATACAAGTTAATCATGGTCAATTTATTATACAACATAAAGAATAAAGTCTAAACTTCAAAATAAAACACACTTGGCTCGAGTTTCACTATATAAAAATATTTAGATACTGTATTTAGCAGTAAAGGATAGTCGACATGTTTCATGAACTCATTATCAAGACTGACTACAGGAGAGTATTACATCTTATTTTATAAAACAGACAAAAGCAAAGGTGATACCTGAAAATCAATTTGTTCGTTTACAAGGGGTGAATGACTATTATGGGGGGAACTTATTTCGAGAATTTCAAGATGGTCAAGGCGCTTTCCTTTGTTACCTGAATATAACAATTGGGTTTTGTGGAAATCCAGGAAATGATTAAATTTTATACAATGTTCAGAGGAGCCAGAGGTATTTTCATTTTGTAAAATTGAATTTTTATGTTCCTGAACACGAATGTTTATATTCCTTCCTGTTTGTCCAATATAGAAAGCAGGACATTCGTCGCAAAATATTTTGTAAACACCACTGTTTTCTCCGATGTTAGATTTTTCAATTTTTTTTTCAATTTATACAAATTGTTTTAGCGTTATTTTTCGATAATTTGTTACAAATTTTGCTACTAAAATTCGGCACATAATTTACAAGGGGTAATTTACTATTATGGGCGGGACTTATTTCAAGAATTTCAACAAAAAACAGACTATCGAAAAATAACGTTAAAACAATTTGTACAAATAAAAGAAACTTGAAGTCATTCTTGGTCAATAATAAAGAAAAATCTGACATCGGTTTACAAAATATTTTGCGACGAATGTCCTGCTTTCTATATTGGACAAACAGGATGGAATATAAACATTCGTGTTGAAGAACATAAAAAGTCAATTTTACAAAATAAAAATACCACTGGCTTCTCCGAACATTGTATAAAATTTAATCATTTCCTGGATTTCAACAAAACCCAATTGTTGCATTCAGGCAACAAAGGAAAGCGCCTTGACCTTCTTTATTTTACCTTATTTTGTGATGAGAAATGAAGCAAATTTCATTGATTAAATACTTCATAATCCTTGTCGTATACGACTATTCATTTTCATTTCCATTATTTATATAAGACTACACAAAGAAAGTAGCAATGACATTCACTAAATATGATTACAAAAATATTCATCAACGTCAAAATATCAACAAATGACATGCCTACTATGAGAAGGAAAATGGAAAACATTCATCCCTCGGGCCGAATGTTTCCCTGCGGGCGTAAGGATCTATATAACGCCCTTGGTACATAAATAACTATTTCGTTTTTAAAGACTTACACATCAAAAGCAACCTGACATTTTACCTAATTTTATATATCGTTAGAAAGACAAAGGAAAATCTTTTTCAACCAAACCACAGCCAACTATGATTCCCATTAAAAAAAAAACATTTTTAGGCCATAACTCGAAATTTTTTTCAAATTTTCTCGATGCCTCTGGATTACACAGAAAAAAGTGCCTTGAGAATGTAAAATTTATTATCTCGTAATTTCACAAACAACCATGATATTCACACTTGGCTTAAAGTCGAAAAATCGAACTTTTGTTTATAACTCGAAAACAAATGACGATAGCAAATTTTGGTTTTCGCCAGTGAATTTGACTCAAAAAAAGAGCTGGAGAGAGATAGAAATTTGCCCACCCTTTACATCAGTTCTCGTGGAACTCAATGTTCTCTTCGAAAGTGACGAACAAACTTCTTGGCAAGCCTCCTGCAAAATTGAATTATTCGACTTCTTTAGATAAAGTCGTAACTCGCACATTTGAAGTTGTTAATTTAACGTCGAGTCGTGAATCGTGCGCCAGTGCAAGCTCTAAATGCTAATGTTTTCCCCAGCGCCAATTTTTTCGCCGACATTACCGTCGAGAAATAAGCGTTTCCAGACGCCAAAATAAGATATTGCGAGACGCCGAGCGCCGTATATAAATGGAACATTAAGAAGCAATTTATTTTTATTGGGGAAAATGTTATTCATTCGTTAAATTCGTTTCGAATTTAGTCGTCTTTTAACGAACAGCGAGATTGATGCGTCTATCGAAAAGTTTTGACGACACGTTCCGCTACGTATTTTCGCGATGCGAACTGACTGCATTGGAGCTGAAGTTGTTACAAAGCAGTCATTTCAGTCGGGGTTAAGTAGTTTAGTCAACAAGTGCTTTTTTGTTCAACTTTTCTCAGCAGTCTCGGGAAAATATGTGCAAGACGAGGGGTGAATATCTGCCCCAAATCTTGTACACCTTAAATCATTTTCAAAGAATAAATCCTTATAAATCTCCGTCAGATCTCTTGAATCATCAATAAATCACCGATAAATCCTTATAAATTTCAAGCCAGTGGCAACTCTGCCCGCAGCCACGGTGGCTGCGGGCAATGTTGCCAATATCAATTTGGCAAATAGAAGTCTCGAGAGGAGCAATGCGCATGCGTGATACATAAATAGCTGATCTAAATCCTCGGTAAATCCTCGTAAATCCTCAATAAATCACCGTAAATCCTCAGCAAATCACCGTAAATCCCCAATAAATCACTAAATCCTCGATAAATCACCGTAGATACTCGTAAACTTGTATTAAATCATCGTAATTCATTCATGTTGTACGCCATAAATCACCAGATATTCACCCCTCGTCCTCGGCGCAAGATTTCATTCGATTCGGAATAGCATTTTTTGTTTTTTTCATCCCCTATATTCTATGCAAAATGACGTTTTTTGTAACCTCAGTTCTCAATGTTGAAGTTTGATTTCACAGACGTCCTTTTGTTTTTACTTTTTTTTTGTCCGGCCGTGAGCGTACAAAAAAATACATTTTTTTGTACTCTCACGGCAATATCAAGAACGTCGGGCGGCGTACAGTTTTGTTTCGAATCCGACATAATGTAATCTGTAAGAAAAATTTTATATATTTTAATACAACAAGTCATTTCCTAATACTCGGATACTTACCAATAACGCACAGTCCTATAATGCGTAGATAAGTGACTTTGAATGTTTCTGACAATTATTTTGTTGAATTGTCAAATTTGTGTTGCCTTGACACTTACAAAACCAGTAAGCAAGGCAATCTAGTTTTACGTTTTTTTACATCTAATCCTTTTTTGAAATATCATATTAATTCTATCGTTTGAACACTGTTTGCGGAAAAAATCGCATGTTTTATTCGGAGAAAAGCACTTTTTGTGGCTCGTCTAAAATTGTCGGCCTACAAACATTTAGTCTCGCCACAAAAAGTATCACTTTTACTCCTAATTAAACAATATACTATTTCCTGACTGTAGAACATGAAGGCAAATGTTCCATTGAACAAATCCCTATAAGTTTTATGTTTAGTTTGACAAGTACCAATTAATCAAACACCAAATATCAACTATCCTAAATTAACCTTATTGTTCGCAGGTCCGTATAGTCCAAGATCCCAGAAAGCCAGAAGTCCCTTAATTTCTCAGCAATAATATGTATATGATGAAGTGGTGTTCTTATGTACTTTCAGTGTATGGATACCTGCTACCTTGTGCCGACGGCCAATTTCCAGGTACTAGGTGCTAAAGATGGAAAAAAACTCAACTCACTTTTCTCATTTTCTCAGTCTTGATTTTTATATATAATACTCAGGAAACTATTTCAATGCCTGCTGTGAGCAGCCAGACCTATCGTATGGGCCAAACATCCCGCCAGACACAAATAAAGTGTCCCTATTAGTATGACAGTTGAGTGCAATGTCATGATTTGCTAATTTAAGCGTGATAGTGATTATCTATGCGCGTCGATCTCCCTTCTACCTATAAATTGGCCGTCGAAACAAGGTAGCAGGTATCCATACACTGGAAGTACATAAGAACACTACTTCATCCCATACATATGATTGCTGAGAAAATAAGTAACGTCTGGCGGCTCTGAGATCTTGAACTATATGAGGAATTTGCCAATGTCCGAGGGATATTCGAAGGAACACTTTTTGACAGAACATGACATTTCGAAATTTATTTGGAATGAATTTGTCAAACTGAATCATGTTGTCTTCGTTTTATTGATAATTGCACTGAATGTGACATGATGGGGTGAAATTGTTTTATATGACACAAAATGTCAAAATGTGGTTGGTTGTTAGAACTGTCAAAAAATTTCCAGTTATAATATCATAATAGCATGGAAAATTATCGATTATACTTCCGAGTCAGAAGAAGTATTTAGCAAAACATCAAGAAAGCGCAGCTCGGGCGGTGTTTCAAGAAAATACGTCGAGTGACGAGGTCAGTATAATCGATTATTTTCTCGATTATTGCTCGAGTTGGTATTCGTTACGATTATATAACGAATAAAAGATATGAATTATTTTTGATAAAAGTCAAAACATCGTCAATATGCACAGAACGAAAAATGTACGTAAATATAACGAATAAAAGCATTGTGATAATGTATTCGGACATCAATTTTCAACCGATGCTCGAGTTCATTGAATCAATGTATTATTATTGATTGCTTGATGTTCAAGTGATTATATCAATCCCCGAGAGGCATTAATTTCATCACCTGGATTTCAGAACAAAGTACATTCTACTAATGACCACTGTGTATCAGTCAATCAACATCCAGCATGATATTAATGTTTTCTGTACATCAACCGATCAACTGCAGTCATTGAATTAAGGAACTCAGGACATTGACTCAATCACCGATACATTAATTCTAAGCCATGCGCACAATGACTTTCGAACATCGTTCAATGTTCGAAGACGTTAATATAATGTAAAAACACATCGATCTGAGCCTACAGGTTGCACCTTTTGTTTTCATAAATAAAATAGACTAGACTTATATATATATATATATATATATATATATATATATATATTTATATATTTATTTATATATATATATATATATATATATATAGATATATATATATATATATATATTATATATATATATATATATATATATATATAGATATATATATATATATATATATATTATATATAATATATATATATATATATATATATAATATATATATATATATATAGATATATATATATATATATATATATATATATATAATATATATATAAATATATAGATATAATATATATATATATATATATATATATATAATTGCAAATAGGGAAAAAATGGCTATATATATATTGCTAATGATGCTCCAAGCAATTATGATGGCACTGTCGAACGAGTTCGTTCCAAAGATAACTACAAACAGACACAAAAGATTCATTGAATTGGAAATAATACAATTTATTCTTCAAATATTGACATAAGATATGTGTTTTACTGTATACAATTCCTGGATGAGGTTTAAAAAAAAGTATTCAATAAACGACCAAAACATAATACTTTCTGGAGAAAAACTTAAATTGGAAAACATAAATAATATTTGAACAACTATTAACAGCTCTTATAACATTGAAAAACTTATATCTAATTCCATCGAAGTATGTATACTCTCCTTGAATTTTTGTTATAGGTATCTTCACCAATTGCGTACACAAAAGATTGATTTGAAGTTTACTTCGAATTCAAAAACAATATCCATTCTTCAATTTATTGTGGTGTTTTTGCAAGTTATAAAAAATGAGTGCTGTAAGTGAAAATTTTTGCTATGCATTTTTCCAGTAATATCTTTCTTTACAACTTTGTTGGTGGCTGCCTCATCTCGCCCATCTGGAAATAAAAATATATTATGGTCGAAAATGAAAAAGGTGAATTCCAGATTTTAGAAAACTGATTTTCTTTTTCATTGGGACTCTACTTTTTAATGAAATAAGTATGTTATGAACTTAAAATATGATGTTCACGAAATATGTATCAAATTATTCTGAAGCTGTCATTTGATTTCATAACAAATGAAAAAAGTGTTCTCTTTCAATCCTGTGACTAAAACAACCATCTGACATAGAATAATAATATCATGCTCTTTTTGAACTACTAACATTAGCATCACGGGGTGAACACCATTCACTGAAATATACAATCTACACAAGCAGATACTTACTTTCCTCGATATTTTCGATTTCCAATGGGCCTAGTAAAAACTCAATCGCCTTGTCTTTGACATTGCCATTGAACAGAAATGCAATAATTTTGGCACTTCTTTTTCACAGTTTTTGAGAAAAAAATTATCATTTTTGTTCTTCATGGTTGAGTCCATATCAATCTAGAAGTAAAGTTATAATAGTTAGTTTCAACTATAGCTATATTATATTGAATGTTATAGGAAATACATGAAATTATACAAGATTAAATTAAAAATCATGAAAAACATACTAGTTGACCATGGACAATTTAATATATTACATAAAGAGAACAAGGAAAATTCTTCAATAATTAAAAAAAAAAACATACCCACGCCACAGTTGCAAAGTGGACATCTTATGTCAGAAAGTTTGTATTCTAGCGACGGGTTTCTGCATCTTCGATCTCTGCGGTGAATTGTTGGTTTCCAATATCTTTGGTGGACGGCGCTCTGGGTTGTTATACAGATATTTGTCCGACCATGATTTGTATTGGGGAAAAGTAAATACTGAATATATATGAAGGTGCTTGGAATATTTCGATTTCTATTTCAGATCCAGATCACACTTACAAGTAAGGTCACAACCTGCAATAAATGATTATTTTTCAAGATGATGTTGAAATAGTGTAGACCGTCACATTTTAGTAAATAGTAGATTTTTTGTAAATACAATTTTCTTTTCAGTAATTTACTGAATTTACAAGGGTATTTAGCAAAACAATGTATGAGCAAGTTCCATTATTGAGCATATCTATTTCTTATAGCAAAATTCATAGTAGTTCGCGAAATAATATAAAAATTGTTCAAAATGCAATATATTTATATTTTTTCACTATAAGTGCTCGAAACACGCCATGTTTTCATTCTTTCGTCTATTTCAACACTGTTCAGTGTAACTACTTTTTTTTTGAGATTGTATTCTGGCAAAAAATATTTTCGTAACTTTTATTCAAATGTTATAAAAAACTAACAAGATTCAAAAAATACAGTTACTGTACTTACCACCTTCTAAAGAAATTGCTTCCACAAAAATTTACTTATACACAAATAACACTTCACCGTTTGGCTGTTAGCGTTAGATAGATACTCGTATAGCGAATTAGGCGGAAATTTGGCATATTTACGTTGAGACGGTGGGGGTGCAGGCAGAAATTCATCAATCCATGATTCTTTAAGCATTGTCCCAATGCTCTCGGACATTGACCGAATGACCGAAATACATTAGGTGATAAACGCAGTGCATTGCAATGATGAACTATACATAGGTTAATGTTTTCAATCATTAATGTTATGCCTATTGAACATAGCTTCATTAAAAGAGGGATTATGGCAATGTGTCGTGATGATTAAAGGTACATAGTATTGATCACTATGTAGTCATTATCTTGATGTATTTTTTACATTGGTCTGATGTAAATAACATTATAAAGATGACTTTTTTCATTAGATTCATGATTCAATTACATTATCATAATGACATAGATGCCATTATAACAACAAAATCGTTGATTGATCAATCACAGAAATTCATTATTATCAATAAATTTTGGACATTGTCCTAATGAA
Organism: Cynegetis impunctata; assembly: GCA_030704885.1. Lineage (NCBI taxonomy): Eukaryota > Metazoa > Arthropoda > Insecta > Coleoptera > Coccinellidae > Cynegetis > Cynegetis impunctata. Next base: position 1,919,242 of record JARQZK010005055.1, read on the forward strand.
AAATACGTTATGATAATGAATATGCGGTCAATCATTGTCAGTGATTGATATCAGGCTCATTATTATTTTCTGTGTGAAAACATTTAGATTTTGACACGGGGCGAAACACCAAAACGATTATATCACGTCGTCAAGGGTATATTCACTTATCAATATGCAGTAGTTATGCAAAATGCACGGATTCTATTGGCTTATTCATACACGAGTTATATAATCAGTAGTAATACTATAACTACTTCAAAATAATCAGGTTATACATCGATAACTTATTGTATAATCACAAAGAGTGTCAGTTTAACAGTCTAAATAAATTATTCTGTCAAAATGACACGATTTGTAATTATGCAGGAAGTTTGAGATGTATAACCGTATTTAATTTGAAGTACGTATTGTATTTGATACGATTATTTATTGAGTAAATTGATTAAAAATCTCCGAATCGATTAACTTTTGAACAGTTATTGATAAACGTCAAAATTTGACGGTCCTGTTAGTTTTAGACTGGTAGAGCTACTATATGTATAATCAGGTATCATCGAAATTATACAGGTTAACTCAACTAAATTGATCGTTCATATTGATTGAAAATCATACGAAAAAATAATCATGAAAATGTCACTTCATGAGTTTGCTCTAGGAAATTTTTCTAGAATCGGGGGTATAGAAAAAATCAATAGTTCTTGATTTGAGAAGCAAATATTTTCATATTATTTCATACAACGCAGTCCGTTTCTGGAAAAAAAAAGTGATGATACGCGACGCTGACGTTTCGACCTTCTTAGTCGCGAGAAATATCACGTAACATTCAAGGTACGAAATGTTCGTCGCCTATCGACGTACGCCACTGATACGCAGTCATCGGTTCGGCATCCGAAACCCGCGGTTCCCGTTCCATCCGTCCGTAATTGACTAATTCCTCCGTTAATGGGTAATTGCTATGCCCCTGATGTATCACCGAGGTCTTCCGGATTCGCAATAGACGGCCTGCCCTCATTATCCGGACGAGCTGCTCGTCCCTTCGGCATTCCTGGAATTTCCCGGACGGGAGAACGGGCTCCGCAACGCGGGGACGGTCCCGCGCCGGGTTAGTCGGGAATTCGGATAGGACTGCGATATCGGCGAATCGGGAATTATTCATTTGGGACGGGGCAGACGAACGGACAGGCTGGTATATATATATATATATATATATATTTTTATATACATATATATATATATATATATATATATATATATATATATATATATATATATATATATATATATATATATATATATATATATATATATATATATATATATATATATATATATATATATATATATATATATATATATATATATAAATATATATATATATTTTTATATATAATAATATATATATATATATATATTTATATATATATATATATATATATATATATATATATATATATATATATATATATATATACTAAATCCTCGATAAATCACCGTAGATACTCGTAAACTTGTATTAAATCATCGTAATTCATTCATGTTGTACGTCATAAATCACCAGATATTTACCCCTCGTCCTCGGCGCAAGATTTCATTCGGTTCGGAATAGCATTTTTTGTTTTTTTAATCCCCTATATTCTATGCAAAATGACGACTTTTGTAACCTCAGTTCTCAATGTTGAAGTTTGATTTCACAGACGTCTTTTTGTTTTTACTTTTTGTCCGGCCGTAAGCGTACAAAAAAAGTGTACTTTTTTGTACGCTCACGGCTATTTCAAGAACGTCGGGCGGCGTACAGTTGAGTTCCGAATCCGACATAATGTAATCTGTAAAAAAATTTCATATATTTTAATACAAGTCATTTCTTAATACTCGGGTACTTATCAAAAACGCACAGTCCTATAATGCGTAGATAAGTGACTTTAAATGTTTTTGACAATTATTTTGTTGCATTGTCAAATTTGTGTTGCCTTGACACCTACAAAACCAGTAAGCAAAGCAATATTCCGTCTAATTGTCAAAACTTTTTGAAATGTAATACAATCCTTCCCATGTCTAAATCTAGTCTTTCGTTTTTTTTATCTAAACCTTTTTAAATCGCATTTTTTTTTTTTAACTCGAGGGACCTACAGTTTAACGCCGGTTCCGAACGGCCAATGGGCTTGTTAACTATGTACATTACCCAACAATTTATCTTTATAATTAGAACCACTAAATTCCGGACATACTCAACACCCAAGAGCAAGGTGGGACTCGAACCCACATCCTCGGCTTACAAGCGGTACGCCTTACCGCTGGTCTACCGAGGCCTCCGTATTTAAATCGCATGTTTTATTCGGAGAAAGGCACTTTTTGTGGCTCGTCTGAAATTGTCAAACATTTAGTCTCGCCACAAAAAGTATCACTTTTACTCCTAATGAAACAATATACTATTTTCAAGACACACAATATGAAATAACAAATAAACTAACATTAGAAACTAGTATATGTCTGGTATCTATCATCATGATCTGGTATCTATCATCATCTGTCAGTAACTTGAAAATTAATCGTTTTCAAACAATCACAACAGGTAGAATCTCTACTCATTGGACGCAACCCACATTTGCATAGATTGATATACTTATTGCCTAGGTGAAGTAGCTTTCAAATTAAATTTTAATATAATTTGTTAAGTTGTTCTAAGTCCTTTCTATTATTAATGGAATTGTGGTTGTATTTGCTATCATCTCATGAATTTCACGTTTCTTTTTGTTGGGTTCGGTTTTTAAGATTTTTGTGTTATTAAAATCAAATTCATGTTTCGAATGTTTCTCTTGTTTTGTGTGTGCTTTATTGTTTTTCTTGTCATACTTGTGTCCTTTCAATCGGTTTTCGAGATTCTGTGATGTCTGTCCAATATTTATATACCATTGCAGTTTCCACAAGGAATCTGGTAAACAATTATTATTGGTGTTTCAGTTTTTAGTTTCGAGAAACATTGATAGAGCAGGTATATATATATATATACACGAGTGTGTCTTGTGGCAGGACGTAGGCAGACGTCCTGACACAAGACCTCGCTAGCAAAATATAATTCTTGAAATGAAATTTTTTATTCATATGATAATGATCATAATTCGTGAATTTAAAGAAATTTTGAATAACAAAATATTGAGAGGTGCTATATATATATATATATATATATATATATATATATATATATATATATATATATATATATATATATATATATATATATATATATATATATAAATATAAACTCAAATTCATGTTTCAATTGTTTCTCTTGTTTTGTGAGTGCTTTATTGTTTTTCTTGTCATACTTGTGTCCTTTCAATCGGTTTTCGAGATTCTGTGATGTCTGTCCAATATTTATATACCATTGCAGTTTCCAATATATATATTCATTGAACCGAAAAACCATGGTTCAATGAAGGACCTTGTTTGAGGTTAAATACGTGAGGACAGTTCTCCTCTAATATATATTATTATAATATATAATATATAGTATATATATATATATATATATTTATATTTATATATATATATAAATATATATATATATAAATATATATATATATATATATATATCAGGGGCGGCTAGTTAAAGGAGGCTAAGGAGGCTAAGCCTCCTCAATAATATTCCGTGTATCACTAATATATTATATTGAATAGTCAGCATTCAGCATATTCGTATTAATCAAAATCATGTTATTTTATGCACCTACCTTCCTTTCAACCTACATTATATAATATAATTTATTAATTACGAAAGAAGGTATTTACATTTACTGCATTTCATTCATTTCAAGATTTGTGGCACTTTGCGGAGGCTTAGAAAGGTATATTCTCAACGTTCATTATGCCTGCCACAGAAAAGCAAACAACGGTGCGAATACTGTCAATGAATACTTCATTGCAATAGAAAAGCAAAACACATGTAAATGGCAACACTGATGGATCCTGAGTCTCATACAATGTCGACCAATCACAACTATAGAATTTCGGGTAAAATCGAGTGAATTCGTTGGAAATTAATTTAATCGTAGTGTGATCGTAGTGAATAATGGCCTACACCAGGTTGTAATTATATTGCTCGCGTATTGTTTTAAAATGAGTTTGGTTACTGAAGTTAATTTCAAAAATTTCAATGGTGACTTAGGGAAATATTTGTTATCCCATAACTTTAGTGCACTAAGTTATGAGGATAAAGTTTTGATAAAAACATTGCGACCTACCCCTGAATTAAACAATTTGGTGCAGCGTAACAGACAACAAAACCGCGTTTTTAATACAAGAAATTATGAGAGACATCCTTGCCTAACCGGATCACAGGTAAAAAATAAATTATTTTGTTGGCAGTGTTTACTTTTTACTAGGGAAAATGTCTCTGTTTGGGGCCGCTTAGGATTTGAGGATTTAATTCTATACTTGAAAGTGAGGAATTTTTCACCGATAAAGTAACTTTAAATACCGCACGCGGATTAATATCTTACTTACAAGATAAGGAATTTATATATTTTTTAAAAATCTTTAAATTAATTTTTGAACAAACAGAAATAGTTTTTCAAATCTTACAGCACAAGTTTTCAGATGTAATTTACTCACGAAATCGGCTCAAGTTTCTTTTGGAAAAAATTTCAGAATTTCGTGCAGAAGTTTATTTTAAAAAACTATTTTCTGTATTTCTAACTACTGATGATACGCCTCAATTTAGCCCAAAACGAAAGAAATTCAGTTACGCAGATATGGAGCTTCACTATAAGCAAATATTTTATGAAATTTTGGATACTATTAGGGGTCAAATAGAAATAAGGTTCTCTGATTTGAAAGAACTGCATTTCTTCGACTTACTCAATAAAAATTTGTTTACCGGATTTTCGGCTAATTTTCCAGATAACCTTTTGGAAAATTTATGTCAAAAATACACTTTTTTTGATAAGGTGGCCATAAAAAGTGAACTGTGTGTTGTTTATAATGACGATGAAATTTTGGGGCAAAATGAAAATCATGTGAGGACTATTAAATACCTTTTCGATAATGATTTGAATCAAGATTTACCCCAAGTTTATAAACTCTTATGTCTAATTGTTTCTATCCCGGTGACATCGGCTTCCGTAGAGCGCTCGTTTTCCACTCTTAAGAGAATTAAAACTTATTACGAAATTCAATGAGCCATGATCGTTTGAAAAATATTAGTTTGTTGTCTATTGAAAAGGAATTGGTAAAATTTTAGGCGAAAGACAAAAAATTTTATGAGGATATAGATCATTTTGCTAACGTTAAAGATCGCAGAATCCCGCTAATCTTCAAAAATATATAATAACTTTTTATTTGCTCTCACCAGCTGTTAACAAATTCGTTAAGTAGGTAGGTAGGTACCTATTTTGTGAAAGAAAAAAAATTTGATGAATAGATAGAATTGATTAATTGGCTGAGAAGAGTTTTTGTGAATATTGTAAATAGGAGTTGTAGGTCTCAAGGTAGACACTCGAAAGTGAAAACAAATTAATAGCTTAGGGTGCTTGTTTTACTTTGATTTTCTTTAAATTATAAGGCGGTTGACCTTGAAAGCCTAAAAATTTTCGCCTATGGTGTATTTTTTAACACCTCTTGTAGCCTCCTCAAACCAAAACCTCACGAGCCGCCACTGATATATATATATATATATATATATATATATATATATACATATATATATATATATATATATATATATATATTATATATATATATATATATATATATATATATATATATATATATATATATTTATAAATTGTGTTTGTATTGAATTTCAATAATTTTTTTCATAAATTTCAGAAATGGCAAGGTCAATTTTTAATTAATATCAGAAATTATCTAATAACCTTACAACCGACTATTTCACTCTTTCTCACACAATAATTATTGTGACTAATCAAAAATGAATATTGCAAACCAAGAATAATTGACTATGGGAAGGCTATAGGATATAAAAAAAACTATGCTTTTCATACAAATTACAATATAATCGAAGCTTGAAAAACAATTTTTTATACATGGTTTACATCATTATTACCTATTTCCATCGAATATAAATCAGTGTTCAAATATCTTTATAACAATTATCAAAAAATTTCAAAACAACGTATATTATTCCTTTACCTAAAGGCGGGGATAATGCGGACATAAATAATTACAGACCTGTAAATAAATATAATGTATTTGCTAAATTGCTTGATTTTGTTGTCTATCACAAAATTTTCGGTTATTTTCGGAGATTTATAGTTCCGCAACAACATGGTTTCATTGATGGCAGATCAACTGTTACAAACTTAACAGTTTATCATGAATTCTTAGTAAAACAACTAAACTCTGGCTATGTGGTAGATTCTATTTATACAGATCTTTCGAGAGCGTTTGATCTAGTAAATTTGGAACTTTTACTTCGAAAATTATATGCCTATGGCATGAGTGGTAGCCTCCTTCGATGGGTTTCATCTTATCTTCATGATAGAAAACAAATAGTAAAAATCGGGAATGTCTACTCTTTTCCAATCATTGTTCTTTCGGGGGTAGGACAGGGGACTCATTTGGCCCCTTTATTCTTCCTCATTTTTATTAATGATGTGATAGATCAAATCCTGTATAGTAAAATTTTGTTGTTCGCTGATGATGCAAAGATTTTTAGAGAAATCACCTCCTACGAGGATATGGATAAATTGCAATATGACATAAATAGCTTTAATAATTGGGTTGTAGCTAATGGATTGATTATCAACGTAAATAAATGCTTCCACATTAGGTTTGGTAGATCACGATCTATTTGGCTTCTTCCATATTCTCTTAGTAATGAACTTATAAATCAAGTGAATTTTACGAAAGATTTAGGTGTAATTTTTGATGACAAATTATCTTTTAAGCAGCACTACGAATTTACTTTTCTAAAAGGTCAAAAGAAAATCTATTTTCTTAAGAGGTTTACGAATAAGTTTAACAACATTGAAACATTTAGAAAACTTTATTTCTCCTTTGTGTATTCAACAGTTATGTATGCTTCTCCTATTTGGAGACCCAAAGATAAGGGAGAGATAAAAAAGTTAGAATCTCTCAATAGAGTATTTATTAGGTATGCAGGGTACAGAACTGGAATGAGAATTCCGTTTACAGATCACAATTTAGTTCCCCTTTATCAGAGATTTCAAATCTCAAATTTTGAAGCAGCTATGGATAGAGCTGATGTGATCTTTGGGTATAAAATTTTGGTCAATTTAATTGATGTACCTGAAATATTGAGTCAATTTAATTTTTATGTACCCCCCCGCAACCTTCGTCATAATATTTATGATTTTCAAACTAACAATTGTCGTCGGGGAGATAAAGAGAGAATTATTGATAGAATATTTATGTTATGTAATAAAATCGTAGACTGGTTTGATCCAAACACACTTTCGTTATACAAAATAAAAAATTTATCAAAATCATTGTTAAAATTTGAATGAATTGAATAACTTAATATTTTTTTTTTTTTTTTTATGTAATAAAGTTTATATTTTTGTAGGCTTCTAGCCATAAACACTTTGTAATTTTTAATGTATGGGGCTTGTTGCCCCGTGAATAAAGATAAAAAAAAAAAAAAAAAAAAAAAACACTTTCTCGAACATAAAAAGCTTATCACTGTAACTCTCGAAACGAAGAATAACAAACGATTCCAACATCATTTTCCTACCTAATATCTTCCGTTCGATGCTCCAATTACGTGCGGTAATGATACCGCAAAATAATTGGGCGTTGTCCGACCACGCGGCCTGACGCTTCGTTAGTCTCAACGTTCGCCGTTCGAGCGTGCCCGAGCGCGTTTTACACTGTTTCAAACATGCGGCCACGTGTCGCGCGGAGAGACGGTGGCGCGCGTGCCGCGAACACGCAACAAACTTGCCGTGTGTGATTTTCGCGCGGGTTGTTCGATAACGTCGAAGTGTACCGCCCGCTGCGTTTTGTCGTCCCGATTACGAAATTGGGAATTATTATATGATGTTTCATTACCGCCGGGACGGTCGCTACTCATTCGATTATCGCGGTCCAGGGGGCGCCATTATCGACGTTCGGACGCGAGAGAGGTCGGGGAGACGTATATACATGGGAAATTCGTTTTTAGCGGTATTGATCTCAAATTTGTTCGATTTGTATTCTGTTATTTACTAAATCTATAGCCATTAGAGTATCTTTAACACGTTGACTGCCATGTGAGTTAATTACAACTCACACAGCTCCGAGATCGGGGCGCTCCGTGAGTTGTATATAACTCCAAGCAGGTTTTGATTATGAAGCCGCGTGTATCGTGGAGAGTTCACAGTTTAAAGCAAATGCATACTCAATCGAATAAGCAAGGCGCCAGGAACAATTTGATGTATTTGGCCTGGCGTTCAGGTTATTTCTTAAGATAATATTTCCAATATCACTTGAAATATAACGTATTTTTCCCAATATTTTAATTTTCAATCATATCAAATATGTATTATTATCATTGAAATAATGATCCTTGCATAAAATAATCTTTATTCAATTAGGAATAACAAAAACGTAAAAATCAGAATTATATGTGCATCGACTACTGCAAATCCAATAATCAGTTCCAAAGCTTATTTTGTGAACCATTTATTCCTCTTATCAGAGCCATTGAATATGACTTCATCTGAACGTGTAGTACTAATAGATTAGAACAAGTCGAGACGTGATTTTAGACGAAATAGCATAGTAAGTCATATATGACTCACGCGGCCCTAATTGTTTGAGCGCCGCGTGAATCAAATATAATGCACGGGGTAAATCATATTCAGGGGTTGAAATTAAATTTCAATTCTCGTTAGTTAGAAATAACATACAATTTTAAGCATAAAAACACAAAAAAAAGATGTGGCCTCACAGCAATATATTTTTTTTCCGACATGGCAGTCAACGTGTTAAGGGATTTATCAATTTATCTAAATCAATAATTTTCTTGATGTACCTGTCTCTACTCACCTACTTATCTTTCGAAGCTATAATATATTCTTCTTTATTTATCCACTATGAACTTCTCTATCACCTTTTCATTAAAAATCAGGAATTATTTGAACCATAGCACTTTCAATTAATATAATGGCCAAAGCACCAAGAGGATCTTTAACTTCGAAAAACATCTCTCTAGTTCTGCTGCTGTTATTGGTATAATCACTAATATTCGCAATGTTTTAGTAATTTCTTCAAAAGCAGTATCTAAACCTAACGACAGGGTGAAATGTAATGTTTTTAAGCATCCCGAAATGTCTGAATTGTCTTTTCTTTTGATAATTTTAATGTTTTTTAATCTTGTCTACCAACTGTTTGAGATCATGAACTACTACCTTTGTCCAATTTTCATCGCCTCCAAATATTAAACAAACAAAACAAAAAAAGCATTACTTCCATCATATACACACAACCACGAAGTCTTGTTGTGAATGTTTTCACTAAATTTTCGCCTAAAATCCGGCCGACATGCCGACCAATTTTTATACCCTGAATATATACTGAATTACGGTGGAGCATATGAATTCGTGTAGATTTTTAGAATACTTATTGCTTAAGTTTTATAGTGACTAGTTTGTTCAAAATTATATATGATTATATATTTATGTGTTAAATTTAAAAAATACAATGCTTTCTAGAATTCTAGGGAGGGCGGAGTCCCAGAGTCCTCCCTCACCAGCGGCCACTGGTTCAAAGACAGTATTTTAGTTAAATTTAATAACACTATTTTATAAGAAAAACACTTGCTTGATTTCGAAATCTTAAAAACGCGAATATAGATTTTAAAAAGGAAAAACACAACAATAATTAACCATAATTGAATAGTGTGTAGATAACCCTTTTGAGAGAACTTTCACACTTCACTAAATATATTGAATTTATTCAGCAGGGGGAGAAGGATTTAATTATATTTATTCCTTCAAAAAGTTATCAGAATTTTTATACCAGTTTTTCAGTTGGGTTTCTTGTCAAAATCTTCGTAAAGTGGCTAAACTTGTTTTGTTGCTTAAATAAAATCTTTTTTTTCTATAATATTGTCAATTAATTTTAGATTATATGCTTTATTGGTAGCCAACTGTTTTATAATGTTCAATTCTTTATTGGAATTCAACTGTGAACGGGATGTTGAGAATACTGTTTTTTTTTTTAAATAATATATCGGACCTCGTGGATACACTATCACTTTATCGGGCAGAGAGACGTCAGAGCTTTGTTTTGCAAGCAAAGATTAACATTGTCAGTTTATTAATTAATTGATTTTTCAGTTCAACAAAAAAACTTTTTTCTAATTGTTTTTGTAGTTAGACAAAATTTATAGTTTCACAAAAAATAATAAGACTTAGTAATTATTCAATTAAACAATCTTTGAAGTATTTCAAATTTTATTTTATTAACACTTCTTTGTAGATGGTAGACCAGAAAAAATTATCATTAAAAGGGAAAAAATATATATTTTTAATTAGCAAAAATTCTTTTCTATCTTTAAAAGGTGTGTTGCACTAACAATTTGTAGAACTCACCATTTTGCTTGATGTTTTTAAAATTTTCCATATTAATGTGTCCCGGTGTCACTCACCAAAAATATGGCGAGTATATATATAAATATATATATACAGTGAATATCGGTTATAACGATATCGGATATTACGACATATCGATTATAGCGACGACATGCTAAGGTCCCGACAGAGTTCTATGCTAAATGCATTGAAGACGTGTTGCCTATAACGACATCGCATATAACGACGTACTTATATAGCGACCAATATTTTAACTTAAATTGGTCCAAGTAATCGGTTATAACGACGAGCGATATCGCATGTAACGACGAACTGTAGCCATTGTGTGCGAAATTCGGGGAATCCCTTATTGTAGGCGGTAAATCCCCAGTTCGTGCGAATCAGCATTTGGTCTGTTATGAACGTCTGCTACCTTTATTGTATTAAAGCTAATTGATGTGGTGTTCTTTTGTGTGTTTAGTGCGATGTCTAAACGAAAAGCTTTTACAGTTGAGGAGAAAGCTCATATAATTTGGCGTTTAGAAAGTGGAGAATCAAATAATGATATTGCCAAAGAGTTAAATGTAAGTAATGTTTATTCAGTTTATTAATTTTGATAATTATTTTTGTATTATTTTTGATAACTCTGCTGCAACACTTGTTAACCCATAAAGTTTTTACATAAGATAAAATTTCTTTTTCAGGTCGCTCATTTAACAATATCAACCATATGGAAAAATCGAGAAAAGATACATCAAGCATTTGATAGTGGCGATATTTCGTTCACCATGAAAAAAATAAGATATTGTAACGAATCAGCAGTGGCTGAAGCATTGTTAAATTGGTTTAAGGTAAAAAGGAGTCAGAATGCAATAATGACAGGTCATGCGAGGCAGCTTAAGATTGATTTTACGTGTTCACGTGGATGGATTCAGCGATTTCAAAAGAGGCACAATATTGTGTGTGCAACAGTTAGTGGAGAAGCGGCAAGTGTACCTAAAGAGGTTTGTGAAAATTGGTTTTCTGCTGTATGGCCTAATTTACGCAGGGGGTACAGGGATGAAGAAATTTTTAATGTAGATGAAACGGGGTTATTCTTTCGAATGTTGCCAAATAACCATGAAAATTAAGGATGAAAACTGCGTAGGCGGAAAAATGTCTGTTGATTACGAAAGCAATGCAAAAGCCTGGATGGTTGGTTCACTGTTTGAAAAGGCAATAAGAAAGTGGGACAATAAACTGTTTAGGCAAAATATGAAAATACTTTTGTTACTAGACAACTGTTCAGCTCATCCAAACCTAAAAAATTTGAAAGCCATAAAACTTCAGTTTTTACCGCCGAATACAACTTCGGTGCTACAGCCAATGGACCAGGGAGTGATCAAGGCTTTAAAAACTGGGTTCAGAAAATTGCAGCTAACCAAAGTCCTAGAAAAATATGAGACTTCTAATGAACTTTACAAATTAAACATTTTGGAGACCATTCTTTTTATATCACAAGCTTGGGATCACGTTTCTCAACTGTTTTCAAGATGTTTTGGTCATGCCGGATTTACCGCCCTGCCGAACGATTACGCAAGTTCTGATGAAGAGGAAAATCTTCCACTCTCAGAGTGGATTAAACTTCAAAGTAAAAAGGCCCCTCCTGAAGATAAAAACTTACCTCTAGCAGAATGGATCCGTGACTTACCTATCGCTGACTTTGCTACCCAAGAAAACTGATAAAATTTTGTAGATGTTGATGAGGTTCTGACAACCACAAACGAATTGACCGACTGAGAAATTTTGGAAGGTCCGCAAGAGAGTGAAAAAAGTGATGAAGAGGAGGCGGAACTGGTGACTGACGGATATCAGCCACCAGCCATAACAGACGTTTATTCAGCAATTAAAACTGTCAGACATTTCTTTGTTTTCAATAGTGATAGGGAAGATATTGTAAATCCGACTTCAGGACACCTAGAAAATATGATTGAAAAGGCGTTCTTAAGTTCTAAGAAAAAACTAAGACAATCTGTATTGACTGACTTTTTTAAGAAAGTTTAGTTTTTAGTTTATTCATTTTTTGTTGTTGAGATGTTCTGTTCACTTTTTCGTAATGAAATTATGTGTATAACCCATTTTGTTACTTCTTTCTCTATAACGACGCTCGGTTATAACGACCGAAATTAAGCGGTCCGTTCAATGTCGTTATAACCGATATTCACTGTATATATATATATATATATATATATATATATATATATATATATATATATATATATATATATATATATATATATATATTAATATATTTTTTTTTATATATATATATATATATATATATATATATATATAAATATATAAATATATATATATATATATATATATATAAATATATATATATAATATATATATATATATATATATATATATATATATATATATATATATATATATAAATAAAAATATATATATATATATATATATATATATATATATATATATATGTTTCATTATAAAGACATATTCAATGTGTTGAACGATAATCTTATATTGACGAGATTATAGCTCTTTTGAAATATCGAATTAGGTATTGAATCGAATATGTCATTTTCGATGGCCCATATGGTTGGAAACTTGTCAATTAAATCTGATAGTTTTTATATTAACGACATTCTAAATTCAATATCAAAAGGGCAGTAGGGACAGTAAATTATCTTCCGCTGATATACACAACCGTGAGGGGGAGAATGCATACCAGAGGGTATACTAAGCAATATAATTGACTAAACCCCTAATACTTTCATACAAAGCGCCGGGACCGCTTTGGAAAGGGGCCACCAGTTGATTAATCCGATGGTCATAGAGAAAATTCGACGCGTCAATTTCGGTGTCTAACTGACGAACAGTGTTGCCATGTCTGAAATATGGAACGGTAGTGATGCAATTTTTTGAGTGAGAATCCTAAAAACACAGCATCAGAATTTAACTACAAAATCTGTGAAAGGTGAAGGAAACGAACGTAGGGTTATCTACGATTCGTATTCTAGGATTCCACGTCACTCGTGTCATAAGAATACATACCGATACTCATTTCAATTTAAAATACTTATTTTAATCAGGTTTCTGCATGCTCTTAGCATTTAGTATTTTGTAGTGAAGCTAGAACTATAACAAGGATTGTGAAAAGATAAAATGAAACTAGATCTACATCGGGTATGTAGTAAACAATTTATCACTCCAGGGCCATACAATGTACCAAATTTGTGGGTAGCGGTTTTTTGAGATATGCATAAAAAACTGACTTAATAGCGTCTTTTTCAAAAGACGCTAGCTCCCTTAGGAGGAACTTTTGAATGAAGGTAAATTAGGTTAGATGGAAATAATATCACATCTAGCATCTGCGTTTGGCAGGAGAGTCTCTGGGAGGAAGGAATAGGGAGGTGAACATGATGTCCCGAAGATCTGGTGGAATACCAGTGCTGTGACACCAAGGATACGGCATGGAAATACCTATGAACCAAGCACACCGATTCAAGTAGTACTGCGAGAGAAAAATAGAAGCGTTCGAGATGTGGGCCTACCGTAGGATGTTGAGAGTACCATGGACAGAACATACGACCAACGTGGAGGTTCTGAGAAGAATGAAAAAAGAAAGGGAGATCCTACAGGAAGTTGAGAAAAGAAAATTGCAATATCTCGGCCACATCATGAGAGATCCTAAATACGAACTTCTACGCCTCATAATCCAGGGAAAAATAGTGGGAAAAAGATCCATTGGAGCGAGAAGAATGTCCTGGCTTAGAAATCTGCGGAAGTGGTTTAAGGCCACGTCATCTGACCTGTTTAGGGCCGCAGCATCCAAAATTAAGATAGCAATGATGATAGCCGACCTCCTGAAGGGAGACGGCACATGAAGAAGAAGCGTCAAAATTCCATTTTTCTTGAAGTAGGGTTTGCAATGAGCCCTATTTCTATTTTTCAGTACAAACAAGTGTAACGAATTGCCCTATTCTGCAATTTGATAATGGTGTCTAGTTATTAAGAATTACATGAACCCCAGAAGAAAAGAACATAACGAAACTCGAACAATGTAAAATAGGCAACTCTTGTGGATGCCGTATCGAATTCAAACAAATAATTCCAGTAAAATTACGAAACCTGGCATCGTTGCTCGTGATTGTCCGAACACCATCGAGAGCTTAGCGCTGGCACAGAACGACGGCAAAGGGTTATTGAAATAGCTTTTGATAATCTTCTGTGGCAATCTTCGCTATTCTATGACCATGCCTGTGCCTGCTAATCTCTCTGTGCCCCTTTGACAAATTGGTTCTTGAACGTCTTGACGATAATTTCATTTAACGTACGTAGTTATTCTGAATCCACCCGCTGATTACGAGAAATTGGGAGTATTTGTCGGTTTCGGTTTGGTAATCTGGGAATTAGGGAATGATTGGAAAGCGGAGCGATAAGTCGACCGTTTAGTTCGGGCCGTTGAGAGCGTCTAATGAAAAACCAAGTTCGAAAATTCTATTGATTGATATAATCGAAATGATTCTTTTTATTCAGAAGTACTTAATGTATATTGTACAGGATTTTTATATGAATGAAGATTATTATTTTGATTATTATTAATATATTAATCCACCAGAGCGCAGCTTGAGTGATCTTTTAGGAAAATACGTCGAGTGACGAGGTCAGTATAACGATTTTTTTCGATTGCTCGAGTGGTATTCGTTACGATTATTTTTTTCGTATAATTTTAAACCAATCAGAACGATCAATTTAGTTAAGTTACCTTGTATATTTTCGATAATACCTGATTATACATATAGTAGCTCTACCAATAGAAAACTAACAGGACCGTCAAATTTTGACGTTTATCAATCAACTGTTCAAAAAAAGTCGATTCGGAGATTTTTACTTATATAACTCAATAAATAATCGTATCAAATACAATACTTCAAAATAAATACGGTTTTACATCTCAACTGTAAGACGATTGTTCGACGCTATTAGCTAAAATTTATAATTTTTTATGACACCTTCTATTTTTTCCTCAACATGAAAATCATGGATATATCTGCCTTGCAACTGTAGGTTAAATTCTTTTAAGAAACTTAATATATCTGATAGGTATGCTAGTTGACATAACCAAGTAAAATCTTCAGGACGTCCAGCCAGTTTCTTGTCACATATAAATAACCGCGCTTCCTCACGGAGTTCGATAAATCGAGTTAAAATTCTTCCTCGAGACAACCACCGCACTTCAGTATGTAAAAGAAGTTGAAAAAGGTCACTGCCAGCTTCTCAACATATTGTTTTGAATTTCGGGAAATTAACGGCCTGACTTTAGTAAAGTTAATGAGCTTAACTACTTTCAAACTTAACAAATACTCTTATTGATATTGAAAAAAAATAATTTCCAATATTCTTGTCCTACTACTAGAAAAATTTTTATTTGTTTTTTTGCTCTCACCTTCGCAGGCCCCCTTAAACTGGGCCCCGGACCCCAAGAGGTCCGCGGACCACTATTTGGGAATCACTGGTCTAGAGTGTTATACGTGCCATAAAGAACTTTTGAACCTATAGATATAATTTCTAAGATTTCAGGTCAAAATAATCACAGATTCAATGTAATATCGATTTTGATCAAGAACAATAAACTAACCTATTAAAAATATTAAGTCTTGTCACTTTCTCAATTTAATCATTAAAATACGCCTATCATATCGACGACATGTACGTCTCATTCAATCTCTATTAAATATATCCACGAAAACTTCACTCGTCATTACTTTCATTTCACGCCAACATAAAAAAACCATTCGCAGGTGATCGAACAACGCGTACCTACATCTATTAACCTGTTTATGTTGGTACCAATTCGATTCCAAAGCGTTCATTATCTTCGACAGTGGCTAATCATCCGTACTCGAAGCTCCAATACCACCGTCCACCTCGTCTTATAATAATATCAATCAAAATAACGAAAACGAAACAACTCCTTATTCCCTCTCGGAAAACAACTGCCTGCCGAGTAGAAAAAAAGCGACTATCGGCCCCGTTTCATTCACGGAATTACTAAGCACAAACGGCACGTAGAACACAGAACGGAGACTGGCACGATGACTCGGTGGTTTTCGATTGTTCCGTTGACGGTTAGGACGAATGTTCTGTGAACGAGCATAGAATTTTACGCCTTATGCGCGCTGCGGAGTCCAATTAGCACGAAACGCCTTTTATTATTTCAAGCGTCGTCCGTGATAACATAATAATTGTATAATTTTATTTGCCTTTTTCAACGAATCAGGCCGGAAACGTATGACACCTGTCTCGCAAGGAAGTGGCCCGTCATACGGACTAATAAATCGTTTTCTATGGTGCCGTGCGAGTGTTGGCCGATAATTAAGAGAATGAGAGGACTGACAGGTCGAAGTGGGATCGATGGCATTGTGTTATTTCGTTCTGGAACCTGCCGAGGCGTTGAAGAGCCAGTCCTTAATTCGTCACTTTTTTCTTTTCATAATGAATGCAGTTTCAGCTGAAACAGTTATGAATAAAGGTAGTACTAATGTCGTAAATTTGTGGTAATTTACATGAATGTAAAATTTCTATTATCAAGGACAGGGATGATAACTGTCACTTTAAACTTCTAGTTTTTTGTTTGTTTTAGAGAAAACCACAAAAATCATCTAGGGGCTGCCATACACAGTAGGATATGTATTGGCTAGATTTTTTTATGATACACTTGGTCGCCCCATCGTCCCCTGGTGAAGGAGAGTCCTCCAAAGTTTTTTTTCTGTGTCCTACTATTTTTTCCTTGTCTTGGTTGAAAATCACCAGGAGAATGACTTTTATCATGGAGTTTTCGGTATCTTTAGATTGGAAATAGCCTCTAAATGGACGAAAATTGGTCAAGTTGGCCAGCAGGTCACTTGGGTAGGCCTATTGTCCAAAAACTCTATGTTATGGGAACTTTTCAGTAAAATGCTGTGCATTTTGTAAGGGCACAATCTATACTCACTTAACTTAGCAATATGTTGGTCAAACAACTTCTGTTCTGGCAGAAATTCTGGAGGCTTTGTTGTTGGATCCCTTGGAGACACAAGAGATCGCTGAAAGGTAGTTTAGTTCTAAAATATTACTTATGAATAAGACGAAGGAGAAATATTGGTATTTGCAATGATCAAGATTGGGACTTCGATTGATCATGTGTGTCAGATTGGGGGCTCTTATTGATCCAAAGACACAATGGGGTGAGCATACTGAATCTCTAGCGTCAAGGCGGAACAGAAACCTTTATTTGCTACGTCGTCTCGCAAAGAATATGTCACTAAACCAGCTTATTTTGCATCTTTCCATCCACAGCTCTCATATGCTGTACTTTTGTGGTGGCATGTTTCTAGTGCTCGACGTTTGTTTAGCCTACAGAAGAAGACTTACAGGCGTATGTGTGGTGTATGCTACCAGAATGATTGTGGGGCAAATTTCAAACATTTAGTAATTCGTAACCTGCCTAGTCTATTCATTCTGGAGAATCTAATAATCTATAAAAAAGAATGGGCGTATCTTTTCTAATCACGAAGAAATGCATGCTTACCCAACTAGAAACAAACATAACTTCCTACCGGCCTACCTTCTACTCAAAATATGGAAAGATCATAGTAACAATGTATTTTATTTCAGGTGAAGTGTAAATATATAAGTGAACACTTGAAATTAAATAGGGTCACAATAGAAAAATTTATTTCAATTTGAAACAAATATCAGACGGTTTAAGGTTTTAAGGGTTTAATGAAGTATTTTTTATAATTTTGTAAGATCTATTCTCCCAGTTTATGTTTTACTTTATTATAGTATCGAATGCATCTATATCTGGTCCTTTTTTGTGATGCTTAGTGTATTTTAGCGCAGTTGTCCTTGCGTTATAATTACTTTCTGTTTTCTCTTCGTAGTAGTGCTTATTTTTGTGAATAAAGGTCATCCACTCTATAATATCTACAGCGGTTGCAGTCAATAGAGCATTTTTCGGAAATATTTCTCTACATGGATCAGTTCTCTTCTTCTTTCAAATCATAAGAATAGCTATCTTTTGTAATTTTAGCAATCTCCCCAAGTTGTGTGAGCTACCATAGAACATGATGCCATTTTTTATTCGAAGACTGCTCGGTATACTGTTCTCAGTGAAATGGAATCCAGGTATTCACTGAGTACTCCAGAGTGTAGAAAATGGAACTTAGTTGACCACAAAGTTTGGAGATGTGTTCATTCTAATCTAGAGTTTCTTCTACTTTAAGACCCAGGAAGGATTCAATCAGATTAAGCTTTGGAGTCGGATTGCTGAATGTTGGCTGGTGTTTGGAATCCCGAATGTGCTGTTTTAAAGAAGGTTACATTTGTTCTTTCAGATTTCATGCATAAACTATTTGCTTCAAACCATTGGCTAGCCTGCACTAGGCATGATGAAATAAATTCTAATCTTTATTTGTCTTTTCTAACTACAGCACTGTTGTACAAAAAGAAAAATCAAATTTTGACAAAAAAGCCTACATTCATTATTTGAAATATCTTTCGATTTGAATATTCTGAATTCATGGCAGCAAATTGAGCGTGTTTCATTCCTCCCTCAAGTATGTGTGGAAGAGGCAGGCTCTGAGTTTTGGGATGAGCTCCTTTAACTAGATCAGACGATACACTCGTATGTACATGTGCACTAAGGATTGTAGAGACAGGATATTTATAGAAGAGAGGAAGTGTGGGTAGGGTCCAGAGGATAAATACTGACCCAGCATTCGCCTTGTGAATTTGCAAGCAGCGACTCGCTTCATGCCTTGAGAAAACCTATGAGGAAAACTCATGGCAGACCTGTCGACCCCGGAATTTTAACAAGGGACCTTCCGAGTACTAGCCAGCGTACCTAAGTACTTAGCTAACTAGCTCGATATGAAGCTCCCGCTTCTACTTCTGCCTTTTGCATCTTTCTCCATATTAATTGAAATTTCTTATTCCAATAATACCGTTGGCCATGTATGCCTAAAATTGACAGTTTTATTATCGTTAACCTCATTATACAATTCCTCCAATAGAAAGTATTCTATATCGAATTTTCTTTCCATCGTGAAAAGCCACTATCGCGTTCCCACTATAATCGCTCGCTTATCGGAAAAGTTAACCCGGTCGGGATCGACTAACTCGATTTTCTTGCGATATAGATAGCCGCGATTAAGTTTCCGTCGGCACAAACGGTCCGGAAAAGAAACATCATAAACTCTTCCGTGAAGTGAACGATGATTGAGCGTAATGGCGCAGACTGGTGCCTGCCGTCCCGACGGAAGAACAGAAATTTCCCGAGAATTTAATCTGATTTATGGAGTTGCCGCGGCCTTATATTTCATTCGGTATAAGGGGTTACGTATCGTTTTTCTTTCTTACAATGATTCGAAGGATTTCCTCGTGATTCTAGTTCCGTTTATGTTTTATTGGCGATTATGTACAGGGTGTGCAAATTTCGATTTTTGTTTATGGTAACTCAACGTTTCAGGATTTACGGTCCAATATCCAATCATAATTTCCATCGCTTCCACGGCATACAATAAAATGTATAAATACTATAATAATAAGTTTTGAGTTTTTCGGCTCTAAACTAGAGATGAAACGGATAGTGGTTTGGCCGGATACCGGATATTCGGCAAGCTACGAGGCCGGAGCGCCGGATATTCGGCCCTTTATCAAGTTACATGACGCGAGATCAGTTTGATATTAATTATGGAGGGTAGAGGTAAGGAGGACCATCTCTGTGTATGAAAAAGTGTCCGTCAAAAATCGTCAAATTGGTGGCGCCACAATAGCAAGTGGGTACATTTCAAATGACGCGCTGTTGTCATATTGAAGTCGTTTTTACTTTTATTTACCTCATTAACAAATTCTTGTAGAAGACTAATAAATTATAACAAGTGTTTAAATTACGCTTCAGTTTCAGTTTTAAGAGTGCCATATTTGTTCTTAATACATGTAGGCAACGCATGACTCACGACTTCATCGTGACACAATTTTGCTAACGCAATGTGTTGAAACACTAGGTTGTGTTAGTGTCATTGTTTCAACACCCAATATTTCACTGTGTTACCCAGGCCTATTCCCGACACTTAAAAACCAACAGATTCATCGTACTCTGTAGATTTAGGTTCAATGTTATGCGCATCTTTTATGGCGATTTGAATATCACGATGAGTCGATTACAGTTTTACACATTTTAAACAGAAGAGCGGCATTTTTGGACTAGTAGGTATCTTGAAAAAATTTTGGAAGACGAACTGAGTTCTATGGAAAGAAAATACAGTGACTCAAAAATAAACTAATTCAATAAACTAATAAATAAGATAATAAAAGCACCCATTCAAAAATAAACTACATAACCTAGCTTTCAAACTTCAAAATCCCAATTACAAAAGTTGGCAACAGCGCGGCATGGAATCCCTTCCTATTTCATGCTCTCTTGCTATTCTGGCGCCACTTTGGAGGGTTTTGGAACTGCAATTTGCAGTTTACAATTGGACACTTTTGCGACTGTTTTCCAATATGAGATGGTCCTCCTTACCTCTACGCTCCATAATATTAATATAAGCGCGCTGAACAAGATCGAAATATTCGGGCGCGTTCGGGTGTTACCGCACGTGAGCGGAGATCATTGATCAAACTACCTAATTGCTACCGTTTTAGACCCAGGGTTCAAGTCAGACTATTTAGGAGTTCTTGAAACTGAAAAAGCGAGACAGAAAACCATAATAGAGTATATAAAAAACTCTTACGACGAATCTTCTTCTCACAATCGCCGTCTTCGACACCTGCTAAACAAATGAAAGAAGATGAAACTGGATCCAACTTCACACGTGAAACTCATGACACTTTTTGGGACTGTTTCAATGAAGTGGCAAAGGATAATAGTAGTGATCGTGGCGATCAAGAAAAACAAAATCCAATTGCTAACGAGATTGACTCTTTCTTAAAGAGATCTCGAATCGATTGCAATTACGACCCATACATTTGGTGGTAATTTGAATCACTACCCGCAGTTGTCAAGATTTGCTAGAATTTATCTTTCAGCACCTGGCAGTAGCGTTTACAGCGAAAGGCTATTTTCAGAAGCTGGTCTGGTATATGAAGCCAAGCGGAGTCGCCTCTTACCAACAAATGCGGAAAATTTGGTATTTATTCCCCACAATTTGCCACTTGTTAATTTTGAGTACTGAACTAATTACCTAATAACAGAAATATTTTTTGAATTTTACTATCCGGAATCCGGCCGGATACTGAATTACTATTCGGTATCCGGCCGGATAGTAAAAATAAGGCCGTATAGGCCGGATACCGGATAGTTACCGGATATCCGTTTCATCTCTACTCTAAACATACACTAATGCCCGATTTCACCAACTAATTCCTAAAGTTAGGCAATACTCATCGGATTTAGGAATTCCTGAGTGCAATTTGCGTTTCACCACGCGTTAAGTAATGCCTAAGGACGATAGGAAATACCTAACGTTAGGACAGCTGGTTAGATCTGCCTACAGTATTCACGAAATGCTTAACCTCAAATTGTTTAGTTGTCAATTGATCATTTTCAAACACCCGATTTTGACAGGTCCGCCATTTTGGCCGGAGGACAAACAAACCATTTACGACTATCAGTGTTCTGAGTTGTTTGCTTACGTTTATTGAAAGTAAAAGTATTAAAAAACTTTGAATCATAAATTTATATTGAAAATGGAAAGAAGTACTTATTATCAATCACTTCCTGCCGATATTAAGAGCCGCTACGATCAGAAAATCAAAATTATTGATGATATAGACCCCTATCTCTTGGAGTCCAGCTCTCAAGATTTGATATCATTTTCATCAATTCCAGTAATATCCATCATCGATATGGTTAATTATTTTATCCTCACCCACAGTTTTTATACTGGACAGCAAATGAAAGCATATAAAAGCTTTCAAGGTTTCAAATTGTATGAAGCAGGACTAGTCCAAGAAATTTATGGGAAAAGAGTGAACGAAACAGCTTTTGTAGTTATTGGCAAGGTAAGATGTATTTTAATGATATTCACTAGGTTTATTCTCATACTAATCAGTGTTCTTAATTGTTATAACTAAAAGTAAACTTTATATTTCAGGTGAAACATTCACAACGTCTTAAGGAAAAGCTTCTGAATTCATGGGTTATTATCCTAACTGACGGTAGCATTTCCAGTGGATATTGCACTTGTATGGCAGGCTTAGGAGAATTGTGCAGTCATATAGCAGCAATTGTTTTTCTCCTTCACACCCGCTCTCAGTCTAAGGATGAAGAAGCGTGTACCTCAAAGCTGGCAATGTGGCCTGTCTATATCTATATATGTCTATATCTTCATATTGTTCCTCCAGAAAAAATAAATATACTTTCATGAGGGTCCTAATTTGCTGTCATATAACAATTACAGCAAAATCACTAGATACCTGCTCTACTTGCTTTTTTCGTTTAACCGAACTTTTAAACCTGCTGACTTGAGTTTTACCAACAGGATTGGCAATTGTGTACCCCATATTTTGGGTTGGAATTCAGTCAGGGTTGTCTTTATGCAATAACTATGCAGGAGTCCCTGAAAAATATTTTAAACAAAAAGTTCTTTTTTTTTCACTTATTCAAGTAAACTTACCTGTTATAAAATGTTAAGAACAGACTCGTGCATATTTCAATTGATTTTCACTAAAAGGTCCCCTTTTCAATGCTTTAATCCATCTCTCTTGCCTTTCTCGTGATACAGCATTTGAATAATGACCAGCATTCTTCAGGACAGCAGGGATTCTATAAAATCTCACTTTGTCTCGGTTTCCTCTCATACCACAATTAACCACGGCTCAAAACGATGGCATTTTCTCTAATAAACTCCAACAATAATGAAATAATCAGAAAAAAACTTTAAATTCGACAAACAACTCAAAAAGTTATGAAACTTAAATGACAGTTCAGCTCAGCACAACTGTTTGCATAACAATGGTTTGTTTGTCCTCCAGGCAAAATGGCCGAAAGCGCGTGACGTCATATGAAAATGGTCAATTGCACATCAAATTTGGGGTTATTTCCATAGAAATATAATAAAATTATTATATTTCTTTTTTTTTATTATTTTTTTCTCTTCTTCTTACTATCCTTTGTCAAATTTACGGTCTAGTATTAAACAGTGGCACCAATTATAAGAACAGAACTTACCAAATCAAGTTTTCAGCAAGATATTTCTTAACTAAGGATTTCTTAGTATTAGATTTAGGTAAGTATCGGATATAGGGATTTCCTATCTTAGGAAATACTTAGTCAGGAACTTCCTTACATTTCGTTGGTGAAATCGGGCATAAGTTAAACTCTGTCCTTTTCAAGTTGATAAAAGGAAGTTTCTTCCACATGATCGACTCCAGGTATCCTGTTTCTTCAAAGTCTTATGGGATATTGCAACAACATGTTTACTTTGACTTGATGCTGCAACATCACCTTACCTGACTCGTTAGCTTTATTGAAATGGTCTTGATGAACAGGTTATAGATAAGTGATGAATGATAATCCAGGTTACATGATGGGTTAGGAATAGTGTTGAGTAGGACAAGAGGCAGTACATTTGTCCCGTACATGACGTGACGTCAAAATGTAAGAGCGGCTCAACATTTTATATTGTACTGCTTCAAATTTTATGACGCGCAGTGTTGCCAGCTGCTGGGCATAAAATGTCGCAAAAAATTACCAAAAAAACCGCTAGAAGTCGCTAGCGAGCGAAGCGAGCAAAAAGCGCGAAATTGTTGAAAATTTAGAGAATTTTTTTCGTGATTTAGCGACATTTTTGATCATCTTTCCTTATTTTCAGGCAGTTTATTTTATAACATCAGATAAAAAATCGTAGACATTTTTTTAAATTCAGAATAAAATATAGAATAAACGTTAGTTATAGCTATAACGATATAAAAAACAACATCATACAAAATGAATATTAATTCTCCTATAACTTTTCATTAGGAACTATTGATTGTATGTAGATTTCTAGTTTTTTACCTTTTTATTTTTACTCTTACTGGAAATGTATTATTGCATGTGTGCCATACGAATAAATAAATAAATTAGAAACTATAGGTAGGTACATTGATAAATAACAAAATATATTTTTCAGCCTTATTTGAAGTATTTCTTTGGTCGCACCACACATAAACCATGTCAACTCATATTTCTAATCCATTAGTAATTTGGTGGGATCACTATTTGCAGACTCAAAATTTTTATTTGTTTTCTGAAGCAATGATATGATAGGATAAAGAAGGTTTAAGTATATTCTGTTTTGATTATCTTTATACATACTGTACAGCATTTCAGCTGTGTAGCAGTGCTCACTCATTCTTACTATACTGAAGTGTGCTGTCAGGGAGTCCCACTGATCCAAAATTTGTTTTATTGCACCTTCAATTGACATCCACCGTGTTTCAGCTACCTTAGGAATTTTCAAAGGAGTTTTGTCATTATTTACAGTTTTGTCACAAATTCATGTGAGCAAAATATCTCCATAAAAATCGCTATGACTATGTTGAAAACGCTAAAATTCCGACACGTCGCAAATCGAGTTGAAATGTCGCATTGAACCAACCTAAAAACTCTAGATTTAGCGACAAAACCGCTAAGATGGCAACCCTGCTTTTCGAGTCTCGTCGAGCGATAAGGAAATATCCTATGAGGCACGTATTGAAGCAACTGTTTTCTTTTGAATATCCTAATCCTTCAAAATATATTAATTGTTTATATTTTTATTTACCTACTTACAAACAATATTCACTATGCTAATCATTTCATAGGTATCACTTTGCGATACTGATTATTGATATATCATCAATCAGAGTTCAGACTGTAACTACTGTACTGCAATAAAATCAAATGTCATATTCGTACTCGTAACTTCAAACGTATCGCCGAGCTTCAGTACGCCTCGCGTCATTTGAAGTGGGACATTGTACTGGCTCAGTACAAAAAAGAGGCTACTCTTACAAACTCATTTTCATGTCCTACCCTACCCAACACTAGTTAGGAAAGAGAAATGAGACGGGACGCGGTTATTTTAAATTTGATCTTGTTAAACGCAATAAAATACAATAAACTAAAGAAAACAGTTTTGTGAAGTACAAATTGGAAAAAGTCAACTTCCAATATAAGTAAGTTTAAATATTAACTCTTCTAACTTGTTTAGAAACAAAATCATTTAAAACAACTTCGAAGTTGACCCTTTCCAATACATCATTTTCAATGGCTATTAAAGACAATGAATTGAAACGGTTCTGAGAAATTGTTGAACGAAGAATGTTTATTAGTTCTACTACTCGATACTAGACGGTTCTGTATATATGAAGTATTTCATCAATTAACACAGCGTTTTTGTTGAGGAATTAATTATCCATGTGTAAAATAATCTGCTGGGTAATGTACTAGATTACGAACCCATGAGGGTAGATGGTCGAACACAGGCGAATACTAGCCTGTGTCTCATCATCCTCTTTAAAAAAAAAAAATTCACAATACATATTTCAACATATTTAAAATTGACAATATTGTCGGTAGTTATCTGAAATAGATATGTCTGGAATATATGCGGTTTTATTACTTTCATTAGCTGAAGTTATACGAGGTCTATCATGAATAATCGTTTCTCCGCTGTCAATAGTTCCATTTCCGTTACGGAAGATTAAGTCCCGATCACACTACAACCTCTCGTAAAATTAAAATATATAATGTTCTATGCGTGATCACGGTCATCCAAGTGCCACCCTCGGCAATATCACTGCCACCATTAATCACCCGAACATCCCCGCACGGCGCAATTATTAAATTAAAAGCTGTTTCCGCACTAACAAATAATGCTCGCGTAAAATCAATCTCGAAAGAAAAACCCTAAAGAGGACCTTTTCCCGAAGGATCTAATTCAATTATGTAAATGCTATCGTGTAATGAGCAGCGAGTATCTTTTGTTTGTTGTGCGTTTTATCGACGTTAAATGATTCGATTACAGTCGAATGAACGACGGACGCGTTCGAAAGATTTACGACCGTGGGTCTGACGGAGGAGGGAAAGCGTTAGGGGGGGCTCTATATATGAAAATACCTTTTGTACCCGATAAGTTGTTAACGTGAGAAAAATGTGTGATAATTATAATATATAATTATATTATTATCATATATTTATATATATATATATATATATATATATATATATATATATATATAATATAGATAGATATATTTATATATATATATATATATATATATATATATATATATATATATATATAGATAGATAGATATATATATATATATATATATATATCTATATATATATATATATATATATATATATATATATATATATATATATATATATATATATTTATATATATATATATATATAAATATATATATATATATATATATATATATATATATAGATATATATATATATTATATATATATATATATATATATATATATATATATATATATATATATATATATATATATAAAAGAAAGTCGTGTTAGTTACACTATTTATAACTCAAGAACGGCTTTACAGATATGGCTGAAAATTGGTGAGGAGGTAGCTTAGAGCCAGGAGACGGACATAGGATACTTTTTTTTTCACCCCTCTACGATCAACCCCTATTTTTTATTTGTTAAATTCCTTCGAAATGGCTCGACCGATTCTCATGAAATTTTGTGTTCATATCGGTTAGGTCTGGGAATCGGACAAAATCTACTTTTCATCCCTCTGAATTTTGAGGGTCGACCGAGGGGTGGTCCACCCCTTAATTTTTATTTTTATTTTTCAGACAAAATTTTCTGTTCTATTTTTTTATGATATATAAATTCAAAAATACATACAACGCTAAATTTTCACCCCTCTACGATCAAACCCCTATTTTTTATTTGTTAAACTCCTCCAAAATGGCTAGACCGATTCTCATGAAATTTTGTGTGCATATTAGTTAGGTCTGAGAATCGGACATCTATTTTTCTGTTCTATTTCTTTTATGTTACAGCATTCAAAAATACATACAACCCTAAATTTTCAACCCTCTACGATCAACTCCTATTTTTTATTTGTTAATTATAAATTATATAACTTCAATTTTTCTGGCAAGATTTTTATTTTTACTTCGTCATGACTATATAAAAAAATTCATATTACTCTCAATTTTTTACCCTTCTACGATCAACCCATATTATTCCATCGCAATTTTCTTTTTTTTTTTATTTTACCATAGATCCGCAATAGGGTTGCAAGATGGCAATCGAAAATAACAATAGTCGGTTCGAGAATAGGTCGTAATATATTTAGGGTCAGATAGATTGATAGATAGATAACTAGATAGATAGATAGATAGATAGATAGATAGATAGATAGATAGATATATAGTTAGATAGGTAGATATACATCGGCAGATAGATGAATAGATAAAAATAATTTATATGGCAGAACAACGTTTGCCGGGTCAGCTAGTATATATATATATATATATATATATATATATATATATATATATATATATATATATATATATATATATATATATATATATATATATATATATATATATATATATATATATATATATAACGTTAAGGGTGGTCCACCCCTTAGTATATTTTGTTTAGACAAAATTTTTTGTCTTTTTTATGATGCAGCATTCAAAAATGCATACAACTATAAATTTTCACCCCTCTACGATCAACCTCTATTTTTCCATCGCGATTTCTATTTTTTTTAAATTTTATCCACAGAGCCGCAATAGGGTTGCAAGATGGCAATCGAAAATAATAATAGTCGGTCTGAGAATAGGTCATAATATATTTTATATAAGTGATTAGAAACATTTTCATAAATTTTTGGACAACATTTTTTATTTTTATTTTTTTATGATGTTGCATTAAAAAATACATACAACTATGAATTTTCACCCTTCTATCAACAACTCATATTAATAATTTAAACAATGTTTGCCGGGTCATCAAGTATATATATATATATATATATATATATATATATATATATATATATATATATATATATATATATATATATCTTCATTAGCCATTTTCATGTTAGAGCATACAACATCCCATAATTACCTAACAAGAACTCTCGAACTACACTATCCAAAACAAAACTAAGTTTATACGATGCAGAAAAACTCTAAATCATCTCCACAATTTTTATTTTCACCATCAGTAAAAACCATCATTTAATTCGACGGTATACCAGTAGTACATGTTATATGTATATGTAACCTCTATAGGTTAATATCATCAGCTAAATAATTTTTGAATTCTACAATAAAAGAAGAACACTATAACTGAGGGTTATCCAATATAGTGGAAAGTTACTTACATGGAGAAGAAAAAATGTTATAAATGAAGATAATATATATGTAGGTATCACATATTACCAATGAAGGGAATTAGTCACATAGGTACTTGGTCTTGATATAAAAATATTTAAAATGTTAAGATGACTCCTGTTGACATGTTTTTTTGCATCGTTTATCCACTTTGAGATACAATGGACTTCTACCACAGGTTAAAACGAAGTATAATTGAAAAACATCCATCTTATAACTGTATAAGAATATATAACAAATTACCAAATAGTTTTAAAATAATAAAGTAAAGAGTTTATTCGAAAGAAAAAAAAAGAGATGCTGATTGATTTAGAACCATTCTCTCTGTCTGAGTACAAACAGTAAGTTTGTTGTTATTATATAAGGATATTGATATTCATTTATAAAGAAATAAACTGTGGAAGTTTAGACACTATTGCATTCTATGTTGCATATTCTAAAATAAAAATGTTTACTATTATATTGGATAATTTCATTACTTATATTAATTATATAAGTTTCATATAAAACCAACAATAGCCTTGGAAAATTGATTAAAAACAACAAATCAAAAATTCATAGAGATGAACGTACTGGTGTTTATAGACTCAACTGTAACGATTGTGAAAAGTTGTATATAGGGAGTACAATATTGTTTCTGAATAGAAAGTATTTGTGATACTGGTAACTAACTGTTCATTTTATAAATGAGATAAAGAGCACAAAAGTTTTCTCCAAATATAATTGATGATGTATCATCAATAGTGTACCTCACTCGGTTGCCTAAAAGCATCATTGTTTTAACCAATATTTGACTATTTTCTCTTATTGAGGAACTGCATATTACACCTATACAATTAATTTATATTTTATCGTGACCTACAGATGCAAGGCATTGAAATTTCTCCGAACATTTTAAGTGGTGTTGAAGTGAATCCACGAACTGTTTTAACCTCTATCAACTTTTCAATTAGTACTCCGAAGGTTTCGTGCTAATCAACAAACGTAAACGATTCAAAGCTCCCATGACATCCCCTGCAGTTATGAATTTTTCAATGAAGCTGCAATCGAAGTGGCCTCCAAGAATTCCGGATCTGAATCCCATCGAATATTCACGAAAACTTTGTACAAGTAGGTCTAAAATGAAAAGTATTATCAACTTTGTGATACTTCCATATGAATTTTCTCTATTCTGAATGTCCAATACTGAATCCTCACAGTCTGGACTTCACTAAAAAAATATCGCTCTACTCAAAAAATTTCGATTAATAATTTCATTCAAATAATGTCACTTCGAGCCTACGAAAACAGGCGGTTATGAAAATATCGTAGTGCGCCTTTATCGCCTTCGATGTGTTTGTCGAAAGGGTATAGGTTTACACATTATAGGTTACCCGTGTAACAAAATATTTGCCATGCGATACGCTTCAAGTGCTAAGTGTCTATTAGTAACAGCTACTTTCTCGAACACAAGTGTCTCTTTCCCACAGCCATTCGATATATCGACTCAATTCTTCCGTATATCGAAAATTGCCTCGTTCCGAAGAAAACAAACTTAGAGACGTCGTCATTCTGCCCTTCGTAATTTTTATAATCGAATACTTCATTTGGCGATTAGTTAAAGCCTCATCTTAAACGCGTATTTTAAGAACGAAGTTCCTCATCGCGCGTTACACTCTAGAGTCTAGACACTAGGCGAATTGAAATTAGATCAGCTGTATTCATGTATGCATATTGACTGGTTTTTCAAAAGGCGATCCTTTCAACGCGGGAAAATCGTTCAATTGCTTGCCTCTTTCATTACCAAACATCTATAAAAAATTTTGAACGAACAAAATTCAAAATTTCATGGAACGTTAACAACTCCCAAAAGCAGGAGTTTCAAACAGTGGCGCAGCCAGGATTCTGTTTAAAAAAAAAAACCATTTATTGCCCAAACAGGTACAAGACCCACTTACAGGACAGCGTTTCATAATGTATACATGTAACTGTGGACAAGAACTAAAATCTAAGAACTAAAAAACCAAATACAGTGTTGTAATGTTTTAACGAGTCATTCAGTAATCATAGAAAAAAACAACAAATGTAAAGAAACGCAATAACATATTCAAGAATGAAATGCATGTACGAACAGAGAGGAATATTTTTATTTCACATTAGCTTCATTAATCTCTAATATATATATATATATATATATATATATATATATATATATATATATAGTTATATATATATATATATATATATATATATATATATATATATGTATATATATATATATATATACATATATATATATATATATATATATATATATATATATATATATATATATATATATATATATATATATATAATATATATTAAAAAGAAAAAAAATTGTCGATTTTTTTGAAACCGTAAATATATATATATATATATATATATATATATATATATATATATATATATATATATATATATATATTTACGGTTTCAAAAAAATCGACAATTTTTTTCCTTTTTAATATTGAAAATATTGTTTGAAATGACGATAAAAGAAATCCTGTGAAAATTAGAGCTCTTAATATTAAGAGGTGACGCATTGAAAATTTCAATTTCCCATTTGATCAACATGGGAAATTTGTTTTCTAACTTCGGAATTTTATAACTCTTTAACAAGTCATCGGACTAGTTGAGGCAGAAAATATTTTTGTTGAGAATTGAACAACGCTCTACAAAAAAAGTCTCTCATATTTTTTTGATAAATTCACTTTTTCAAAAGTTAATTAACGCTAAAGATGGATTGATTCAAATTTTTTACATTTTTCCAATTTTCCATTGTCATTTTAATGCTTAAAATCAATTATCATATTAAATATGATTGTTTATTATAATCAAAGCAATTTATATCGTTACACTAAAAAAAATTTATTACAAGTGGACACTTTTTTTCTGTATTCACTTATAACTAGCAATAAGTACTGTAATTTTTAGTGAAATGACAACTTTTTAAAGAAAATTTCAGTTTTTCGCAAATAACTTACGATTTGTAAAAAATATCAAAAATTTTTTGAGGTAAGTTATAGGAAATTAAATGTTCTACAAAAAAAGTCCTATTAAATTTTCTCATAAAGTTAATGGTTGCGACGGAAAATTAGAAAAATGTAAACATTTTGAATCAATCCATCGTTAGCGTTAAATAACTTTTGAAAAAGTGAATGTATCAAAAAATTATAAGTGACTTCTTTTGGATTTTTATATTTTTGCAAATTACATGAAGTTCCGGACCGCGTACAAGGCTGCAAATTTGCAAAAGCATCACAATAGATGTTTTCTAAATTTGCAACCAAGTTTCAAAAGTTTTTAAATTACTTCGAGACCATCTTGCCCGAAAAATTACCACGATTTAAAAAAATTATAAATTAACATGTTCCAGTCAACGTAAAAGCTTGCAAAATACGGTATATTCGGTATATTTTTCCGTATCTATCGACTTTTGGAATTTTTTAGGTCAGTTTATCGAAAAAAAACGTTAATTTTGAGAGCCAAAAATGTTCTGTATTCTTAAATTGATTGCAAATTTGATACGTGATATGAAATAATATATTTAATACTACTCCAAGTTTGCAGAACTTCTGGAATTCTTTCACAAGCATGCAGAAAATTTCAATGTTATTCCAATTTTAACAATGTTTCGGAATTCGGAAAAGGTTGCATCAAAATGAGATTTGTTCCTTTATCTATGTAGCATTCACTTTACCAAAGTTTGAAAACTTCTGGAATTATTGTTAAATTTTCGGTTTTGAATGTCTTAACTGACTGGCCTAATGAAACAAATGTCGCTTTCGTTCGAATCAATTTTATGAATTAATCAACGAGACTTCTCAGATTGAAAATAACCTTAATTACGATAAATAAATATTAATTTTTCACCATTTCTGGGTACCTTAATTGATTCAAGTAGAAGCTCTCGATCCGTATATCAACTCTTCACCACTCGACAATACCCCTAGTTGCCGTTAAGAAAACACGCAACAATTTTCTCTCGATGAACTGTCTATTCACACCGACCAGCCAGTCCGTACGGCCTTTGTTGCCCGGTTAAGGTATCAAAGGCTCCTTGTGTTCTCTCATCAAAAATCTTAGTCGAGTGTCTGTCAGTCAGTCATTACGTTTTTCAGAGATTAACCCATCTGAGTCATTGTGTTGGCCAGCCTGCGTCAGTCTCGATGATACTTGTTATCTGCTTGGTGGAAGCAGACGTACCTACGATCGTTCTTGGTTAAAGGAGCGACTTTTTTTGTGGACCGTGTGGGTGATGCCAAACGAATTTGAAGGATTTGGGTGGGCGGTGGTTTGGTAATTATGGTGCAGATGATCGAAATGTACGGTTCGTGAGGAATATATGATACATAAAGTGAACAAGAAAAATTCTTCGAAAATAAAAAAAATTTTGGATTGATTGGGCCGATACTTGTTGTAAATTAATAAACATATTAAAACAATGGTTAAAAATAACAATTTACACAATTATTATAAGAAATAACGCATGACGCACGTTTCGGTGGAACTTCACCTTCTTCAGATGCTAATGGCAAACTAACTATGATTCTCTGTTATATCGAAAACAAGAAATGACAAATTATGTAGAAGGGGTAAATACAAAGATGGTTACAAATAATTATTAGAAAAGGAAAAACCAATTCTGAACTGCTAGTCAGGTAGTTCGGTAATTTTGAAAAGATTTTGAAGGGGGCTTGAAGTATGATCGATTTGGCTATTCAATAGGAGACCGGAATGCTTGTATTCATTTATCTGTAATGATTCTAAAAAGTTAAGTTTAATTCCCTTACTTTCAGTATTTAATATTTTAAAATCGAAATTGAATGTGTGATTTTCTTGGATTAAATGGTTTGCATAATGTGAATTCGACTTCTGATTAACAAAGCTACGTTTGTGTTCTGAAATTCTAGTTTGAAAACTTCTGAAAGTTCTACCAATGTAAAACTTATCACAATCGCCACAATCAATTTTATAAACCCCTGATTTATTATCTTTATGAACTTTGGATTTATTATTTTTTATATGATTTCCTAAATTATTACCGGTACGAAACGCTATGTTAATGTTGTGCTTAGATAAGAGAGATTTAAGTTTGTTACTTGAATTTCCGATGAAAGTGAGGCTGTTGTATTTGATGTTATTTTTAGTAAGGGGGTACACCTGGTTAATCGCATTTTTGAAAAACTTTTTATCTATCATATTGTCTATAATATTGGGATCATAATTATTATTTACGGCAATTTGTTTAATTATATTTTTCTCGATGTTAAAATTGGCATTTTAACATTTGACACCCGCCTAATTGAAATACGTATGAAAAACCCAAAAAGTATCATCCAAAGCGACCTGACATATGATTTATCGTTAGAAAGAGAAAAGAAAATCTGTTCCAACCGAACCACAGCCAACTATGATTCCCATTGAAAAAAAAATACATCTTTAGGTCATAACTCAAAATGCACTTTTTTTTCAAATTTTCTCGACTCCACTGGATTACACAGAAAAAAGTGCCTTAAAAATGTAAAATTTATTATCTCGTAATTTCATAAACAAGGGGCCATCCATAAATTACGTCACACGTTTAGGGGGTGGGAGGGGGTCGACGAAGTGTGACATTATGTGACAAGGGGGAGGGAGGAGTCCTGAATTTCGTGACGTCACATTTAAAAATCTATTAGTCCATGGACTAATAGAGATTATTAAGTTTATATCTTTAATTAATATAATTCTATTAATATTTTTTGTTTTATTAATTTCTTTGATTAACAAAGTCAATTGTTTTTTGTTTTAAATTCTTTAATTAATATAATAAATCGTTTTTTGTTTTGTTAATTGTTTGATTCGATGTTAATTTTATTAAAAACTAATTTAAATGGAAATAAAACTGATTTCGGAACCGCTGTTTTCATTCAATAATTTCCAAATGAAAATTTGCAAAATTAGTGACGTCACACTTGGGTGGGGGGAGTCTCACAAATGTGACCAGCTGTGACAAGGACGGGGGGAGGGTAAAAAAATCCGGAAATTCTTGTGACGTAATTTATGGATGATCCCCAACCATGATATTCACACTTGTCTAAAAGTCGAAAAATCGAACTTTTGTTTATAACTCGAAAACAAACTACTATAGCCAATTTTGGTTTTCGCCAATGAAATTGTCTGGAAAAATGAGAGAATGCGTCCTCCATTTTTTTGTATCTCCTGACTCCTATAGTTACCGAGATACCCCATACAAACATCGAAATTTGCTCACCTGTAGATTCGATTCGGATTTTTTTTTTCATCTTCAGCACCTGAGCATATCTAAGAAAATACAGCACAGTTTGTCCAATTGAGGGTTGATTGGATAGCATTTTTGATGGTATTTCAATCTCAATAACATTTGATATATAAACAGAATTTTGCAAATTCAAGTATCTAGTTTAAAAAATGGAAAATAGTTGCAAAGTTTTTCTTCAGCTTCTGCACTGTAATAAAGTGGGAATATCTTAAAAAGTACAGTATCATTTGTGCACCTCTGGGTTGGTTCAACAGCATTTTAAATGGTATTTCAATCTCAATAATTTTTGACATATATGCAGAATTTGCAAATTCAGAAAATAGTTTCGGAATATTTTTCCATTTTCAGCTTTGTGATAAACTGAGAATATCTTAAAAAGTATTTTTCAAGTCAATTTTCCTGATATTATTACCTTCACTGATACATCAAAGCTTTTCATTACTAGGAAATTTTCATGGCATTTCACGGTATTAAATTGGTATAGTTATTCGGAGATACAAAAAAATTGGCATTTGTTAGGTTATCATAAATTGTTAGACATTGGTACGCCACTTTGGATGAAAACGCAACCCGTGTACTTCGTTGTTTTGTTGGTTGCCTGTATATAATGATCTCGATCTCATAAAAGTAAGTTGGCCAAGATATGAAACTTCCTTCACGCTTGATGGTATTCTAAACCTCCTGCAGTTGATTACAGATGGATTGAATATAATATGTAATCAAAGTCTTAGTAATACCAAAACACGCAAAGCAGAGGTGGATGATTTTATTTACAATAATAACTAATTAATCTTTAAAAATTAATTTTAGAATTTAATTTGATGATTATTGATAAAATAAGATCTTGCTTGGTGCGTCATTTAGAACCGTTACTTGAATAAAGGGCTACACGAAATATATGGAAAATAAATAGATAACGGTGTCATGGGACACCAGGTAGGAACGAAGTTCCTTCGGATAATATAGAATCAACACAGCGAGGCGGAGTGGGATCAGAAAGAAAATGATTGAGAGAACGGAAAGCAAGTGAAAGGTATTATACACTATTCGCTTGTGTATACGACTATAGCACTTCCGTTATATGTTTTTCGTAATCCCATACTGTTATTTTGATTTAACGGTATTCAGATGACAATTGAAAAGTCAGTGTTAACGGCCGCCGGCCGTTATAATTTTATAACGGCCGGCGGCCGTTAATAAATCACTTGTTCAAATATTTATTTCAAAACATCATTCTGCTTACAATAACAACATTGAAATCTTGGTCCACAGCGAGTTGGGAGAATAAACCTCTGATTTTCATTTCGCATAGGCTAATAATACATCTTCATTAACAACCTTTACATTCTTGCTTTTACGTCACATTTCAAAATTTTCATATTCTTTTTGATATCGCTCTCGAGTTATTTTCGGCAGTTAATCAACACTCGCTGCACTGCACATGATTCTCCCAATATTTCTAAAGGAATTTGATTT
The DNA here is from genome assembly GCA_030704885.1 of Cynegetis impunctata. Taxonomy (NCBI): domain Eukaryota; kingdom Metazoa; phylum Arthropoda; class Insecta; order Coleoptera; family Coccinellidae; genus Cynegetis; species Cynegetis impunctata. The sequence goes on from JARQZK010005055.1 coordinate 1,955,967, forward strand.
TGTTCCTCAATTTCATCCATGGTCGTCGTTAAAGCGAACTTGAGAACACAAAAAACTGACGTTGTTTATAAAACTGTCAAACTGTTCCATGACAACAGAGTGCACGACGTTGGGATTTTTCTTTAGAATTGCGAGGTACGGGGTTTTTTCTTTCTTCGGAATCAAAATATAATCTTTCAACGGGATTACGAAAAATTTTTAACGACACACGGCCGATACGCAAATAACGGATTCGGTTAGTTATAATCCTCGGCTGCGCCTCGGATTACAATATCCAACCTCATCCGTTATTTGCTACATATCGGCCTTGTTACGTTAATAACTATTTCTTACGGTTTAAGTCTCACGTTTTTTTTAGTTTGGTCGCACAGCAAGACCCCTATCTCCTCCAATAAAAAGCATTTCGATTAATTTTTCTAAGTAGCTCATATTATAAAAAAATTATTCCTGAATAATATCAATATAAGAAGTGCTTACGGCACGCGGTGTTCCCAAGCGGTCACCCATCCAAGTACTGACCGCGCCCGACGCTGCTTGGCTTCAGAGATCTGACGAGATCTGGCATTTTCAGCGTGGTATGGCCGTAAACATTAACTTTTGTCAATTCTACGGGAATTGAACAACTGATTAAATTGTACCATCTAATTGGAGGTAGATATAGTTTAAAATCTTCAATACCCAAGAAAACGAAAAATATTCAATCTTTAAATGATGTTTTCCGTCGACCTCTAAATAAAAGCTTACTTTAAGGTACACGAAATTGATCATTAATGACCCATTTTAATGTGCAATTTCTCCTATTTCAATGTATGATTGTCATGGGCAACCAAACACAGAAGTATTCAGCACGGAATAGTTGAATTATTCTGTGTCTGTACTGTTTTTCCACAGAGAAAAGGACTTCATAATTCAAATCGAAAAATTTAACTCTATACAAAATAAAGTAGAAACTGCGGAAAAAATTTTATGCAATAATCGTTCGAAAGTAAATAACATTTCAGCTTCCACCAGTTCCACATATTCCTTATCGGATATTGTAGGTAATGTTAACTATTCAGAATGTCACATGTCTAATATTCCATCTATGAATTTCTCAAATTGTTCCATCGGGAGCATAAATATAAATATATCGAAATGAACATAGAAATTTATATTGTGTCAAGTGTATCTGTCATGCAAAATAAAAATTTATTTCAATCAAGAATTAATACTCAATTCATGATGAGGTCGACGGAAAAATCTTGTAATAAACTCGTTTATTAATGTAGCGATTAATGATCTCGAACTATTAACGCGCTCGGTCCGCTCGCGCGTTAAAATATCTCAACCATTAATCGCTGTCATTAATAAACTAGTTTATTAAATAACTATTTCAATTTTATATGAATTCTCGAGGTTTTTTAGTCATTCGAAAATATAGAAGCAACACAACGAGGCGGAGCGCAGCAAAATCCCTATCTCCCCCAATCCTGCCGTGAGAAACTTCGTTCCAATAAAAAATAGAGTGTATTCAATTGAATATTTTAAATAACTAAGTCAATGTAACCGACCCTTTGTAGAACTCATAATCAGAATATAATATATCCTAATAATATATCATATAATAATCTTTTTTCATTTTTAAAAGGTGTGCAGAATTAACAATTTAGGGTTCCAGATGATTTCCCCTCCCGTCACATGCGAGGCTTGAAAAATGTCTTGACTCAACATTTTGCTACTGATTTTTTAAAAATTTTCCAGAGGAGGACCTCGCTCTACTGGGGGGTATGGAATACCCCCTCCGGTAAGACCATCCCATATTAATGTGTCCCGGTTTCACTCACCAAAATAATGGCAAGCCTAAGTATAACCCCATATTAAATAAATAAATGATTATATATAATTTCAGTCGCCTTGTTTTATAGAACTAACTCCCAGGATCTATTTCTGCAGAACCATGCCATTAAAATAATCGATTCTGTCAGATTTTTAGGCCTCTTTATCGAAGCTGTGCTTGTCTTTGCTAGAAAATGATGATCGGCCTGTTTCGCCATTAAATCCATCTCAAGTGAATTAGATACGGCATCTACAAGAATTGCCTATTTTGCATTGTTCGAATTTCATCTTCGTTATGGTCTTCCCGTCTGGGGTTCATGTAAATTCTTCACAACTTGACACCGTTCTCAAATTGCAGAAGAGAGCAATTCGTTGCATGTTTGTACTGAAAAATAGGGTTCATTGCAAACCTCATTTCAAGAAAAATAGAATTTTGACGCTTCCTTCTTTATATTCACTTGAATCTGTGTGCTTGATTCATAAGTATTTTCATGTCGTACCGCCCGTATCCTTGGTGCCACAGCACGAGTATTCCACCAGATCTTAGGGACATCATGTTCACCTTCCTATTATCTTCTGAATTAACAAAAGAGTTCATCATTTACAATGCTAAGAAAATGTACAATTACCTTCCAGAGGAATTAAAATCTATAACTTCCTTGACCAATTTTCGGAAACGAACTAAATCTTTTTTTCTTGATAGACCTTATTACTCTAAAGGAGACTAAAGTATAAACTTTAAAATAAAAACACTTGGCTTATGTTTCACAATATAAAAAATCTTTAGATACTGTACTTAGCAGTAATAAAAAGTCGACATGTTTCGAGCTATGAACTCATTATCAATGTCTTGATAATGAGTTCATAGCTCGAAACATGTCGACTTTTTATTACTGCTAAGTACAGTATCTAAAGATTTTTTTATATTGTGAAACATAAGCCAAGTGTTTTTATTTTAAAGTTTATACTTTATTCTTTATGATGTTTCACCAAGTGATGTGCGAGAATTCAATCTCAGTTACTAAAGGAGACTACTATTTTTAGCATTGATCGATCGATATGACCAAATTGAATAACACAGGCATCAGCGGAGGATTTATTGTAAAGTTTGTATATATTTTTCATGGAAATATGGTGTGATTTTTATTTCTAGGTATTACATTGTTTAGTTTGTATATTTTTTGATTGATGTGCGTTTATTTTTATGTTTTATATTATTCAGTTACTATTTTCTCGCTTTGTCAATAAAATGTATAATTTCAAGACAATAAAGCATATTTGATTTTATTTCGAACTTGAATTAATCATAATTATTAAAAGTCGAAAAAATAGTCAGTTATTCGTTTACCAATCTCAGCTTTCGCAGCCACCTTCCTAGTCGTCGTGGGGACACAAAGACATCGCGCACACACACAAGTCAAACAGAGAAATGAATCAATACGCCGCCCAAACACCTCGTTGGAACGAGTTAATTTCCAATTTAATTTGTTAATCAATTGAGGCGGCGGCCCCCGCACGGGGGGCTAATCGGTCGCATTGTGACCCAAATTACTAGTTTCGGGCGGCCTTTATGCCACTACGGTCCGTTTTGTGCACTTGGAACGGGAGGTGGGGTGGCGGCGGCGGCGGGGGCCGTTTTCGGTGAAGGGGTGTGAATATAATTATATTGACATTTATTTAATACGGGGATTCAGTACGTTTTCGTGAATTATTGGAAATTGGTAATTTCGTGGAGTATGAATAAGATATTCTGTTTCGTAATGAAACAAGATGTCTATATTTACTGTGTAATTGATTATTATGGAAAATATGAAATTTATAGTCGTATAGGCAACTAACAATACCTTTGTAAAGTGTTTTGTTGCTAATATATTACATTTCCAGCTTGTATCGTAACTTATTTTCAGCTTGTCCTGTATTTGATGAAATCTTAAGTCATTTTTACCAACTTAAAAACATCTAAACATTTTGAAAGTTTGCACACTTAAAAAGCACCTAAATGATACAATAATTTCATAAGTTTGTGGTAATGTCTCTACCAGGATTATCAAAATTTTAAAAATATATCATTTAAGGTGTATTTTTACACTAAAAATCGAATGTAAAGATTACTTCTTGACACTAAAAAAAAATATGAAAATAGATTGTAGTTTGAAAAAAAAACACCCTAACCGAATCAGAAAGTAGAAAATAATTCATTTTATTATGAAAAAGTATGCTTGACTTCAAATGTTACATTTATTTCATCGTTAGCTATTTATAAGATTAGAATTTAGTAAAAATTACCCCACCTTTTTTTAATAATAAAGTAAGTTATTTTGTAATTCTTATAGTGGTATCAAGCTGGAATTTATATCAAATACTCAAGTATACTGTCCCCTGGAGCTGTAAAAAAATCAAACTTCTAAGCCAACGCAATCAAACGATACAGCCGTTTATGCCTACAGCCGTTCATGCCGCAAATTTCCGCAAATTTTTGACACTCGCAAGGGAATCAAAACCTACAGGGTACTTCCCGTGAACTCAGAATCTTGAAATTTGGTACGAAGCAACCTCTTATAGCATAGATGAAGGAAAAATTGCGAAAACCGTAAATTCTCAGTTACATCATATAATAAAAAAAATTTTGTGCGGAACCCTCGGTGCGCGAGTCCGGCTCGCAATTGGCCGTTTTTTCTACCTAAAAATCTTTCACATGAAAAAAATATGAAATCTCTACACTCGAATGAGAGCGGTTAAGAAAAATTGTTAATACAAACCAAAAGGCATTTTCCTACATCAATGATGTTTCGATGCGAGAAACCCCCAAAATGTCAACTCTGTGACATAAACTGAATTCGAATACAAATATTTACCCTTCTAACTGAATTAGCAGTTGCTGTAGGAATCACAATGTTCGAAAATCCTCCAAATTTGAAATTTCAAGATAATAATTACAGTGACTATTTCACTCATTCCATTTTTAGTGAGAAAGTTTCCATATATAGCTACTCTCGTTTCACAGCGATAAAACATGCAAGCCGGCAAAACTTACTATGTTAGTATTTCAGCGATAATGTTTTGACATTTCTCACATGAATCGTTATTTCCTTGACTTTCTGAAATGTGACCATATTACTGTTAGACATATTTTCTCGTGAAATAGTCATGTCGAATACCACTAGAGATGAAATTTTGCCGGCAAAATTTCATCTCTAGTGGTATTATATATGATAATTGCATTGTAGAAAGCGAAAGAGCCCTGCGATAATTGCATTGTAGACTGATAATTGCACATTAGCATAGTTCATATTACGTTTTTTGATGACAAGCTGAGAAATTATGAATTACTAACGTCAGTTTGACAAGTTGAAAGTTTATTCGGGAAATATTCCCCCAAATTACACGGGTGCATCAAAATAAACGGATAATTTCACATTCCAGCGTGTTGTCTTTGGGAGCGTTAAAGTATTACGTAACGCAATTTGAGGGGTGGGGGGTCTTGCAAAACGTTACGATGCGTTACATGGGCGGGAGGGGGTTCGAACAACGCGTTACGTAACATTGTTTTCTTATTGAAATAAAAAAAGGGAACTTAAATCACCCAAGTTGGGTACCCTTTTCTTTCATGTTTTACGGGGAATCCCTCGATTGTATTGTACGTCAGTTTTATTATGTTCTCCCAAGTGGGCAACCCTATCCGTTAATGTTTTATGGGATACCTCGACTGTATTCGTCGTAATTTTTTTTGTTCCCGTTGTCAGTTTTGGTTTAGTGTTTTAAACACGTAATACACAGAAGCACATTGCTGTAGCCAGTGTTGTAGAAGTGAGTTCATACTGTAATGTTCTCAAAAGAGGGAGATTTGCATCATCAGCCGTTTTTGCCCTAGAAAAGCTCTCATGCTGACTTGTGTGCCAAGTGTGCCATAAACTGCCAACGAAATTTAAAAAATGGCTAAAGAAAAACTAAAACTGGTATAGCGCTCACGTCCGTGCTCCAAATATTTTTTGCAAGTAATTAAATGCGCTTACAAATCCTGCTGTTCCATCTTAAGGAGTGCATTGAAATCATTCTTTCCGAATAATACTTTCTTGCCGCCAACCTACCGATGCCAAATCCTTTATACCTCAAGCAAGCTCTCGGTACCTAGTCAGCTAAACAAATAATCATGCAAGTTTTCACTACTTCTTGTGAGGTTGCCCGTTGATCTGTCGTCTCCTCAAGCAGATGCCGTGCGATTTCTTTTGACCATCAGTACAATTACTATATATATATATATATATATATATATAGTAATTGTACTGATGGTCAAAAGAAATCGCATATATATCATAAAAAGTCATGAAACGAAAAAATATCTTGGTCCTAGGTCCAACTTTGCTAATCGCACCGATTTTAATAAGCAGGTTCCCAAAGTGAAAATCTGCTAATAAGCTGAAATCTAATAATGCTTGAGAAAAATAATGGTGGCTGAAGCTAAAAGTCAGGAAAACGGCATAATTAAATGAAGATTAGCAATAGAAGTTTATTAGGACGAATTTGAGCCCATTTCAACATTTTACAATATGTATGATTATTTATTAAAAAACAATAAAATAAAAAATACAAGCATGTATTGCGAGTGAGAATACTCTTTGTTTTGTTTATTATTAACGAAAACGCCATTTAAACAATAACATAGGTAGGTATTTTAGGGACTTTCAGGTACTTTGCGCAACATATTTGTGACTTTAAGTTAAAAATGTCCATTTGGGTGTTACGTAACGTTTAGGGAGGGGGAGGGAGGTTTCATGAAAACGTTACGGCGCGTTACATAGGGGGGAGGGAGGGTCAAAAATCTTCAAAAATTGCGTTACGTAATACTTGAACGCCCCCTTTAAAAAACTGCATTCGGTCATTTTCATATTTTGGAGAAATAGCCTTCCACCTTCGGTGTCGGGCTCTTTCTCAAAAAATGAAAATAAACTCATGTAGTTTTTTGACAACACGCTGTCATGCAAAATTATCGGGTATTTTGATGCACTTGTGCAATTACTTACGATAACAGAAATCAATTCAGACCTGAAATGAGCACTTTTCTAATATTCACTCAATTCACTTACAAAATCAATCTGGAATCACAAAAATCACGTAAAAACAGGAAAAAAATGAAGGACACCCTACTGCGTAGCATTAGGAATGATAAAACCCCTCGACGCATGTGCATGTCGTCAATATTTTTTGAATGTACCTATTATATAAATTAAATAACAATGAAAGTCGATTTTACGAATGAAATGAAGGAAAATTGCAATTAGTCGATATTACGAATAAAATCCGTGAAAATTTAGCAAGAAAATTCATTGTTTGACTGTCGAATTTGAATATCCTATCCCGGCTCATTTTCTGCAAATTATGATTCAAATTGATAAGATATCTCTATGGATGGGAAGCAGACACAGACGCAGAATCAAGCTTAAGCTATCAACGTCGCTTGGTTACCGTGGCACACAGAGCACTTTGACGCATGTTTTGTAGGACGTATCGACCGTGGCGCATGTCGTAATGGCTATCTAAAAAACGCTATAATTTTTTATTCTTCGTTGGAAAAAAATTGGGAACAAAACTTCTCTGATGAAATCATATGTATTTTATCGATATCCGTTGGAATTTCTAAAATCGGACCAGATCCCAACTTTTTTTAGTGAGAATTTAGCTTCACCTCGGGGTAAAACCGCTATATTTTTTTATTCTTCGTTGGTAAAAATTGGGAATTCAAATTCCCTAATGAAATCATATGTGTTTTATCGATATCCGTTGGAATTTTTAAAATCGGGCCAGTTACCAACTTTTTGTCGTGAGACTATAACCCCTTTAGCTTCGCCTCGGGGTAAAAATGGCGCTGGTTAACTCAAAAAGTTGAAAACCCCAAATAATTTCACCTTAACAATAACTCAATCCACGTACCAAATCTCAAAAATCTAACTTAATCCGCAGAAGCTTCCCTAAAACGTCCACGTATAAAATTTCAATCCTCTAGGGGGTCTTGGGGATAAAAAACTCCATACATCCTCCAAAAAGCCCTAAAGGGTTGATTTTCGGATATGTTAATCATAATTAATACCACATCTTTTAAAAATTTTCAGCTCAGAAAGCTGCAAGCCACTCTTCTCAAAGTTTCAAAACCCAAAAATTTCTACAGAATTTACCCAAATATTGGAGCTCTGTTCTGCATCAGAAAACAGCCAGAGATACCAAACTTCTCGCACTTAGCCGGTGTTTTGGTTTGTTTTTTAAACTATAATTTATATGCTCTGGCATCGTTGTAACATGTTTTCTGAGTAAGCGTCTATGATCCCATTAAAGTATATAATATCTCAATCTTCAGTTACTCAATATATGACAGGGTTTAAGTGAAATGCAATCAACGCGAATTTTTTCCCTTCGTCCAGATGATGCAATAAACATTAATTTTGTTTTCAGGTGTGGTTTCAGAACAGAAGGGCGAAGTGGAGGAAAACGGAGAAGTGCTGGGGCAGAAGTACGATAATGGCGGAATACGGCCTCTACGGTGCCATGGTCAGGCATTCCCTTCCCTTACCCGAGACGATCCTGAAGAGCGCGAAGGAAAACGAATGCGTCGCGCCTTGGCTGTTAGGTAATGACTGTATGTCCTTTTTTTAAATACAAAGAAATATCAAACTGGCGAATATATTTTCCGATCTTCACGAATGTCTCGATACCGAGAAAATTTCGGAAATGGAATAATTCTTAACATTAATATTAATCCGGGTATTTTATTCGAGAATACTCAAAATCCCTCAACTTAGTCGAGAAAATAATAATACAAGATCACCATCAACATAAATATTGATAAATACTCTTCTCTTCTAGTGAATCTAACAACTGCCTGTGTTAATTGCCCAATATGGCATAATATGGTCCGTTGTCGTCATATTTCGACAATGCCAACTTAGTCGAGAAAAGTATACTGATGATATGATACAACTATAGGTCACTATCAACATAAATATAGATAAATACTCTTCTCTCCTATTGACTCTATTATATTTATTTATTTATCGTATGGCACATTAACACATGTATACACAAGCAGAAAAGGAAAAGAATAAAAGATAAACAAAGGGAGTAAGTTCATAGGCTGACATCCAGTTGACGAATGTAGTCGATCGCTTCGTTGGTCGCCATCAGGAAATCGTTGAAGTCACCTCCATAGGCCCATTTGGCATTCCATGATGATGGGGTGAACAGTTTGTCTGGCCGCCCCGCAGTCACATCCTGTGGTTGGTATTTTGCTCCACTTGTGGAGCGAATCTGCGCACCTTCCGTGTCCGGTACGTATTCTGTTGATGGCTGTCCATATTTTTCGGGGCTGTTCGTAGGCAGGTGGCTTTTGGTTTATGCATGGTAGATTATGGCATTGGGCTGGACAGGCATCTCTCCATTCCTGTTCCCAGAGGTCTGTGGGGTTGGAATCAGATGCTCTCAATTCCCTCGCAGTTCTCATAGAAGGTCTTCTGGAGCGCAGTCTTCTTCTGTCTAGGTCGGCTAGGTCCTGGTGTATGGACTGCTGGAGATTGTCTTGCATTCTGTTAAATTCTTGGACTATAGCGAATTTGCGTCGGAGGCCAGGCGGTGGTATGTGGCTCAGGACGGGTAGCCATGTGTTGTGGTCTATTTTAGTGCCGCTGATGGTCCTCATTGTTACGTTTAGCTGTACGTCAACTGTTTGCGTATGTGCACAAAGTTGACTCTAACAACTGCTTGTCTCAATTATCCCAATTGGCAATATTAAGGTTCTTTGTCGTCATATTTCGAGAATGTCAACATAGTCGAGAAACATATAATGATTATGAAATACAACTCTAGGTCACTATCAACGCATAAATATTGATAACTACTCTACTCTTTTAGTGACTCTAATGAGTGCTTATCTCAATTGACCCAATTGGCAATATTAAGGTTTGTTGTCGTCATCTTTCGAGAACTACTCATCTCTTCTGGTGAATTTAACAACTGCTTGTCTCAATTGCACAAGTTGGCATAAAATGGTTAGTTGTATTCCTTTTTCGACAATACCAACTCAGTCGAGAAAAGTATACTGATGATATTATGATACAACTCTAGGTCACCATCAACATAAATATCGATGAATACTGTTTTCTTCTATTAGCTCTAACAACTGGTTGTCTCAATATCCCAATTGGCAATATTAAGGTTCGTTGTCATCATATTTCGAGAATGTCAACATAGTCGAGAAACATATAATGATTATAAAATACAACTCTAGGTCACTATCAACGCATAAATATTGATAACTACTCTACTCTTTTAGTGACTCTAATGAGTGCTCAATTGACCCAATTGGCAAAATTAAGATTTGTTGTCATCTTTCGAGAACTGCTCTCTCTTCTAGTGAATCTAACAATTGCTTGTCTGAATTGCCCATCAAGTTATGTTTTATAAGTTTCCTTCTTGTCACCTTTCGACTATGCCAACTTAGTCGAGAAAAGTATACTGATGATGTGATACAACTCTAGGTCACCATCAACATAAATATCGATGAATACTCTTCTCTTCTAGTAAATCTAACAAAACAATGTATAGTTGCTAAATAGGACTTCCAATCTTATAAAATTATCCATATCTCCCTGATGATTGTGTAAAAAATACGTATCTATTGAATAATGCTTTCCTTCAGACTGTGCGATATGTTGTATAACAAGTCATAAGCCTTCGTTTCGATGTTAAAAATAAATAGCACGATCTCGCCAAGTTATTTATCTGTGTGCCAGTTTTTTTCTTCTTAAAATCAGTCATGTTCGAATTTGTAGATATAGTTGACTCACATTTCTCAGTAGATACTTACTTCTTAATGATTACGGAGTTCAAAAGGAATGAATTCATATATAAGGTGTTGCACTTGAATATTTCTTTTTGAAGAAGAATCCAAAAACAGGTCGCAATTGAATTTAAGGGGGCATCGATTTTCATTGATAATTGTTTTATTGTTGTTACCCCTTCGTAGGAGGCACATGTGATTTATGGTATGAAAAGTTTTTTAACACTCGAAATTCGTGAAATACTAATTTTTTTAAGGTGAATTAATTTTTTTTTAGTCCATAGGTAGTGTCTAAAAATATTTGACATCCCTATAGTGCTATTTGAACATCAAATCGACGAAGGAGGGGCAACTGTGAAACGAGTAATAATATGAATAGTTGTCGCCCTCAAATTAAAAATTTTTCCAAAACTTCATATTAAACAAGATATTAAATTGATATATACATATATATATATATATATATATATATATATATATATATATTTATGTATATATATAATATATATATATATATATATATATATATATATATATATATATATATATATATATATATATATATATATATATATATATATATACATATATATATATATATATATATATATATATATATATATATCAAGATATTTATTATTCTTCGATGTTTTAATCATATATTGATTGGTAGAAATGGATAAACAAATTTTATTAATTTTTTTGCCACAACTTTAGTGACTTCTTCAAAACGTTGGGAGAAAATATTTGTGAAATTATCAAACTTCAAAAAACTAAAAATTCATAGACAAACATAAGTCTATTAATGTCAGTAGTGTGCTCCATCATATGTCTAGAGGAATCCACGAATTTCGTGAAGAATTGTTAACAGTTTTTAATGAATATAGTATCGAAAAAAAGAAGAAAAAATAAAAATATATATGAATAAATTTTTACCTTCTCTAGTGGCCGATATCATCAATATCTAGTAATTTAAATTTTACAGCAAATAAAGAAATAAATTACAATTTTCTCTTATTTTCGGGAAAGGACTACTATTTTATAATTTTTTTCACTCATTATATTTAGGATTAGCATTTTATTTATGGAAAGGTGATTCAGTTCGATTTATTATGTTCTTGAATTTCCTAGAATCTACTTAAATATCATCTACCCTCTTCATCGTCAACGTGAAATGCAATTGAGAATATGTACCGATTCGTCCATGACTGATCCGTTATCATCTTTATTATTCGACTTAATTTATAGCAATCTTCGACAGCTCTCGGTATAGTTCGAATTCATATATTATATATTATTAAAAATAGAGAAGCACTATTGCCAAGTCCTGATAAATATCTTTATTTATCAGAAACTTTGAGTAAACTTATAGCATATTGTCAATGCCAATAATATATATATATATATATATATATATATATATATATATATATATATATATATATATATATATATATAGAAAACCGAATTCTTCGTGTTATCGATACACGTTCGTGGCAATAAAATGAAGTGAACTAGGACATTTATTTGAAACTAATCAAACAAACCTCCTAGCGGAGCTGGTTATACGAGTTCACGAAACATCGAAATGCCTCCATATACCTTGGATGGTGTATGTTAGAAACATTAAGTTGTCTATCACAATCAATGGAAATGATAGACAGTCTGTTTCGCCCTTATTTGGGGCTCATCAGTATCATCCATCCATCGAAAGTGACAACCAACCAAATATTTCCAACGGCGTTATATTTTCCTTCCAGTGACTATATGGCATATAAATATGACACAGCGCCACCAGTCGGAAACAAATGAACCACATCTTACAGATAGAAGAAAACATTTCGGCAACGAGAACTCGTACGTCCTGACACCCGAAGGTGGTTACTATGTTCGCTAAGCAAGAGTAAAGTTGATACATCAATTCGATGTAATTCAACATTCACACGCCGCAAGTAACAAGCGCTCCAATTTTATCCCTTTTACAGATAGCAAATGAATAGAAAACATACACCATCCAAGGTATATGGAGGCATTTCGATGTTTCGTCGTGAACTCGTATAACCAGCTCCGCGAGGAGGTTTGTTTGATTAGTTTCAAATAAATGTCCTAGTTCACTTCATTATATATATATATATAAATATATATATATATATATATATATATATATATATATATATATATATATATATATATATATATATATATATATATATATATATATATATATATATATATACATATAGTATGAAAGGATATCGACCGTACGGTATGAAATAGTAAGGAGGTTTATTGGGTGTGCGGTCTGTTATATATACCGCACACCCAATAAACCTCCTTACTATTATATATATATATATATATATATATATATATATATATATATATATATATATATATATATATATATATATATATATATATATATATATACATGCTTCCTCTGGAGAGCTTACCTACTCAGGATTCGCGGACTCGCGCACCGAGGGTCCCGTAAAAATATTATATGATGTAACGGAAAATTTACGGTTTTCGCATTTTTTCCTTTATTTTTTGGATTGATTGGGCCGATACTTGGTGTAAATTAATAAACATATTAAAACAATGGTTAATAATAACAATTTACACAAAAATTAAAAGAAATAACGCATGACGCACGTTTCAGTGGAACTTCACCTTCTTCAGATGCTAATGGCAAACTAACTATGTTTCGATATAACAGAGAAACATAGTTAGTTTGCCATTAGCATTTGAAGAAGGTAAGTTCCACCGAAACGTGCGTCATGCGTTATTTTATTTAATAACTGTGTAAATTGTTATTATTAACCATTGTTCCTTTTTCTGTGCTATAAGACGTTGCTTCGTACCAAATTTCAAGATTCTGAGTTCACGGAAAGTACCCTGTAGGTCCTGATTCCCTTGCGAGTGTCGAAAATTTGCGGCATAAACGGCCGTATCTTTTGATTGCGTTGGCTTAGAAGTTTTTCACAGCTCCAAGGGACAGTGAAAAGGGGTCTTGACAGACAGACAGGCGGACAACAAAGTGATCCTATAAGGGTTCCGTTTTTTCCTTTCGAGGTACGAAACCCTAGAAAGAAAAAAATTACGGGAAAATACGATCTTAGTGATGCACCACATTTTCTTAAATTTCAGTGAACTTCAACATGACTATTGCAATCAAACAGGGTAGTATTTTTTAACATAATATCAAGCCACTCGCCAATTTTTGAAAGTGTGAAGTATTTGTGTACATTCCTTGTATGTTATTGTTCAGTTTCAAAAATAACATGTAATATATAACTTTGCGTTTTCAATATCGAAGAACATGAAAATTTACAAAACATATTCAACACACAATTTGCTATCAACGATCCATCTTGAAATTTCTTGACCTTTTCGGAAAATTCTCGTCGGCAATATTGACAGCGCTGTAACCTATTAGAAAGAGACGGCGTATGGCGCTTCGCGTTGTAGTTTCCAGCAGCCGCCACGCGGTGGCGCTACCTGTCGCAGGACGTGTCTCTCGGTTTCTCTGCGTAATTTTGCTAGTTGAGAGCCTACGTCGATGATATATTTAACTTTTCAGGCGAGAAGAAGACAAAGCCTGAGCGCTGGTGAACGGAATGAAGAGCTAATCGAGATTCGCGATACTGTTAGTTCTATTAGATGTGGTACACGACGCATAATTCCCGACATAGGTTTCACACCTTTCCTTCCGTTATGCTTTCTAGATGAAGTTACTACCTGTAGCATTGTTCAATGAAAGCTCAAGGGCAAACTTTTCTCAATCTGCGTAGTAATCACTTCGATATACAGGGTGATTTTTATAACTGGCTTATAACGCACTTTTAAATGCGTCTAATAGCATTTAAAAGTTGGAGATTTGAAATTGGGCGCACCGCTATAGTCTGTAGTGAACTATCTTTCTGAAATAAAGTCATCCAAATGGTATTTCCGGTTATACCGGAAGTTACTATCAAATTTCTTATTTCAAATGGAACGATATATTTTCATCATAGCTAGGGTTGCCATCCGTCCGGGTTTCTCCGGATTTGTTCTAGTTTAGGGGGCGTCTGGGAGTCGTCCAGACGGGGCTTTCAAAAAAAACCCGGACAAATTTTTTGTCCGGGTGTGTGAAGTTTGAGTGTCAGTGACGGAGATGAGCTATTAAATGCAAACCAGTTGTGGCCGAATTTTTTCTAAACATCCATATTCTAAACTGCTCAAAATTGCAGAGTAATATTTTTGTATACCAGCTCAAAATGCGAATGTAGAGTGAGTTTTTTCGCTAGGGTCGCAGTAAAGGAGCAAGGAGAGAAACTTGCTAAATACACATACGCTTTCTTCTCTGATCAAAATAAAGTCTATTTTTAAAGACTTGATTTGCTCCGACTTTTACAAATTCATGATGAAAAATGAAGACAGTCTGAAAAATTCCAAGTTAAGTTGAATTAGTGAAAAAAACTTGATCTCTTTAAAATTAAAACTTACGTTACGTACTTTTGATTTATAGTTAATAAATAATTTAGACTTTTGGGTACCTAACCTATCTAACCGAACTAGATGACCTATCCTATAATTTGCTATTACAATGTAGAATCTAGTCTATTTGATTTTTGATCTACCAAAAATTAGCGTCATGAGTTGTTTTTTATTTGATGATACCGAAAAAAAAAAGAAAACTGTAAACTGGGTATAATAGAATTTTATTTGTTTTTTGTTGTTCTGTTTATATGGCAAACAAACGGTTTGAAGTTTAAATAAATGAAAAAATTTAAATATAAACGATGTTTTATTTTATTAAAAAAAAAAAATTATGGGGTGTCCGGGGAAAAACAAAATTTCACAGAAATGTCCGGGGTTTTTGAAATTTTTGTCCGGCATCGGTAATTTAGGTGATGGCAACCCTAATCATAGCATTTTTACTCCCTGCATTATTTGCTACATGTTCCGTCCAGGTTCTGTTAACTTAGTTGCTACGGTTACAAAAAAAAAAAAAAGATATAATAAATTTTATGAAAAAGTTGCAGCTTGTTCACTAGAAAAATCATATCTTTCGAACGGCTCATGAGAGGAAAACTAATAGACCAGCGGACAATAGCCAACAAATTGCGCTTTCCACTACATGATCTCAACTGGATGTTACTTTATAAAGATTTCTACAATAAATTTGTAACAACATGTATCAAGTTGAGTTCATGTATTGGAAAACTCAATTTGTTGGCTATTGTCTGCTGGTCTTTTTGTTTTCTTGTCATGAGCCGTTCGAAAGTTATGATTTTTCTAGTTAACCCTTACAAGCCGCAACTTTTTCATAAAATTTATAATATCTGCTTAAACATAGCAACTAACTTAACAGAAAATGGGTGAAACATGTAGCAAATCATGCAGGGGGTCCAACAGCTATGATGAAAATATATAGTTCCATTTGAAATAAGAAAGTTGATAGTGACTTCCGGAAATACCATTGGGATGACTTTATTTCAGAAAGATAGTTCACTACAGTCTATGGCTGTGCGCCAAATTTCAAATCTACAACTTTCAAGGTATTCATATGCGTCTAATAGGTCAGTTATAAAAATCACCCTGTATACAGAGATGTGTCAGCAACATGGGTTTCTCGAGTCCTGATGATATCATACCCTGAAAACGAAACTTAAACTCGTATTGAATAATCTTCAATTATGTCAAATAAGTTTCGTTTCGGACACAGTTTCAAACCTAATATTCCAATATCCAAATTTTTGGTGCGATAAGTAACTTCGTACTAATTAGGACTATCACTAGTTATTCGTCAAATTAGGTCTCAATATTCACTTAAAACTTTTCATTCAATTCAACATCAGACAAAAATTTACATCGTGCCTTTCAAAATTTTCATTTATTGAATTCATATTTCAGCAGCTACTTCATGGGTAAATTCATTTCAATTATCAATTTGAAATGAAATGAAAATATTTATTTATGAGAGATTTACGCAGAATTTCATAATGGAACGTTTCGACCCTACCATGACTTCTTCGGGCACTGACTGAAGAAACTTTTGCATGTCCTCATTAACCATTTCCTTCAGAGATTTTAAATTGTCTGCATCATATATAGTACCTGTATCATCGTCCTTAAATATGAAGATTTTTCCCAGCAATCCTTACTTGATAAAATTTTCAACATAAATGAGGTGAAGAAGTGGTCCAAGTGTGCCATGAGAAAGTCCAGTTCTGATTTTCTGTTGCTTACTTTTTGTGCTCTCGATAGCCACATGTCATTTTCTATCAGTTAAGAAAGACTGAAATATTTTAAAAGCATCCTTTTATATATATATATATATATATATATATATATATATATATATATATATATATATATATATATATATATATATATACATACAGGGCTATTCAAATTCGAGTCAATGCATGGGGATTTCGATAACGGTAAGAGATAGAGGGATGTTTGAATGGGGGCAAAGTGGCATATTTTAGAGGTCAATTATATGGATAAAAAGAATCCGATTTGGTTTCTTTAGTTCTGGAGTTATACAGGAAAAATCGAAAATTTCGAAATTCTTCTTCTGCCTATATATTTTTATTTTAGGAATTTTTTCTAAACATATTGTCACTTTGCCAACTTTTTGTAGGCTATCCAAGTATTTGAATAAGAATAATACACAGGGTATTGTAACTTTTAATTTTCGAATACGAACCTGTATTTTTTATTGCATTTTTTTTAATGCCAAGAGTCATGTTTCATATTGTCGTAGTATTTTCATCTGAATTACAGAGTGTTTTGGAAATATTGAACTATTACCATTAAAATAATTTCAAAATTTTATATATATATATATATATATATATATATATATATATATATATATATATATATATATATATATATATATATATATATATATATATATATATATATATATATATATATATATATATATATATATATATATATATGTTTCTATCGTAGTCTATAATTCCCATAGACACAGAAAATTACCCTGCTCCTTTTTGATGAGGCCTGTAATCATGTAGTCATCCATAATCTCATTTTCGTATGAATATACCATACAAATAATAAATGTATTTATATAATAGACTGTCATTACTTCAGGAAATAAAAGACCCAAGCTCGGACTAACTCTAATTAACGAAGAATCCTTGAACGTAATTTTCAAACGAAATAATCGCATACGACCAGTTTGGTATTTCTTTCATAAGTCCGTCAGATCCACGCCTCATCAACGCCAACCGCGATGCCGTTATAGGTTATAGTCCACGAGCGCTCGTGATCCGAGGCGTCGGAAACGGCTTCCGCTACCTGGTGCGCTCTAACCCCACTCTTTTCCTCTCTTCTAGGAATGCACCGTAAGTCGATGGAGGCCGCCGAACACCTTAAGGACGATTGCAACACGGCGACCAGCAGCGATCACGAAGAATCGGCTTCGATGCGAACGGAAGCGAGCGACACTAGCGCCACCTCCGGACCGCAGCAGCAGCAGCAACAACAGCAGCAGCAGCAACAGAGCGCAGCGTCGGGCGACAAGGAGCAGCAGCAGACCGGCGCGTTCGTGGAAGACCCGGAGGCTTTTCGCAACAATTCCATAGCTTGTCTGAGGGCGAAGGCTCAAGAGCACAGCGCCAAGCTGCTCAGTCACAACCTTCTGATGCACCATCACCAGCAGGCGAGGCAGCAGGGCACCCCCTGCGACGCCAACGCCAACAACTTGATGCACCAGGAGGCGACCGCGCAGTCGGAGACGGGCGACATCTTCTGACGTGGAGGGGTGTGCGATGACTAAAATTGACTTTTGTGATCGCGATTGGGTTTTTTCGGGTATTTAAAGCATCGAAACCGACGTAAAATATCGAACGTGTAGAGGAATATTTCAAGCAACGAAATTCAAACGTGTCTACCTTCTGGTCGGCAGGTGAAAGTCATCTTGTTCGTACGGCTTCAGATTTCTTGATTTTGATAAGGTTGTTCAACTTTTTTATTTTACTAACTGAGATTGAATTCTCGCACATCACTTGGTGAAACATCATAAAGAATAAAGTTCAAACTTTAGAATAAAACACACTTGGCTTAAGTTTCATTATATAAAAATATTTAGATACTGTATTTAGCAGTAAAGGATAGTCGACATGTTTCGAGTTATGAACTCATTAGCTAGACTGACTACAGGAGAGTATTACATCCTATTTTATAAAACAGACAAAAGCAAAGGTGATACCTGAAAATCAATTTGTTCGTTTACAAGGGGTAATTGACTATTATGGGCGGAACTTATTTCGAGAATTTCAAGAAGGTCAAGGCGCTTTCCTTTGTTGCCTGAATGCAACAATTGGGTTTCGTTGAAATCCAGGAAATGATTAAATTTGATACAATGTTCGGAGAAGCCAGTGGTATTTTTATTTTGTAAAATTGACTTTTTATGTTCTTCAACACGAATGTTTATATTCCTTCCTGTTTGTCCAATATAGAAAGCAGGACATTCGTCGCCAAATATTTTGTAAACACCACTGTTTTCTCCGATGTCAGATTTTTCTTTAGTATTGACCGAGAATGACTTCAAGTTTCTTTTATTTTTACAACTTGTTTTAACGTTAATTTACGATAGTCTGTTACAAATTTTGTTACTCAAGTTCGGCACATAATTTATTGGGGCAAAAAAAATTTTTGTTCTTCATTAATTAAAAACAAAAATACTTCCCAATAATAATAATAATGTTCATTCGGCATCAGATTTCTTGATTTTGATACGGTTGTTCAAGTTATATTTCATTAAGACCAACTTGGTTCTTTTTGAGGCGAATAAAAGTATGAAAAAATTTTTTCATTTTGAAATTATAAGAATCAATTTTCATTTGAAAATGGACGAAACAATATGATAGACCCTGTCAACATCGTACTTTCCAGTACCAATATTTTAGTATATTTTATGTCGATCTTTGTTTTGAAGTAGAATTGTATGGAAAACCATATCAATCCTCATTTTCGTCAGTCTACAAGTTAGAAATCATGAAATTAACAAACCAGAGCAATGAACTACATAACAATAATTTCATATAATAGTCTAGTCAACAAGTGCTTTTTTGTTCAACTTTTTTTAACAGTCTCGGAAAAACATGAACGACATGTCGCTCGATTCGGAATAGATTGTTTTTTGAAAAAATTTCAGCTCCGCTCGCGAAAATTGTAAAAGTTATAAACAATTTACTGAAAGATAAAAAGAGGGGGTTTGGTTTCCTGCGAATTACTGAAAAACTAATTGAGATTTTTGATATCTCGAATATGGAGGGTAGAGGTAAGGAGGACCATCTCATATTGGAAAACAGTCGCAAAAGTGTCCAATTGTAAACTGCAAATTGCAGTTCCAAAACCCTCCAAAGTGGCGCCAGAATAGCAAGAGAGCATGAAATAGGAAGGGATTCCATGCCGCGCTGTTGCCAACTTTTGTAATTGGGATTTTGAAGTTTGAAAGCTAGGTTATGTAGTTTATTTTTGAATGGGTGCTTTTATTATCTTATTTATTAGTTTATTGAATTAGTTTATTTTTGAGTCACTGTATTTTCTTTCCATAGAACTCAGTTCGTCTTCCAAAATTTTTTCAAGATACCTACTAGTCCAAAAATGCCGCTCTTCTGTTTAAAATGTGTAAAACTGTAATCGACTCATCGTGATATTCAAATCGCCATAAAAGATGCGCATAACATTGAACCTAAATCTACAGAGTACGATGAATCTGTTGGTAAGAATTTGTTAATGAGGTAAATAAAAGTAAAAACGACTTCAATATGACAACAGCGCGTCATTTGAAATGTACCCACTTGCTATTGTGGCGCCACCAATTTGACGATTTTTGACGGACACTTTTTCATACACAGAGATGGTCCTCCTTACCTCTACCCTCCATAATCTCGAAAAAGATTCGAGGAAGAGGAGGAAATTTCCTATATCGAAGTCTCAACTTCTGAAACTTTCGGATCAATATTTAAGTTTTCTCAGAGGGGTAAAAATACGGCCGAAAACGGGTAATCTGGCTTGCGCAAGCCACTCCCATTAGGGACACTTCAACAATAAACATTATTTAACCATATGTATTAGGAAAATTAATGAATGAAAAAATTCCGACACTTACAGGATAGTTGAATGAACAATTATTCGATGGCAAAAAAATTTTATCGCCATTTTTGAATTATTTATGCAATAGTTAATTCGTAATTTTTTGCTGCTTGAACATGAACATTGCAAGTATGGTAACTGTTAAACTATAGATCTGATCTTTTCTTTCTTTCTTGGAGCTAGTTTTCAAAGATTTCAGAATATATTCTCGTTGAAAAACTTCAAAAAATTTCATTTTTAAGTTTTCTTATTAATAATTTACGTAATTTCAAAATAAAAGAAATTAAATAATCATAATTTTTTTTTCAATTATCTGACTAACAACGCATTTATTTATAATTTTTCATACAATAAGAGATGAAAATTTAAAACTACTTTATTCATGCAGCAACGAATTTATTGAAATTATTATGAAAAAATTTGTTTTTATTTTGCGATCACGTAAATTGTTGATAAAAAACTGAAAAATTAAAATTTTCGAATTTTTTCAAAAAAGATCTATTCTGAAGGCTTTCAAGAAGAGCTTCAAGAAAGAAATATAGAGAATAATACGAGAAAATAAATCATATAATTCATACAATAAAATTCAAATTGGCTGGTATATGAAGAATATTAAAACATATCGGTGGTTATAAAATCTCAAAATCAATCAAACCTAATTTAGAGATTGTTTTTTTTTTGAGTCAACCCTGTATTAACCCTTTCGCTCCCGCATTTTTGTTTTTCAAGATAAAAATCTGAAACTAGGAAGACTTACTCTTTTATTTTTTCACAATTTTTTGGTGTACTAGAAAAAATTCTATGTCATCCATCTTAGGGGGTGTGATATGTACAATATACTGTACATTGTGAGCAAACGATATTTATGACATGTACAACACATTTCACATTTTGAATAAGTGGTAGTGTATTTGCGATTTTATAAAATGAAATGCAATTGAAAAACAACAAAAGGTTACAACAGATCATTTATTTGTGTGATATATCAAAAAACAATTTTGTTTTTTGAAATGCATAAATGTATATTGCACTTAGTAGTAAACTTCGTCCTAGATGTACATTCAGGGAATTTTCATCTGGAAGAAAAAGATTTTTCATCAAAATTACCTTCCATATCATCTGTACTTCTTTCATTTACCGTATTTTCATCATCATAATAGGGAGTTTTTGAGTTTCTATTTAAAGTCAACGTAATTATCGTAAACCGCTATGTTGATGCGCAGAACAGAAAACGTTATTAACTGGTTGAAGATCCTAAAAGAGTTTTTCAATTCAAATTTATTGCGAACGTCAAATAAGTATAACCTCTCTTGTGTTCTTGTATTATTTTTTGTCGGGTGATTTTTCCAATTTTCATCAACTATTATTAGCGTTCTTTGGGTAAATTATCATGGAAGATGTATTAGACTATATACCGATCAGGCGCGGGGGTGTGGATCATAGTTTAATGAGAGGTATAATCTTACATAACATCTTTGAAGAGGAACAAGAACGTGAAAATATTGATGGAAACATACCCGGATTCGATTTGTATAATATTGAGGTTGAAGAGGTGAAAAGAAGTTTCCGTTTTCAAAGAGAGGATTTGCCACGGTTATGCCAAACTTTGCAGATACCAAACCCAATTGTCTGGACATAAAGCAACTGGTAAATGCAATAGTTTGTAGTAATAATTGTGATTAATTTGGGCAAATATATTTCTTAGGCATCGAAGGTTATGTAAATACATAACCTACTGTTCTAATTGAAAATAATTTTCCTGTTATAAGGGTAATGTACTGCTGAATCACTGACCAAATATCTGGGTTTTCAAATGGATTATTACTTAGAACCACTCTAAGAAGTAACAGATCCTCCATATCTGTAAATCGTAGTCTTTTTTTAACAATCGTGGCAAGTGAACAAAACCCGTTGAAAAAATATCAAAATTAGCAGGCCAATTTACACAAATAAACAAACCAAAATAGCACTGTGACATAACCAATAAAAATACGGAAACTGTCAATCTCAAAACATCAGATCGCAGACTCGATTGATGGTTGCCACGTAGTAAGAAATAGCATTTTTTGGGAATTTTGAATACAAAGGAAGTAGTTTGGAACGAATTAGCACGATAGTATATATGATATTAGTCAATTATCATAGTTTAAATAGTCTATTTTTCTTTAGTTTATAACAATTTAAGACAAGCGCGTTTAAACTTGTCAACACCGCGAATATAACGGACGTTTATTAAGCGAATGTTAAGGTCCCGTTGATAACGTAGTACGTTATCGGTTAATAACCGTCTCGGTAATTTCAAAGCTTCTGCGCATGCTCAGAATAACCGAAAACGTAATTTACGTGTAAATTTAGGGTCTCAAAAACTCCCTAATAATTGCTTACTTCTACATCCCTATCTCCCCACCCATAATCGTCATCACTAAGCCCTTCAATATCTGATAGGCGCTCCTAAATTAGTTTTAATAGTTGTTTTTCACTTAACGGAACTTTTTTACTCATTTTTCAATTAGTACTACTATGAAATAAATTCCGTTTTCTCACAATGTACAATATATTGTACAGTAATATTTACTCCAATATAGAAAAAACAAACCAAATTTTCAGCAAGTTCACTATGAAAGTAACAAATACACGTAGCGGTTATTACCAAAATGAATATTGCAGACATGTCACAACATGTTTTAAAGTTTGAAGCGCCATCTCATTTCAACATTCTGAAACTGCGACAACTCACTAACAGGTACCATTAATAAAATTTTCTTGGGTAAACTACCTAACGCTAGGTGAAGGAGACAGTTTAAAATAGTAATAAGGATGTTTAAAGAATACTGCACTTTTAGGCCAAGCTACAGAGATGTTTTCATGTAGTTAGTTAGAAGAAAACCAGTGTTTGAAGAAAACCAGCTCCGCCACTGTTTGTAAGATAGTTCCATATGATATAGTGATATGTTTTTCACTCGACTTTATTATTTATAACTTTGTTCTTAACAATTTTATGCAAAAATTCGCGTTTTTTTTAGTTTTTTGCTTATCAAACTGAAACTATCAGAGTAATCGTGATTCTGTCAATATACTAATTGTAAGAAAAGACGAAGAAAATGAGAGGTCGGACGACTCGATCAGACCCTTAGTTTGAGTGAAAATCGGAAAAAACCGCCAAAAATGCAGTTTTTTCAAAAATTCATAACTCGGTTATTTTTTGAGTTGTAGCGTAGATCCTCTGGTAAGTATTAGTTATTGATATAAACTTCATTTTGGCGAAGAGCAGGAACTGTCCGATGCATAGTTATCGATCTGTGGCCATTTGTATATTTTACTATGCAATTTTCCAGCAGACCGTCCTATTTCAATTTACAAAAAAGATTTTGAAAGTAGAATTCTCATAGTTCAAAACGTTCATCTTGGTTTTACATGAAAACGCTGAAAATATGTTAAAAATAAAGCTGAACATGACGAAAAACGGCCGAGCGCGTGAGAATAGTTGAAGAGTGGGGGTAGAGCAGCAGGCAATGAGAAGCATGACATTCGAAGAAGTAGGCATTTTGAACATGACGGTAATTTCTCGGCCGTTTTTCGCGATGTTCAGCTTTATTTTTAACATATTCCTCAGCGTTTTCAAGTAAAACCAAGATGAACGTTTTGAACTATGAGAATTCTACTTTCAAAATCTTTTTTGTAAATTGAAATCGGACCATACCTGTCGCATTCAGGTCTGCTGGAAAATTGCATAGTAACATAATCAAATGGCCACAGATCAAAAACTATGCATCGGACAGTTCCTGCTCTTCGTATAAATAAAGTTTATATTAATAACTAATTCTGACCGGAGGATCTACCCTACAGCTCAAAAAATAACCGAGTTATGAATTTTTGAAAAAACTTAATTTTTGGTGGTTTTTTCCGATTTCCTCTCAAACTAAAGGTCTGATCGAGCCGTTCGACCTCTCATTTTCTTCGTCTTTTCTTTGTCTTATATTTTGTGAAAAACATATCACTATATCATATAGAACTATTTTACAAACATTAGCGAAGCTGGTTTTCTTCTAACACTTTTTACACAAAATGCTCATTCTAAATCTCTGTAGCTTGTATGTGAGTAAAGTGAATAGAGCATACTACAAATTCATTAGGATTTACGTAAAGTGATGTACAATATATTGTACACCGTGAACGAAAGGGTTGAAGGGTTCCAAATATGCTTCGTAAAAATGTACGAAACGGTGGAATGTAATGCGTCAGTCGACTGGGTTTTTATCTTGGGTAATCATTGAGCTTTTCACCATTTTACTGTGTGAATAATTCTATAAATAATGAATCTTATCTGTTTGGAAATAGTTGAGATAACTGATACGTATTATCGAGAAACATACATTTCAATGACAATTTACAAACTGGAATACTATATTGGTTTCCACATAAAGCGTTCGAATTATTCGTTTGAGAAAACTGAAATATTATCTGGTAATAATAATTCCAAAAATTTTTTTTAACAGACGAATGCGTGAAAAATTCCAGGATATGAATAATTTCGAGAAATATTTGCGAAATAGTGATTAGGAATATATCGAATTTTATTGTTTATTTATAGATTAATTGTTTCATTTGAAAAATTCCTGAATCAGTTTCTATTTTAAATCTTGAAAAACAATGAACAAAATTGGGGATATTAATAGGCTAAAGTGTAATTAATATAACAACTTAAAAACAATTAATATAAAGGAAACCAATAATTAATTTCGTAATAGTCATTTCAATTTCGGAAAAAATAATTCTGCTGTTTATTTCACGAAATCGTGAAGAAATTTTTATTGTATGACCCAAAAACTCAAATATTCCCATAAAAACAGAAATTTTTATTGTATGCTCCATAAACTCAAATATCTTCATGAAAACTTCGTTGGTTAAATTACGATATTTTGGGAGAAATTTGACTCTTTTTTAGGGGGCATCAATTAATTACGTGAGGTGTTTAGGGGGAGAGGGGGGTTAGGAAAATCTGGCTCAATCTCACGTGGGGGAGGGGGTGCTCGCATCAAATATCACGACATTTTTTTTCGCAAGAAACAGAATAAAATTGCGAGAAAACTGGGTTAACTTAAGTAAAAAATGTTTCTCCACTGAAATATTGCTAAATCATTAATCGCGGTTTAATTATGCACTGATGGAAGAATTTATTAACTAAATTAATTAATTTGGTTGGAAATAATTTATTCATTTATCAAACATGAAAAAGTATTTTTCTAACATTATTTGTTGATAAATATTTATTAACAGTAAATACTTTTTTTGAAGTAAATATTTGTTCTTCATATACGGTACGATGTGAATATTATTCATATAAAAATAATGCCATAACCTTTTATAATAAACATACGATGCACTAATAATTTTTACTGAAAAAAAACTGTGACTTATTACAACCATTGTTTTATTAATTTCTTAATTTTTTTCACATTTTTATAAAATATTACTGATTTACTTGAACTAATAGAATTAGCGCAAGTTAACTCATTCATATAACAAATATGCATTTAAAAAAATCAGGGAGGGGAAGAGGGGTCGTGGAAGATCTCACGCCAAGGGTGGAGGGGGAGTCAAAAAATCGCCAATGTTATCTCACGTAATTAATGGGTGGCCCCCTATTGGTTTTCACATGAATTAATTGAATGATTTCAAAAAATCAGCATTTCAAGAAATTTTTGTCAATGAGAATCATTGTGAATATATCGAATTTAACTGCTTATAGATTATTTGATTCATTTAAAAAATTCCTGAATAAATTTTTCTGTTTGACTCCTTGAAAAATAATGAACAATAATACGAATATCAATATGCCATAGAATTAATTCTAGTGTGTATTTCATTATCAATTTTTGTACAGAAATTTCCATGATAGCGAATATTTGAAAGGATTTTCATTATATCTTGCATAAAATTTCCGATGGAAGAACTACTTTTCTTTAAGGGAAGTTTTACCCTTGTTTATTTATTTTCTTATTAAACAGTCGAAAGATTCGTTGCACTGGAGAAAACAAAAATAATTGGATCGCCTTTTTTAGGCGTACTTCGAAAAATTTAAAAAAAAAACAGTAATTTCGAGAAATATTTGTGAAAGTTTTTTTTTAAATTTTGGCAACTACGTTGGTGGAAAATTTTAGATTTTCAAACACTTAGCAACTACGTAGGTTTTTGAAAAGTGGAGATTTAGATTTTTTTATTCACAGCTTCGGTAGTTCGAAATTTTGTAAAATCTAGCAACTGGGGTTGAAGGTTTTGTGATACTTCAATAATTTTTCGAATTTTTCCAAGACTTGGCAACAACGACAGTTAGTAATTTTGCAAGATAACACACAGTTAAAAAAAGTTGAGTTACCCAGAAAAAAATGATTTCAGTAACTTCTTCCTCATATAATAAAAATTTCTGTTCTCATTATTTTGAGATTTCTTAAACGAAGAACATTTTATGAAGAAAATTCTTGAGTTTTGCCATCGAATAGGACTAACAATCAAACTCTAAGCGAAAAAATCGAATTGAGAATTATTTCTAGTTTACAATAGAAACTTTCAAAGATTCTTTTATGTACTGTACTGTCAGCTTTTCTAATAATAATGTGCTGAACATATTTGCAATATTCTGATAATAATGCTGCAATTATTTTAATCGGCTGGTATTCATTTTAAAATAACATAAATTTCTCTTCAACGTCTCGTGGACTCAATATGTTTATATATCAGCTTTCTCTTTTGTTCCTTTTAAATTGAAAACGTCCATTAAAAAAAAAATTAAAAGATTTAAATTTCTCAAACCTCACAACTCTGTTCGATTCGATTCATAAAATGAGCATGTATTTTAAAAATATTTTAATTTACTACATTACAATCATGAATTCAAATTATTCAAAATGAAATGATATATATTGGGTTTTATTTTAGCGTGCATTGTAATAGTTTTATTTATTCGTAATATAATATATTTACATTTGGACTAATTTGGAATATAACGAATAAATGGTGAAAATGTCCGTTTTTTACATGGATTGAAAATGTTACACTCTACATGGTGTTTAGGTGGGACACAGTCTCTTTGTGAGTTGTATCTTGTGTTGATCTTTTTATGGGTTCTATGGATCTCTTTGTGAGTTTTTAGGATCTCTTTGTGAGTTCTCCAGATCTTCTGCGTTTTATAAATCTCTTTGTGAGTTTTATGGCTCTCTTTGTGCGTTCGATGGTGCTCTTTGTGAGATCTATGGACGCCTTCGTGGGTTCTATGGATGTCTTTTTTGTAATATAGAACTCTGTGTGAGATCTATGGATCTATTTGTTAGTGCTATGGATCTCCTTGTGAGTTCTATGGATCTCTTTGTGAATAATATAGAACTCTGTGTGAGATCTATGGTTCTCTTTGTGAGGGCTATGTATCTTTTTGTGAGTTCTATGGATCACTTTGTGAGATCTATGGATTTCTTTATAAGTTCTATGGATCTCTTTGTGAGTAATATAGAACTCTTTGTGAGTTTTAAGAATCTTCTTGTGAGTTCTATAGATCTTTTTCTGCGTTTTATAGTTATTTTTGTGAGTTTTATGGATCTCTTTATGCATTCTATAGATTTCTTTGTAAGTTCTAAGGATCTCTGTATGAGTTCCGTTGATCTCCTTTGAGTTCTATATTACTGGACCTCTTCGTGAGTGCTATGGATCTTCATGTGAGTTATATAGATCTCTTTGTGAATTCTATAAATCTCTTCAAGAGTCCTATGAATCTCTTCGCGAATTCCATAGTTCTCTTTGTGAGTTCTATGAATCTCTTTGTGAATTCTATAGATCTTTTTAAGAGTCCTATGAATCTCTTTCTAAACTGCATAGATTTTTTTGTGAGGTCTATGAATCTCTTTTTGAATTCTATAAATCTCTTCAAGAGTCCTATGAATCTCTTTGTGAATTCTATAGATCTTTTTGTGAGTTCTATGAATCTCTTTGTGAATTCTATAGATCTCTTTAAGATTTCTATGAATCTCTTTGTGAATTCCATAGATCTCTTTATGGTTCTATGAATCTCTTTGTGATTTATAGAAAATACTTCAGCATTGATGAAGTAAAATAGATCTTTTCTTTTTATGCAATGGTAAAGTCATCGATTAAATAATTGGAGAACATAATTCGATATGGTTTCCTATATTCAGAAGTAGACTTAATCATCCGAATTGTATTGAAAATTGCGTTAAGCGGTTTTTCGTTGCATAAAACTGTCAAGGTCATCTCGAGTTATTTATTCCCACAGTAATAAAATGAATCGACTATCTGACGTAGTTCCACTATAAGCAATTTATAATAGAACTTTAAGATATTCCATTTTCTCCAAGCTTATATGAATGTTAAGATGCAGTTCGAAAATCAATGCATTTTAATTATCTCCTACACAAACTTTCAGCGAAACAATGTTGAAATATTGAGCTCCCTTTTAGAAAAATATGAACTGAAATATTCAATATATTTTTTTGGAAATTTTTATATAAAATTCTTGAAATTGCATAAATTTTGATTTGTTTCAAATATTTATTGAAAATATTTAAATTGGTTGATTTCAATGAAAATATCCCTGTGATACCCCTTGAATTTCAAAGAAAGGTTTCCAAGCTTCGTTTGGGGACCTTTTTTTGAAGCTATTTCACTGACATTAACAACAGGACTTTTCATTCGATCAATCAGAATTTAAAAAATTAAGTTTATAAATAGAACTGAAGTATATTTAAAATTAGGTGCCACCCTACTTCTATGCTATTTAAGAAACCAGCCTGTTTAGGGATATGAGTCAGTCTACGTCAATGAATTTACAATCTAAATATGCCCCCTAAAACAAAATCTACCAACTATCAATAATAATCATAAATGGACTATTTTAGAAGCGCCTTTCAGTATGTGTCAAATTTGTCAACAATAAGTTAACCCAGTTTTCTCGCAGTTTTATACTGTTTCTTGCGAAAAAAAAATTACGTAATATTTGATGAGACCACCCCCTCCCCGAATTTGCTCCTTTTCATTTGAATTTTCTATTTTTCAACTTAAAATAATACAAAGTATATCATTTTCACTATTATTGTTACGTTCCATTGAAAATAAGAAAATATTGTTCAATGAACTAAAAGCTGACAAATAAACTAAAAAAAATCAAGAGATCTGAAGGTGATATGAATAGGAAAAAAAATTCGGAAATTCTTCAAAACCCTGAGTGAGAAACAGATCGAGTAAAACACGAATAAGGATACATCGAATTTGATATCTAAACTGAGAGATCCATATTTTACGAGTCACTGTTTTACTGTTGAACAATTGAACTTTATTGTTTTTCACAATTTTGTTATAATTGCATTCTTAACTTGTATATTATAGTACTTGAGGAATTAATTGTGTATAGATTTTAATTTCGTGCAATATGTGGTATTGGAAATGGGAATATACTTGAAGAAAAACAAATAAACCTGTAGAAAATGTATACATACAAGTTTTTTGTAAAATGAAACTCTACTGGTTTGAGAACATAAAAAGGGCTTGAAAACAGTGAAACAATAAATTATAAATTGATATACTGTACCATCATTAAATGCAAAGAATTCAGTGCATTGTATCTGATGATGGTTGAATGTGCCGAGACTTGTCGAGCATGTTGAATTGAATTAGTAAAAATTAAATGCATATTTCATTTATCGCGAAGAACTAAGTAGTATAAAGCTGAAATATTTCAGTTAAATTTTGATGTCTCTATTGACGCAAAAAAACTGATGTTAAAGTTTGTTGATTTCAGTTATTTAATTTTCTCCATATTTTTCGAGAAACTAATGCAATTTACCAACGTTGAAAATAATTTTATATATAAATTATTCGAGATATATTTCCTTGCCTGATTTAAATCTATCAAAACAGTTTCATTTTTCAAAATTGAAATTTTTTATAACTTTCCGTCATGTTACCACGAAAAATATAAACTAAAATATTACCTTATAGATTCAAGAATATTTCCACAAACACCTATAACTATTGTTTTTCAATATTTTTTTTGTATATAACTGTACATTAGTTTTTGTAATTAAAATAAATTATTTTCAATATATTTTTTACTTCAGAAACGATATTTATATGAATGTTTATATTGCACCGAAAATTCAAGGATATTCCTCCTTTGAAGTAAACAATGACATTTTTAATAGAAGAAATATCGTTGAATTGGTGACATTAAACAAACAGAATATTCGTAAAAAGTGCAACATTATAATTAGATTTCTAGATACAAGTAGAACCAGTGAACTGTAGATATCGTAATTATGTATAAAATATAAAATTATGCAATGCAATGTTTTTCATTACTGTAAGTATGTGTATGCAAAAATCAGTATGTACAATAAATCAAGATATATAAATAGTTACTGTTGTTTGTTTTTATCGCTCCCTTTTACTGTTATAGGTGTGCTACTATTAGCAAATAAGACTCTAGTTTTAAATTTTGGTGAAAAAAAATTACTTAAGAAAATAATTCCAGAATAGTTACAGGTGTGATACGAAAAGGTACTCGACACAAAATATAAATAATAAAGTATAAACTTTAAAATAAAACACACTTGGTTTATGTTTCACTATATAATAGTATATTATTCAACGAGCACAAAATGATTGCTATTTTTCACGAGGCTCGCTTGCAGCTCGTGTCGCAATTCACCCGAGTGAAAAATTGTAATTTTGTGCGAGTAGAATACTATACTTTGTCCACGACTTCCTCGAAAAAATTAGTAACAATCTGCATTTTCAACAATAAAAATAGTTATCAAGAGCGTTGACATAACATTTTCCGTGTTCACTGAAAACTGCATACTCACGTAAACGTCAACTATTTCACTTGACATCGATTCCATTACTTTCTTTCTGATAAAAATGTAATAGATAATTTATTAGAGTAAATATTCAATAAGTTGGGCATTATATTAAATATTAGTTTAATAATTTGCCTAAAAGTTATCTTAGTTACATAAAACCTAAAAATCTAATAACAATACTATCCTAACAATGTGAATGATAGTCTCAAGTTTGGACATACGTTTTAGTGTGACGTCATGCAGTGTATAATAAACCATTATACACACTAGTGAATAATAGGTATAATTGTACTTCAGGAAGCACACGTATAATGATTGATTTATAGTAGAGTCGTGGACAAAAATATTTAGATACTGTATTTAGCAGTGAAGAATAGTCGACATGTTTCGAGGTATGAAATCATTCGTTCCTTTACAGGGGGGAATTTACTATTATGGGCGGAACTTATTTCGAGTATTTCAAGAAGGTCAAGGCGCTTTCCTTTGTTACCTGAATGCAACAATTGGGTTTTGTTGAAATCCAGGAAATGATTAAATTTTATACAATGTTCGGAGAAGCCAGTGGTATTTTTATTCTGTAAAACCGACTTTTTATGTTCTTCAACACGAATGTTTATATTCCTTCCTGTCTGTCCGATATAGAAAGCAGGACATTCGTCGCAAATTATTTTATAAACACCACTGTTTTCTCCGATGTTAAATTTTTCTTTATTATTGACCAAGAATGACTTCAAGTTTCTTTTGTTTGTACAAATTGTTTTAACGTTATTTTTCGATAGTCTGTTACAAATTTTGCTACTCAAATTCGGCACATAATTTATTGGGAAGTATTTTTGTTCTTCATTAATAGTTTGCGTGTGGTATAATGAATGCAACAGATTCTTTATTCGTTTTTTCCAAATGAGCTTATCGATAAGACTTTCATTCTAACCGTTATTGGTGGGTAATAATTTAGTTCTATTAACTTCGGTTTTAAAATTTGTTTCCGATAATGAAATAGTGAACAGCCTATGTATGAACGAATGAAAAGCACTGAGTTATATTTTAATGTGTTGGTTACTGTCTGTGAAGGTTGGTTTTCTATAAATGTTGAAAGTAACAGCATTCAAATTCCTAGCAATCTGAAAGTCTAAGAAATTCAAAATACCGTTTTCGTTTTCTACTTCTTTTGTAAGTATCTAAATATTTTTATATAGTGAAACATAAGCCAAGTGTGTTTTATTTTGAAGTTTATACTTTATTCTTTTTGATGTTCCACCAAGTGATGTGCGAGAATTCAATCTCAGTTATTAAAATATAAATAAGTTTATAAAGAAATAAGAAACTAACTTTTCACAGGTTGAAATAAAAATCTATTGAGTAAACGCGTTTCGTCATAACATTGACTTCATCTCGTACTAAATTATGGTATTACAAAACAATCTATTTATACGAAAAATTGAACATAACAGAGCAAACCTTCCGAAAACCTGAAATTGTTTCTTCATAAACAAAATTTCAGAGTTTCATATAAAACCAACAATAGCATTGGGAAATTGATTAAGAACAACAAATCAAAAATTCATAGGGATGAACGTACTGGTGTTTATAGACTCAACGGTAACGATTGTGAAAAATTCTATATAGGACGTACAATTAGAAATTTCAAAACTCGAATACACGAACACCAACGTAGCTATATTAAGCAGAAAACTGACTCTAATTATGTGTGACATCTTATTCAAGAAAACCATACCTTTAATCACAACACAATTATAAAATATTACAGTTAGAAAATAGTCTCCACAAAACCAACTGTTGGGAATCCATATACAATACATCAATAAATATAAAAATTCCGGAAACCTAGTTAACGACCAGATTGAAGTAAACCCTTTTCCTCTTCTTAATCTGTTCAATGTGCCTACCAATAACTCTGAATGAATTGCTTATTGTTATTTAGTTTCTCTAGGAACCCTAATGCTAACTCAATTCAATAACAAAATATAAATCTGGAAGCTAAACCTTATGTTGTTTTTGATACACAGTTCAATAATTGATGTAAAAAAGATAAACTTCCTGATAATTATTAAAAGATCAAGATATAGTTCAGATATTAATTTTGCTTCCAGTACTGTCTCACGAAAAATAAACAATTTTTATATTTCTACATTTATGAAGCTTATCTTGACTGTTTGTTTAAACATTGAATTCTGTGGGTTTAGTTTACCCGTTATTTTCAAAAAGGACGACTATTGAAAATAAGAAAAATTCCTATCAACAATTGTATCATAATTGAAAAATGATTTAATTTAAGTTTTATTTTCATATTTATTTCGTAAAATTTACTGGAGTAATGGTTATATAACTCTTATAAGATATATTGCTTGTTTTTCGAGTTTAGAGATTAATGCTGTGCATTCATTGAAACTCATGTTTTCTTTAAATTTGATGTAGATAAGTTTCAAATAATTTTTCGGGAACTTGAGATAGTACTGTTATTTTCGCAGATAAAATTTCTGATTTGTGTTATTATGATACAAAAAAAAAAAAATATATATATATGTATATATATATATATATATATATATATATAACTTTTCGATAATTATTAGCAGTAATAGGCTTGGTGAATCTCAAAAAACTCGATTTTATTAAAAAGTTGACGTTTCGCAACGACATTCATTGTTTTTTTTTGGTTTCTGTGGTTCCCTTTCCATCTAAAATCAACAAACCTGACTGTTGATATTGGACTAAAAAGCACGTAATTAATAACTGAAGAAGGCCACAGCCGTAATATAAAAAAAAAGAAAAATAGTACCCTATTCTTTAACTTTTCAAAATCAAAATAATTTGAACCTATTTCGAACATTACTGTAGTTTCCCTTACCTTCTAATAATAACAGATTTGAATATTTATATTGGACTGAACAGCACGTAATAAATAACAGAGAACGGCCACAGCCGAAAAATTTTTGATGAAACATAGTAGTCTTTTTTAACTATTCAAATTTTTTCAAATTAATGAATGTCAAAGAAATTTCAATATTTCAAAAGTTTTGAAAAAGCCACGAATGTCGTGGCGAAACGTCAACTTTTTAATAAAATCGAGTTTTTTTGAGATTCACCAAGCCTGTTATTGCTAATAATTATCAAAAAGTTAAAAATAGTTCACAGACAATTCAATTCAAATATATATATATATATATATATATATATATATATATATATATATATATATATATATATATATATATATTATATATATATAATATATATATATATATATATATATATATATATATATATATATATATATATATATATATATGTATATTATGTTTTGCTTGTGCTGTATTTTCAGTTATTTTTTAAGCAATAATAGGCTATTAATGTTTTATTAGTAAGCTAACATTGCGTCACGGAATTAGGGACTTTTTCAAAAGTTCTGAAACTGTTGATATTACAGATATTTATAAACTTTATCGCGTATATATCTTACATTATCTCATATTTTATATCATTTTGCAACTTTACTCGGACCTCTCTTTGCAAGAACTACAGAAGGAAACTTGAAAGTAGGTACTTTTTCAATAACAGGTTTCGTAATTTGAATGTACAAAATGCTCTCAACGAAGTATTATACAAGATGCGAATTCAAGAAATAATACCGACAAAATGTTCAATACTTACTTTTCAGCTTATATGCATACATTTAGGGTAGCAAAGATCCAGCAGCTGTTCCATAGGTTTCTATTACCTGGTTTGTCCCTTGCTTATTCGAAAATGAAGAAGGTGAGCTGCCCAAGACAACACTCTACAAAGATCTAACCGATAAGCCCTTCCTTCTATAATATCAAACTTCCTTCAATTCAGATTCTGTTGCCATAAAGTTTAATTTTCTTTTAGCAATTTCATTAATGAAGTAAGAACCGAATAAGTCATAAAAACTACTCATGATGTTTTGGTTTAGCACATTCGTCAAGATGCCATATTAACATTGGCTTCTATTTTTATTTTCAGATGTTTAGTGTATGTGAAGGAAAATGAGTTCAATATTACTGAACTTTCTAGCTTTCATGGCTATAATACCAGAAATAAGGAAACTCTTCATGTACCTAATCATAAAACTCATAAGTATGAAATGTCTCCCATGTATCAGAGTATTAAAGTTTTCAACCATTTACCTCAAAGTATTCAGTCGCTTTATATTAGAAGGTTTAAGAAAGTAGTTAAGGCCTTATTGTTAATAAAATGTTATTACACTGTAAGCGACTATTTCTGTGATATTGCTGAAAGAAGCTGAAGTGTAATTTTTGTGACCTGTCCTATACATATGTACCTATGTCTTAAAGGATTAATAAAATATTATTATTATTATTATTAAATAAATGACGATTTCATAAATACTTTAAACAACTAAAAAAAATTATTAAGAATTAAGACTTATTTATTTAATGGATTTTGGCCCAAAATGTTATTAAGTATCTATAATTCTATATTTCAATCTAGGTAGACATAATTTGAAATTTTTAACAACACTGATGACAATCATAGAAAAACATCATTATCTCAGAAGTCTCTTCCTGCATCCTTTTTAGTTGTATTTCCTCGAAAATAATAGACTATTGTACTGTAAGTATCGAAAGTCAACAATCATGTGCGGGAGTAGTTTTTCTATACATACTCTATACATTAATATAAAAAAAGATTTTCAAAATAAATCAAATAATAACGATTTCACAGAAGTGGTAAGTCCTTATAGTGGACACACTGTATATATATATATATATAGATATATATATATATATATATATATATATATATATATATATATATCAGTGGCGGCTCGTGAGGTTTTGGTTTGAGGAGGCTACAAGAGGTGTTAAAAAATACCGCCTTATAATTTAAAGAAAATCTAAGTAAAACAAGCACCCTAAGCTATCAATTTGTTTTCACTTTCGAGTGTCTACCTTGAGACCTACAACTCCTATTTACAATATTCACAAAAACTCTTCTCCGCCAATTAATCAATTCATCTATTCATCAATTTTTTTTTTTTCACAAAATAGGTACCTACCTACTTAACGAATTTGTTAACAGCTGGTGAGAGCAAATAAAAAGTTATTATATATTTTTGAAGATTAGCGGGGTTCTGCGATCTTTAACGTTAGCAAAATGATCTATAATATCCTCATAAAATTTTTTGTCTTTCGCCAAAAGTTTTACCAATTCCTTTTCAATAGACAACAAACTAATATTTTTCAAACGATCCTGGCTCATTGAATTTCGTAAATAAGTTTTAATTCTCTTAAGAGTGGAAAACGAGCGCTCTACGGAAGCCGATGTCACCGGGATAGAAACAATTAGACATAAGAGTTTATAAACTTGGGGTAAATCTTGATTCAAATCATTATCAAAAAGTTATTTAATAGTCCTCACATGATTTTCATTTTGCCCCAAAATTTCATTGTCATTATAAACAACACACAGTTCACTTTTTATGGCCACCTTATCAAAAAAAGTGTATTTTTGACATAAATTTTCCAAAAGGTTATCTGGAAAATTAGCCGAAAATCCGGTTAACAAATTTTTATTGAGTAAGTCGAAGAAATGCAGTTCTTTCAAATCAGAGAACCTTAATTCTATTTGACCCCTAATAGTATCCAAAATTTCATAAAATGTTTGCTTATAGTGAAGCTCCATATCTGCGTAACTGAATTTCTTTCGTTTTGGGCTAAATTGAGTCGTATCATCAGTAGTTTGAAATACAGAAAATAATAAACTTCTGCACGAAATTCTGAAATTTTTTCCAGAAGAAACTTGAGCCGATATCGTGAGTAAATTACATCTGAAAACTTGTGCTGTAAGATTTGAAAAACTATTTCTGTTTGCTCAAAAATTAATTTAAAGATGTTTAAAAAATATATAAATTCCTTATCTTGTAAGTAAGATATAAATCGGCGTGCTGTATTTAAAGTTACTTTATCGGTGAAAAATTCCTCACTTTCAACTAGGTATAGAATTAAATCCTCAAATCCTAAGCGGCCCCAAACAGAGACATTTTCACTAGTAAAAAGTAAACACTGCCAACAAAATAATTTATTTTTTACCTATGATCCGGTTAGGCAAGGATGTCTCCCATAATTCCGCGGTTTTGTTGTCTGTTACGCTGCACCAAATTTTTTAATTCAGGGGTAGGTCGCAATGTTCTTATCAAAACTTTATCCTCATAACTTAGTGCACTAAATGGGCTAACAAATATTCCACTAAGTCACCATTGAAATTTTTGAAATTAACTTCAGTAACCAAACTCATTTTAAAACAATACGCGAGCAATATAAGTAAACAAGCTGTTGTCGGCCATTAGACACTACGATCACACTACGATTCAATTAATGCTTTCCAACGAATTCACTCGATGTCACGCGAAATTCTATAGTTGTGATTGGTCGACATTGTATAAGACTGGGTTTCTATCCGTGTTGCCATTTACATGTGTTTTGCTTTTCTATTGCAATGAAGTATTCATTCGGAGTATTTGCACCGTTGTTTGCTTTTCTGTGGCATGCATAATGAACGTTGAGAATATACCTTTCTAAGCCTTCCGCAGCGTTGCCACAAATCTTGAAATGAATGAAATGCAGTAAATGACCTATCTTAATTAATAAATTATATTATATAATGTAGGTTGAAAGGAAGGTAGGTGCATAAAATAATATGATTTTCATTAATATGAATATGCTGAATGCTGACTATTCAATATAATATATATATTAGTGATACACGGAATATTATTGAGGAGGCTTAGCCTCCTTAGCCTCCTTTTACTAGCCGCCCCTCATATATATATATATATATATATATATATATATATATATATATATATATATATATATATTTACCTATGACACCACCTTAATTGCAAAAAATGAAGACGAAATGACTGTGCTTCTCGATCTGTTCACCAACGAGAGTCGAGCGATGGGACTTGAAATTAATCTCAATAAGACTAAATTGATGATCGTCGATAGAAATAATACAATTAAACTAAAGAATCTACAAAATAGACTCGGAGCAGTGAATGACTTTATATATTTAAGCTCTCTCATAACCAACACAGGAGGATGTGAAAGTGAGATAAGAAGGCGGATAATACTAGCAAGAACGGCAACGTCGAGCTTGACAAAAATATGGAAGGACAAACACATAACTAAGAATACTAAAATGGCACTGATGAACACCTTAGTGTTCTCAATATTCTCATAAGGGTCGGAATCCTGGACAATAAAATCGACCGATAGACGCCGAGTAGACGCGTTCGAGATGTGGTGTTGGCGAAGGATGCTTCGGATACCCTGGACGGCACACAGAACGAATGTGTCGATACTAAACGAACTAGGTATCACAGATCGACATTCCACCATATGTCGACGACGCATTCTCAGATACTTTGGGCACATTACTCGAAGAGAACATAGTAATCTAGAAAGGCTAATCGTCCAGGGTAAAGTGGAAGGCAAGAGACCCAGGGGCAGATCTCCGTCGCGATGGATAGACCAAATTAAGGAAATCACGGGACAGACATTGCAGGCAAATTTGAGGAAAGCCGAGCACCGTCAACGTTGGAGACATTCAGTTGATCAATGTTCATAGACATGATGTCATGACTCTTCGGAAATGAAGATACGACTGCGAAGATATATACCTATATATTTGTTTCCTGATACATGTTGACATCTCCAGCGGCTCCCATTCACAAATGAGCTGAAATTTGGTATCTTTGGGTTGTTTCCAGGCAGAACAAAACTATTATTATTATTAAATGGGTACATACAGAGAACATTTAGGCATCTCTACTATGAGGAGGAGAGTGGCTTGCTTGAAGCAACATGGGCAGAAAATTTTCAAACCGGTGGCAAGAAAAATAATTATAAATAGCAAATTCAAAATTAAGTACCTATACTTGAATTTTTGCACCCTTAAACCCCCGCAAGTTGAATAAGAGGATTAAAAATTGTTTTTCCTGGTTTTTAGTTTGCTAAGCTCCACAGCTTCTGCAGATTAAGTTAAGGAATTAAAATTTCGTACGTGGATTGTGTTGATATTGAGATACGATCCTATGTGGGTTTCATCTATTTTTCTCAATCACGCTGTAATTATCAGAGATTTTATTTCGTTCGAATCGCATCTCGACCAGCTTCTATCAATAAACTATGATCGTCGCAAAAAATTTTCGCGAAATATTTCTTGCAATAAAATTAATTTTAATTTCTCCTTCTCAGTTGCTATTAAAACGTATTTTTTAGATTTTTCAAACTATAATTTATTGATTTGAAATACGACCTTATTAACAAATCTCTGGTGCTTATGTTTTTTTTTGATTGGTAAAGAGAGAAAATGTAGAGGTAGTTCTTTCAAAATGTGAATATACAAAATACGATGTCTTTTTTTGAATTCTTGTACCTATATATATATATATATATATATATATATATATATATATATATA
This sequence comes from Cynegetis impunctata, assembly GCA_030704885.1. Taxonomy (NCBI): domain Eukaryota; kingdom Metazoa; phylum Arthropoda; class Insecta; order Coleoptera; family Coccinellidae; genus Cynegetis; species Cynegetis impunctata. Next base: position 1,996,089 of record JARQZK010005055.1, read on the forward strand.
TATATATATATATATATATATATATATATATATATATATATATATATATATATATATATATATATATATATTGGTTTAAAGTGATTTGGTATGGTATTTGGGAAATATTGAAATTCCTACTTCTAATTTTATTTCGAATGGGATAAGTTTTAGCAGGTTTTCACTTTGAAAACCTTATTGAAATGGGTGCGATTAGCAAAGTTGGACCTAGTACCAAGATAGTTCTTCGTTTCATGGCTTTCTATGATGCTAATCATTGGCGCCGGAACCGGGGGGGGGGGCAGGTGGGGCGGTTCCCCCCCCCCTCCCACTGTTTCAGAAGGAGAGCAAAGTATGCTTTTTGTCCCCCCCCACTTTTTTAGAAATAAAAAATATTTATATCTCTTCAAAGCTCAGTTCTGACTGAAAGTGGCGCGTTGGTAGGGGTAAGATTACTAACGAAAAGACTGAACGATCTTCGTTCCGAAGAAAGATTTGAAGATATTTATATGAACAAACCAAAAATCCTGACCATGAAAACGTGATTGAAAAAAATTTTTTTTGAGGCAATCGATCTTTTGAAAAATGAGTTTGAATCTAGATTTGACCAAAAGAGCTTGAAAGCTGTAGCGTCGTTAGAAAATATTTTGTTTTGTGCTTCTGAAGGTAAGGTGCCAACCATAGAAGATTAAGAGAAGCCCTCGGAAAATATGATGAGGACTTTGATATCGAGGACCTCCATACACAATTGAAAATGATGAAAAATTTGCCTGGGGGACGATTGAAATCTTGCGTCGAGTTGGCTGATCTTTTTCGAACTTCATCCACTGTAACGAAGAATATTTTCAACGAAGTCACGAAATTGCTCACACTGTTGTTAACAGTCCCAGTTTCTGCGGCGACATCGGAGAGATCATTCAGCGCCTTAAGACGTCTGAAAACATACCTTCGGACAACAATGACTCAAAACAGATTGAACCACGTGACGCTGCTTCACGTTCATAAAGAAGAAACAGCGTCCATCGATATACATGAAGTATAGTATATTATAATATAGAATTATATGTTAACTATGTCAAAAAGTGTTCAATCTGTACGTTAGAAAAATAAAAAATATTTTGAACGTGAACTAATTTTTTTATTAAATAGCAAATAAATTTTTAGTTTAAATAAGTCTTTTCAAATTGATCAACAAAGCTTACACAGTAATGATAATTAACAAAGTTACACATTTCACTACTCTACAATTTTTATTACCAGTATACATCAATGCTGATAAAAACAGTTACATGGGGTAAGGTAGTAAAAAATTTTTCACTTTCGGTTTGCCCCCCCAAAAAAATTTACCTTCCGGCGCCTATGATATATATATCTCTCTCTCTCTCTCTCTCTATATATATATATATATATATATATATATATATATATATATATATATATATATATATATATATATATATATAAAATATATATATGAATGTGCTTATGTATTTTAGCGTTGTTCAAACGATAACGAGCAATAGGGTTGAAAGTTTGTAAATAGGTAGTTTCGCATGATATATTGGATGGTATTGTTTTTGGTTCGAATTGGTTGGGGGGTTGAACCCCTTGGGGAGAAAATAAATCTTGTTTATACGATAAAGGTCGCAATTTTTAAGCAACAGGATTAAAAGTTTGTAAATAGGTAGTTTCGCATGATATCTTGGATGAGATTGTTTTTGGTTCAAATGGGTTGAGGGGGTGGGGGAAATAAATCTTGTTTACACGACAGAAGGCGCAATTTTTGCAATAGGGTTGAAAATTTGTAAATAGTTATTTTCGTATGATATCTTGAATAGGATTGGTTTTGGTTCGAATTGGTTGGGTGGTTGACCCCCTGGAGGAGGAAATAAATCTTCTTTACATGATAAAGGTCGCAATTTTGGAGTAATAGGATTAAAAGTTTGTACGTAGGTATTCTCGAAAGGTATTTTGGATGGTATTGGTTTTGGTTCGAATTGGTTGGGGGGTTGACCCCCTGGAGGGGTAAATAAATCTTGTTTACACGATAGAAGGTGCAATTTTGGTACCATAGGGTTGAAACTTTGTAGGTAGGAAGTTTCGTACGATATTTTGGATGCTATTTATTTCTATAAGAATTTGTTGGAGGTTTGACCTCGCGGAGAAGGAAATAAATCTTGTTTAGACGATAAAGGGCGCAATTTTATAGAAATAGGGTTGAAAGTTTGTAAGTACGTAGTTTCGTATGATACCTTGGATGTGATTGGTTTTGGTACGAATTGGTTGGGGGGGGTTGATCCCCCGGGGAAGAAATATATTGTTTACAAGGGCACATTTTTTTTAATTTGGAAAAAAATCATAATTTAATGAATGTATGTTTCAAACTGGATACGTTATGAAAACTTGCTCTTCCAATGCAGCTCGCTGCGATAGAGTTTTTTATGATTTCAATTAAATTTCAGGCAAATATTAAGAAATCATAATTTTCAACAAGAATTAAAACCGAAGAAATCAAGTGAAATCAACATTTGCATAAGGAGCGGTAATTTCAGTTTTTCTGCAACATTGCTATCTATTTTGTTTCCAAATTTTTTTTTTTAACTAAAATTATGTTTAGAACACTGGTACAACTAAAATTCATAATTTCGGAAGGATTTATTCATTTCTAAATAGAATTACTATCAACTACTATAGTTTAATAAACATAGTGAAAATTCTCCAACCCCAACCTCCATCAGAAACTATTACTCCGCTCAGCGCTCACTTTCGTAAAAGGAAATCAGAAATCGAACGATCTTTGAACCATCCGAAGGTGGCGACATCTAAGTAGTATCTCGCAACCAAAGCCAGCTTTTCCTAGCACGAGGCGATTAAAATGATTCAAGGTCATCGATGGCGTCGAATGTTGTCAGCTAGCATGCTAACTACAACACAACCGTTCGGTCAAATCGGGCAGGAAAGCCTACGTCCCGGTGTAAATGTTCACTTTGTTGTGCCAGCGCGAGGCTGAATGACTAAATGTCCAAGTAAATACATTGGCAAGAAATATGGATTGTAAATCAACAATATGAGACTTTAGAATATAAATTGAGGATTACTTTATGAGTCATTCACTTGCTTTTAATTGTATCATTCATTATGGTCACCGAAGGATTCACGCCTCAGCCAGGGCTAGGGCGGCATAATTTGAGGGGCGGCAAAATTCAATGCCAAAATTTCAAAGGCGAAAAAAAGAAAAGGCAAGCCATTTCAAAAATAGGATTAGTTTGTATATTTTCAGTGAGGAAAATGGTTTGAGTCTATTTGTTCCTGCAGTAGGATATTGAAAACTTTGTAACTTTTTTTTTGCTCGTGTACATCACCGCCACTCCCTTGTCCGTAGTTTGAAAATGCCAAAATTCTGTATGAATTTGTCCAAATGTTCTGCCTATATATATATATATTTATATATATATATATATATATATATATATATATATATATATATATATATATATATATATATATATATATATATATATATATATATATATATATATATATATATATATATATATATAAGGTACCTGAGACAAATAAGGCCCAGCAGGTAATAAGGCCCACTTTCCAGAAAAATACAACTACAAACAAACTCAAACTGTAATATCCACCAATCATTTTGGATATAGTTCCAAGTAATTTTACCTAGCTAGCGCGCGGACCACACGCTTTCACTCTCAGGAGAAAAGTGCCACTTGTTGGACATCCCGCGCAAAGTCTTGTTTTAGAAAATTTTTCACAAAATGAAGTCTTTCTCCATGACATAATTTCAACTGGACGAGTGGTGGTTTAATTCTATTGGTAAGTTGCACATTTTACGAGTTGAAAGTTAACAAAAATTTCGAAATTTTTCATTTGCTTTTTTTGTAACAATGACCTAACCTTAAATATTGCATGTCAGAAATAAGGCCCACGTAAACTTTTAAGATGCGCACGGTGAATAAAAGTAATTTATTATGGTACTGTCCAGTTTGCCAGGAATCCCGTGAAAAAGATATGAGGCGCTGCCTTAATTGCAACACATGGGCCCATGAAGGATTTTCGCCGTCTGATGATGACGACTATATTTGCATAGCATCTATGATGCCTAACAATCTTTTGAGTACCTACCAGAACTTTATTTTGAGTTGAAACTCTGTTAATACATCATTCAAATGCTTTTCTGTTTAGTTTGTAGCCTTTTATTACATTTATATGATACGGGCCTCATTACTATCATTGGCTGAAATAAGGCCCATTCAAATGGTTTTTAGAAACTATGACTGTTATTATATTACATCTTCTTTAACTTGTTTTAGTCAATAGAATATAATATGGGTTTGTTGTTCAATATATTTTTATTTTCCCTTGTATGCCGTTTTTAGTGAGAAACATTGTTTTGCCTTAGGTGGGCCTTATTTGTCTCAGGTAGCTTATATAATCTCTTGATAATTATTAACAATAACAGGCTTGTTGAATCTCAAAAATCTCGATTTTATTAAAAAATTGACGTTTCGTCACGACATTCGTGGCTTTATCAAAACTTTTGAAAAAATTGAAATTTCTTTGACATTTATTGATTTGAAAAAATTTGAATAGACAAAGACTACTATGTTTCACTAAAATTTTTCGGCTGTGGCCTTTCTTTGTTATTTATTACGTGCTATTCAGTCCAATATTAACATTCAAATCTGTTATTATTAGATGGTAAGGGAAACCACAGAAACCTTTACCCACGTTATGTTCGAAATAAGTTCAAATTATATAATTATTAGATAAATAGTACCCTACTCTTTGACTTTTCAAAATCAAAATAATTTGAACTTATTTCGAACATTACGTGGGTGAAGGTTTCTGTGGTCTCCCTTACCATCTAATAATAACAGATTTTAATGTTAATATTGGACTGAATAGCACGTAATAAACAACTGCCATAGCCGAAAAATTTTAGTGAAACATAGTCTTTTTTTATTCAAATTTTTTCAAATCAATAAATGTCAAAGAAATTTCAATTTTTTCAAAAGTTTTGATAAAGCCACGAATGTCGTGGCGAAACGTCAACTTTTTAATAAAATCGAGTTTTTCGATATATATATATATATATATATATATATATATATATATATTTATATATATATATATATATATATATATATATATATATATATATATATATATATATATATATATATATATATATATATATATATAATATATATATATATATATATATATATATATATATATATATATATATAAATATATATATATATATATATATATATATATATATATATATATATATATATATATATATATATATATATATATATATATATATATATATATATATATATATATATATATATATATATATATATATATATATATATATATATATATATATATATATATATATAAATATATATATATATATATATATATCAATAAAATATTTAAAATCGTGGCCCAGGACCCAAAACGTATAAAATGGATGCGATACAGTGCACTTGTCTATTATTTTCTACGAAAAACGAAAAACAATAAAACAGACGATCAGAGAAAATACAAATAAACATTGTTCCCAAAGTAATCATAAGTGAATCTAGAATAACTATACTACATTAGTCATTAGTATAAAATGTCTTAAAACTACGAAAGAATACTGAAAATTATAAAACTAACAGAAGTACAAAAAATGAATAATAAAAATTGTAAAATATGTAAACTCTTCAAATTTCGAAAATTACATAGGCAATACAAATTGTGAATTCCAAATACTTGAAGAATTCAACTTTACAATGGTCATTGAAATAATGAATGAATAGATCGTCTGAAAAAAGACCAAATTTATTCATATTGTAATTCAATTAAAATGTAAAATTTATGAGTGTGTTAAAAGTAATAACAGTTCCAATGAATATATATATATATATATATATATATATATATATATATATATATATATATATATATATATAGTATGAAGAAAATATATATATATATATATATATTACGAATTATTAATTGCGTTTTCTTCAGTTTCAATTTATATTAAATGAATTAATGGAAATAACAAGTGTCTTGAAACAATAAAATTGGTTTTATTAACGACTAGCTTCACCTGTTACAACATTATCAAGTAACTGAATAAATATTATATAGAATTGCTACCTCTTTGATATCAAGCGAAACTAATCAAACTATTCTAGTGGTTTTAAGACTCGTCTTTTTCATTATATTATTTCAATTTATTCGATTTGAACTACCACAAACTTGACTCATCATCCATTGAATTTATTAAAATGTTTCAAGACGAGAAGACATAGAAAATTTTTTATTCACTTGCTTTGTATATTGAGTAACATTTTATGGATTTAGGGAATTCCTAGTTAACGATCAACGTAATTAGAAATTAATGGCAGTACCTAATAGCCTGTTCTGCAATTAAACCTGCTTTTTACACTGAAGGGAGTCTTCCATCAGTTGTATAGTTCTAACGGTCACATTGTAAAAGTAACATACACTTTAAACTTTTATTGGAAGTATTCATTAGACGTTTAATTTTCAAACGAGTAGAAACATAATGCCAATATATCGAAAAAATGCAATTCTGCTGAATATTTGTATGTTTTTTTTTTGAAAATTTTTCATATATATATATATATATATATATATATATATATATATATATATATATATATATATATATATATATATATATATATATATATATATATATATATATATATATATATATATATATATATATATATATATATATATATATATATATATATATATATATATATATATATATATATATATATATATATATATATATATACAGGGTGTCCCACCGGGAAAGAACGCGATCTGTATATGGAAAACTACACATAGGAAACTTTTGAAAATTTGACAGTATACTAATGGTGATAGGGGCAACTCGACTAAAATATTTTCAAGATGGTGGCACTTCCGGTTATACCGGAACTAGATACCTACTTGCTTATTTTTAATTGGATACCCTATATATTAATACATTTTTAGATTCTACGCAAGATTTTATGTATTATGTCCTATACCTAAGTCTAAGCGTTTTTGACATATTTAGGTTTTTATGTCAAAAATTACGATTGCAAGCCCTAATATAATTATCAATTGTTCCTATAAGGATTCCCGTATTACTTACTTTGGGGTGGATTCCTTATTCAAAAAGACTTGCTTTGATAGATTTTGTATAGCATTTGGATAACTAATCATACAGGGTGTTCGAAAAAAAAGATCTAAAATGAGATTGAGAAAACTGACAAAAATCAATTTTTTCAAATGGAAACCCCCCATTTTTCTTATTTTGTAGTATTAAGCATTCAAAAAGAAGGTAACTTTGAAAAAGGTTATCTATACCTAAAATTTGAAGTTTTCGAAATATTGCCAATTTAATATTTTTATATGGCGTTTTTGCATTTAATCGTTAAACAATTAGATCTAGGATAGCCACGATCGTATTTGACATTTCAAATCATCGTAATGGCACCCCGGTTAAATTATACAAACGGAGATTATTTAAACTTATTTATTATTTATGGACAATGTGATAAATTATTTCAAGAACATGTGATACATGTGCGACCCGATATCCTCATAAACAAAAACCATCACCAAATACTGTTAAACGAATTATAGAAAACTTCAAGAATTTTGGATCCGTGATATTGAAATAGCAATTTTGGGATATTTTGAAGCATATCCAACAAAATCTGCAAAGCAGATAGCATTAGAATTAGGCTTATCTAAATCGTCAGTTCTAAGAATTTTACGGAAACACAAATATCATCCCTATGCTATCCATATTTTCTTAGTGGAGCATTTAAATGAAAATGATTTAGATGAGCCTTAAAAGTTTAAATAATTTTCGTTTGTATAATAATTTAACCGGGGTGCCATTACGATATCCTTATTTTCATTAGTGCAGCATTTAAATGAAAATGATTTAGATGAGCCTTAAAAGTTTAAATAATTTTCGTTTGTATAATTATTTAACCGGGGTGCCATTACGATAATTTGAAATGTCAAATACGATCGTGACTATACTAGATCTAATTGTTTAACGAATAAATGCAAAATCGCCATATAAAAATATTAAATTGACAATATTTCGAAAATTTCAAATTTTAGGTATAGATAACTTTATACAAAGTTACCTTCTTTTTAAATGCTAAATATTACAAACAAAAAAAGGGGGGTTTCCAATTGATTTTTGTCAGTTTTCTCAATCTCATTTTAGATCTTTTTTTTCGAACACCCTGTATGATAAGTTATCCAAATACTATACAAAATCTATCAAAGCAAGTCTTTTTGAATAAGGAATCCACCCCAAAGTAAGTATTACGGGAATCCTTATAGGAACAATTGATTAATATATGGGGTATCCAATTTAAAATAAGCAAGTTGGTATCTACTTCCGGTATAACCGGAAGTTCCACCATCTTGAAAATATTTTAGTCGAGTTGCCCCTATCAATATTACTATAATTTCAAATTTTCAAAAGTTTCCTATGTGTAGTTTTCCATATACAGATCGCGTTCTTTCCCGGTGGGACACCCTGTATATATATATATATATATATATATATATATATATATATATATATATATATCGAGTGTTGGAAAACAACGTTTCAATATTTTAGGAAATAATTCAAGACCTCAAAACAAGTAAAAAGTTTCAAGCCGTTTTGGAGATATGAGCGATTTTCGGTTTTCAAGATATTAACTACTAGCGCAACCAAATACGATAAATTACAGAAGATATTCGATATATTTTTGACTACTGTTTTACAGAAGATGTTCCATATGACCACCGTCCATTTCAATGCAGGCAGTACATCGTCGCATGAAGGATTTACGTACTCATTCGAACAGACCTGGTTGTGTTCGGAAAGTTTGTCATCAGGATAGTTCAATCCGATGCTGCAACTATGAAATGTTATTTACTGAAGTTGCATACTCTAAACTTTTCACATAACCCCAAATATAACAGTCCAAAGGATTCAAATCGGGAGATCTAGCGGGCCATGGCACTGGGCCTCCTCGTCCTATCCATCTTCTGGGAAAAAAAGGAAACACACGTGTTTCATTCCCCCCTGAAGTATGTGTCAGGGAGGCGGGCTGCTTGAGTTTGGGATTAACTCCTTCAGCCAGATCAGAAGATACACTTGTATGTACAAGTGCATTAAGGATAGGTGAGACGGGATATTTATGGAACATAGGAAGTGTGTGTAGGGTTCAGAGGGTTAATACTGGCCCAGCATTCGCCTTATAAGTTTGCAAGAAGTGAATTAAATTACCATGAGGAAACCTCTGAAAAAAACTCATGGCAGACCAGTCGGCCCCGGGGTTTGAACCCGAGACCTCCCAAATACTAGCCAGCGTATGCTGAGTACTCGACTAACTTGCTTGGTCATCTTCTGGGAAATGTTTGATCTAAATGTTCCCTAACAGCAAGTGTATAATGTGGGGGCGTGAAAAACATTTAAATTATAAGTTCAGTAAACAAGGCATCTCAAAGATGATAATAAATCTAATATCGTATTTGGTTGTGCTAGTAGTTACTTTGAAAACCGAAAATCGCTTATATCTCCTAAAAGGCTCATTTGCGGACCTAAGTTTACATGAAACTTTTACGAATTTTGAGGTCTATAATGAGCTCTCAAAGTATTGAAAGGTTGTTTTTTAACACCCTATATATATATATATATATATATATATATATATATATATATATATATATATATATATATATATATATATATATATATATATATATATATATATATATATATATATATATATATATATATATATATATATATATATATATATATATATATATATATATATATATATATATATATATATATATATATATTCCCAGTTTCATATGAGTGATTATCACAATAATTTAGCTGCCATTTATCCCTACTCGAGTATCCAGGTAGGGTAAGAATGTTTAAACATGTAAAAGATTGTCTACAATCCCCTCTATACTTGAGATCACCAATAATTATTCTCATCGCTCTTCTCTGCAATCCAAATATCTATCAAACGCAGCACAATGTCCCCAGACCAGAATGACATATCTCAGATGAGCCTCACCAACAGTGCAGAGTAAGCAGAACTCAGTACATTCTCACATTGATAATATATTCTACTTAGGATTTAAAAAGATTTTTTTTCACTTGTTTTGTTTCAATTGGTTATTTTGATGCAAAGCAGCTATACTATGGAAGTAGTCGATACACCCTTATTTCCAAACTTAAATTGAATAAAAATCAAAGACCCTCAAAATTGAAGTTTAAATATATATATATATATATATATATATATATATATATATATATATATATATATATATAATAAATAATTTTCATTATTGGTATCCATGGATACGTCAAAATAACACGCTAAACGATATCTCAGGTGTATTGATATATAAATTATTACAAAATTGTGAAATATCTTTGTTATTATTAAGTTTAGGTATAGGGAAGGGTTATACAAATCAAAAGGTAATTGAATAGCAAATTTAAAAATGCAAAAATATACATAGCATTCCATTAGAAATAAGGAAGTTATTAACGTTTGAAATTTGCCAATTTCACCCTAGATTTTATCAAGTAATAAGTTAGAAATATAGAAAATTTTCACAAGGAATAAATAAAACACTGTTTCAAGGTTACAAAAATCCAAACCGCATACCAATAGACCTACTAACAAAGAAGTTATAGCCTATTTTTGTTGAAGACGCAACTGTCAAAATTTTAGGAAAAAAATTAATAACTCGAAAACTGTTCACTTTAGGTATAAAGAATGTTTTGACAATTTTATTATAAATTATATATGAAATTCGAAAATCAAAAAATATACAGGGTATTCCATTTGAAATAACAAATTTCGTATCACTTCCGGCAAAACCGGAAGTGCAATTTTCTTCAAAATAATTTTGAAAAATAGACTTAGTCAGACCATATTTGCTCTGAAAATTTCATATCGATATCTTCAATGACAAAAAAAGTTATGGACCGATTACGTAGCTCTGGGTCACCCTGTATATATATATATATATATATATATATATATATATATATATATATATATATATATATATATATATATATATATATATATATATATATATATATATATATATATATATATATATATATATATAAATATATATAAATTATATATATATATATATAATATATATATATATATATATATATATATATATATATATATATATATATATATTTCTATCATCCATGCCTGTATTGTATCGGTACTTATTTTTCTTATTTTAGCAATCACAGGCCATTTGAATTAGTTTGAAGGTTTAATAAACTCGGCTGTCAAACTCAAACGTCCTGTTATTGCTAAAAAAGACAAATAATTACATATGTGTAAGTTACGGTTAGTATGTTAAATTGAAAATTATTAAAGTGATAAATAAGTTGACCTTTCTTTAGGTCATTGTATCGTTATCAAAACTTTCAACACTTAACATTCTACGTTTTCGAAAAAAAATTCGTGGAACTTCAATCATGGAAAAGAACCTGATCAAATTGAATCAATCTAGAAAAGATTACAGATCTAATGTGAAAATAGATTTTTCAAAATGTTTCAAGGATTACAAACATCTGAGAAAGTTGTCTTAATATAATATATACAACATATTTCTCTTAGGTATTCATCTTTATATGGAATTGTTTCAAATACATTATTCATTCGAACTTCAATTAAATAGTTTCAATATTATTGATTTACTCATTGCAATATTTCTACGAAATTAAGGTTCTATTCCACATCCTGTATGACAAAATCATTTGATTTGGGGGCATAATCTCGATGACATACTGTGACCCTCGAAACTTATAGAGATTGAATTAGATAATTATAAAGAAATATCCGATATTGACGTAAAATTAACAACTATTTGATATTTATATTTCTAGATCTCAGAAATCATTTATTCTGGAGTTGAATATTAGTTAACAGAATGAGTGTACTGCGATGAATGTATCTATTTTTATATTCGAACCCCTGTGTAATTGAGAGCACATCTGTCCCTAGTACGAAAAATTTGAAGATGTGACTAGAATTTTAGAGAAAGATACTTTAACAAAATCATTTCAGATAGAAAATTTTACGGTAATTTCTATTTTTAAAATTTTGAAAAAGCTTTCTTCAACTAGTTTTCATCTTTCGGTATAGGAAATTAATGATAGTATCAATAAAAAATGAAAGACTTAATAATTTGGTATGTTTTAGTAACTTTGACATTTGCTTTGATTTTAATGTTTGACCTATTTAATGAGTTCATTTTTTTTCTCAAATGAAAACTTAACTAATCCAATATTTGAAAAGTGAAAAAAACTCAAAGATTCTGGAAAGTTAAAATTGTGACCGATGGAGAGGTTCATTTCTAATTTATCACCATTGATTCAATTTATAGGTACTAAATTAACCATTCGCTTATATAGTATATGCAGGAGTTATTTTCTTTCAAACAGATGAAAAATTATGAATTCAATATATGAAAACTACAGAAACCAAACAGAGTTTCTCACTGGATGAATTTCATTCTCAATTATAAATATAATGGATATTATAACAGCTTTTTTCTTGGGTTTCTTTCCTTCTGTTTCCAAAAAAATCAATCGACCGAAGCCGTCTGAACATTTGATTCGATTTTATTCTATTTTACATACAAATTCTTTTTTTATTTTTAGCAGGTTTTCACTTTGAGAGCCTGCTTATTAAAATAGGTGCGATTAGCAAAGTTGGACCTAGGACCAAGATAGTTTTTTGTTTCATGACTTTTTATGATGCTTGGCACCAAAAACTCAATTTCATATATCTCTCTCTCTCTCTCTCTCTATATATATATATATATAAATATATATATATATATATATATATATATATATATATATATATATATATATATATATATATATATATATATATATATATATATATATATATATATATATATATATATATATATATATATATATATATATATATATATATATATATATATATATATATATATATATATTTTATATATATATATATATATATATATATATATATATATATATATATATATATATGTTCATATGTATGTATGTATGTATAAGCTTATGTATTTTAGCGTTGTTTACACGATAAAGGGCACAAGATTGAAGCAATAGGGTTGAAAGTAGGTATTTTCGAAAGATATATTGGATGGTGTTTGGTTTTGGTTCGAATTGGTTGAGGGGTTGACCCCCTGAGGGAAGAAATAAATCTTCTTTACATGATAAAGGCCTAATTTTGAAGCAATAGGATCGAAAGTTTGTGAGTAGGTAGTTTCTTATGATATATTGGATGGAATTGGTTTTGGTGCGAATTGGTTGGGGGATTGACCCCCCAGGGGAGAAAACAAATCTTGTTTACACGATAGAAGGCGCAATTTTAGGACCACAGGGTTGAAACTTTGTAGGTAGGTAGTTCCGTATGATATCTTGTATAGTATTCATTTCGGTGTGAATTGGTTGAGGGGGTTGACCCCCCGGAGGAGGAAATAAATCTTGTTCACGCGATAAAGGGTGCAACTTTGTAGCAATAGTTTTGGGACGAATTGGTTGGGGGTTGACCTCCCGGGGAGGAAGTAAGTATTGTTTACACATTAGGGGGCAATTTTTCTTGGATTTGGAATAAAAATCATGAATGGATGAATAGATTTTTTAAACTGTATACGTTATGAGAACCTGCTTTTCTAAAGCAGCTCGCTGCGATAGAGTTATTTTTATTTGGAGTTATGTTGCACTGCGTCCTTAAGGTCCATTGTACCCCTGTACCCCCCATCAGAGGTGTTTTCTGACTACGCCATTTACCTACAGCTCGACTTCTAGTTCCAGAGTATTAAACAACTCCAATATCTGGGAAAACTTCAAGGAAGTTACGTACTTACTCCTACAAATTTCTTGTCCAAAGCATTCTTTCCGTTGGCTTGCAATTGAATTTTATTTACTCCCTAAATTTATTTGGAGGTGGAAGAAATGCACAAAGCATGAACACCAGCAGAATCGCATGAAAGCTCTACATCAATTCTGCGGCGATGAGAGAAAAACCTAAATATCACCTCTCTGATATAAACTGATTTCGAGTACACATTTTAATCATTTTAATTCAACTGCCAGTTGCTCTAGAAATGCGCAATGTTCGAAAATCATAAACAAAATGAATTTTAACATGACAATTACAGTGGTGAAAGAAATAAATTGAATCCTCATTTTGAGCATTTTTTCAATATTAACTCAATCCACGCACGAAATTGAAACCCTTTAACTCAATCAGCAAAAGCTGTGGAGGTGCGAAAAACTTCAAAAACCAAAAAAAAACAATAAACCCTAAATTAGCGTTTAGAGTTCAGAAGTTCATAGTTAAAACTACCAAAATGCACATCCATAATATTAACTCAATCGACATAGGAAATTTAAATCTTCTGATGCATCTTTGCATGGTTGTAGAGGAGTGCAAAACCTGAAAGATCATGAAAAAAACAAAAAATCGCGACGGTTTAGAAAAATAGTTGAAGATATCAAAAGGCATTCTCCTAACAATTCACGTGTAATAAATTCAATCATCTAATTCAATCTGGAAAAGCTGTGGAGGTGCGAAAACCTCAAAAACGTTGAAAAAATTAAATACGTATATTAAAATGGCGATATTTATGGAAAAAAATCACCAAAAAGCCTTTCCTTAGCTTAACTCAATTTACGTAAAAATTTTCAATCTCAAACTTCAATTTAGATAGTGTTTGGGTATGCAGAAATACTCCAGAAATGTTTTTTAGCTCCCCGAACCCTCCAAAAAGCCTTAGAAGAATGAATTCCGTATATTTTGTCCATAATAAATATCATATATGAGGAAATTTCCGTTCATGCAACTCCCCGCCACTCCATTGCTATATATATATATATATATATATATATATATATATATATATATATATATATATATATATATAATTATTTATTCGAATTGTTGTTGCCTGTGAACTATTTCTAATCTCTTGATAATTATTAGCAATAACAGGCTTGTTGAATCTTAAAAAACTCAAAATCAAAATAATTTGAACCTATTTCGAACATTACGTGGGTAAAGGTTTCTGTGGTTTCCCTTACCATCTAATAATAACAGATTTGAATGTTAATATTGGACTGAATAGCACGTAATAAATAACAAAGAACGGTTACAGCCGAAAAATTTTAGTGAAACATAGTAGACTGTTTCTATTCAAATTTTTTCAAATCAATAAATGTCAAAGAAATTTCAATTTTTTCAAAAGTTTTGATAAAGCTACGAATGTCGTGGCGAAACGTCAACTTTTTAATAAAATCGAGTTTTTTTGGGATTCAACAAGCCTGCTATTGCTAATAATTATCAAGAGATTATATATATATATATATATATATATATATATATATATATATATATATATATATATATATATATAATAAAGTATAAACTTTAAAATAAATTACACTTGGCTTATGTTTCACTATATAAAAATATTTAGATACTGTATTTAGCAGTAAAGGATAGTCGACATGTTTCGAGTTATGAACTCATTATCAAGATTGACTACAGGAGAGTATTACATCTTATTTTATAAAACAGACAAAAGCAAAGGTGAAACCTGAAAATCAATTTGTTCGTTCACAAGGGGTGATTGACTATTATGGGCGGAACTTATTTCGAGAATTTCAAGATGGCCAAGGCGCTTTCCTTTGTTACCTGAATGCAACAATTGGGTTTTGTTGAAACCCAGGAAATGATTGAATTTTATACAATGTTCAGAGGAGCCAGAGGTATTTTTACTTTGTAAAATTGACTTTTTATGTTCTTCAACACGAATATTTATATTCCTTCCTGTTTGTCCAATATAGAAAGCAGGACATTCGTCGCAAAATATTTTATAAACACCACTGTTTTCTCCAATGTCAGATTTTTCGTTATTATTGACCAAGAATGACTTCAAGTTTCTTTTATTTATACAAATTGTTTTAACGTTATTTTTCGTTAAATTTTATATTGAAAGATGAAGGAAGGGAATATACAATAAGACTGGGCAAAACCTCAAATCTTTTCTAGATGTTATATTGAAAATTGGTGCCTGTTGTGTTTTTCCCAAGCCATTAACAGTTTGTACTTTCTACTTGCTAAGTGATTAAGTTTAGTTTTCCCCATTCTTATTGTATATTCCCTTCCTTCATCTTTCAATATTCTCGTTGTAAAAGTTAGTATGTAATATGCATCTGAAGAAGCCACTGTGTTTGGCGTTACAATTGTCATGTTTACAAAATATAGTGAAAATCGACACCTGTGAAGTTTTATTTACAATATTATAATGGATTTTCATCAAATCGGCCCAATCAATTAGTTATATATATATATATATATATATATATATATATATATATATATATATATATATATATATATATATATACTACACAAAGAAAGCAGCAATGACATTCACTAAATATGATGTCAAAAATATTCACAAACGTCAAAATATCAACAAATGACATGCCTACTATGAGAAAGTAAAAAATAAAATGTTGTATGCACCACGTGCGTTACTAGATCCTAACGCCTATCGGGCAACATTCATCCCTCGGGCCAAAAGATAACGCACTTGGTATATAAATAACTATTTTCTACGAGCGGGCGGAAAATTGCATTTTCCACACACATTGTAGTGTGGAAAATTAATTTTCCCGCACCGTGTGGAAATAATTTTCCGCAGCGTGCGGAAATGGAATAGCAGGGGTTTTTTCCGCACTGTTTAATCAGATAAAAATATCTCAACTTTTGATTAGTTCTATTGACTTTCCTCACGCTCGTAGAAAAACTATTGTACCTAACACTTGCGGAAAATCTTTTTCCGCACTCGGCTGCTCGTGCGGAAAAATTCAATTTCCGCACTTGTTAGGTAAATAGCTCTTTTGCATTAGGTCATACCCATGTAGATTATTTTCGAATATTGTTCATGAATATTCTATGAATTATTCGAATGAAGTAAAAATTAATATTCTAATCTCATACTGTCTTTTGAAGTTGAATCTGTGTGTTTAAAGCATTGAAATCACCCAATTATATTGAGAAGGAAAGGAAAAGAGGACGAATTATTCATAGTCAATGTAAATTAAGGGATATTTCTTCTTGTTGGGATAACATCACATTTATTTGTATTTTTAATGGTATTATTTTTAAAATTTGGAAAAACATTCCTAATTGTTTTTTTAACGGTGGAAAATGTTGTATCTTTTGAGGAATGGTAGCTGCTGTAATACTCAATATTTATAGATGCATGGAAGATATTATTACGTATATCAATATAAGGTTCTTTTATCTCATGAATATCTATAATTATGAAGATAATTCTTGAAGAAAAATGTGATAAAACAAATCATCAAGATCTCTTGATGAATAATCAATTAAAAGAAAATTTGCTATCAACAAACTAGAAACTTATTCCCACAGATTTATTTATTTCTCGTATACAAGATCTATTGATCTTGATTATCTACCCGAAAAGCTACAAGGGCGATCAGAAGACTAACTTTTATAACAAAAAGTTTTATTAATTTTCGATAGTATGTATTTTTCGAAATATAAATATCGTTTCATGAATATTCAGGATTTTTTCTTTCCACAATCCTGAATTCATAATATGTGATAATTGGAAATTCATTTTTGGCACGAAGGCAAATTCTATTGAAAATTTTCTAGTTTCTCATGAATTTAGGAGAATAATAGAATTTTATTTGATTTCAAATTCAATTTTATTTCAACTTCATATAATAAATAGTGGTTATGTAGGTATTTTTCAAATAACGAATTTTTTAAAGCTTACAGAGGTCAAACACAAAAACGGTTCCTTTTTGAGGAAGTCTGATTCTATTTATGGTTAGTTCAAATGTATTTTAATGAAACTATTTATTGGTGAGCAGAAAAGTATTTTTAATATGTCAACAATATTTCAATAAATTTTTTAGATTGCTAGACCTGCTAAAACATACAGCCTCCAAAAATGTACATATTTATATACAAACACAGTGGTCGAGATAAAACTTTCGACCTAAATATTTCGTTTAGTACGAAGGTTTGAAACTTTTCAGTAACAAATTGATTTTTAATTTGAGTGGGACATCGATTCATATTATTACTTGTTTCGTAGGTGCCACTCCACTTACTAAAGCTCTTTTTCCACTGACTCTGCATTGATCAAATGTAAATGTTAAAATCTTTGTAATTTTAAATTTTCCATTGAATTCGAAAGTTATTCAAATTAAATGCTCAAACTGTGTAATTTTAACTGGCAAATCTAGAGCATGTCTATGAAGACTCTTCTTAGATCTACAAAATTCTCTGGAAGAGTTAACATTCGACATCCTTTCACAATACATTGTCTCAAAACATTTAAAAATTTTTTATGTTCATTACAATGATATTCGTATACAAAATATTGAACAATTTAGGTGCATCTTATTTCAAACAGTACATTATCTTCCATCATGATATTCACCACCATTTCACTCGTAATAACAATAATTTATATATAAACAGAACAAATTACAAAAACACCATGAACTCTTTGTTATTCAGGATTTTGATCAGTTCAACAAACTACCAAATGTAATAAAAAATAACCCATCTTTGAACATTTTGAAAAACGAACTGAAGAAAGTTGTTTCAAATTTACAAATGTGATATTTATTATGTGTTTTTTACCTGTAGCTGCAATTTTTATTTTGAGATAATGTTATGTTTAACTTTATAATGTGTTCATCGAATATTTATCATGTCTTTTGAATCATTTCAATATATACCACATACCTCTTTTACTTTATATATTATATAGCTTGTTTGTATATTAGGATATCCTATTTCAATAAAGATCCTTTATTGTATATTATTATGTATATTAATATATAAACTATTATTATATTTGGGAAATCAGAGTTAGTATCAAAGGAGTTTTTATGTATGATGCCTATATATATATATATATATATATATATATATATATATATATATATATATATATATATATATATATATATATATATATATATATATAGATATATATATATATATATATATATATATATATATATATATATATATATATATATATATATATATATATATATATATATATATATATATATATATATATATATATATATATATATCTATATATATATATATATATATATATATATATATAAATAGAGAATTTCTGTTCTTGAATGGTGTCCACCATTTTTGAGAAAAAAACTATAGCTTTTATGCCCAAGTTGTTTCAGTGTATTCGAAAATGGGGACTCAACTATATGCGCAATTTTTGATAATTAATTTTTCTTGTGTACCACTGATGATATGATCAAAGCAAAATTTGAACAACTAATTGCACTGGGGCGTTGATTTTGTACATGGTTAGTTATCTTGAACTTTGTTCCATTGTTTCTTATACACATAATAGATTTAGTACTTCTGAGAAAGTTTTGATCTTTGGTTGATGAATATTCTCAACTGTTGAATCTTATTGTTTTACAGTTTCTTTCAAGAACGAATTCAGTTGAGAATTGATTGCAGATTATTAACACTCTTATATGATGTGTGCTAGGTGATTTTACATAATTTAAAGAGTTTCTACGAATATTTCTCTTCGTCAAAAAGGTTTCAGGAAAAAAACGGCAGTCAAGATGAATTTGATACTGAGATTGAACAAGTTGTATAATACAAGATAATGAATGCATATATATATATATATATATATATATATATATATATATATATATATATATATATATATATATATATTTGAACGAGAAATAATAACTCAAATTAAATAACAAATATTGATAAAATAATTTCTTTTTTCAACAGTAGGTGTCATTTATGATGCTAATTTTGTACCTCTTTATATATTATATTTCTCACGTCAAAAAAAGTTATATTCAATTTTCATAAGGTAATAAAATTCAAGGATGCCTTCTAAGAAAAGTAAAAGAGTAGGCCCAAAGCAAGCGTTTCAAATTTTGTCGTAACATATATCATGAGAATAAAATATTTAATTGACAAAATAATAAAATTTGATCTCTATAATTAGGATGTATTTTAATTTTTAATGTTTCCATCAGGGCCAACAATTTTCCATCTAGGACTTTCCAGTCATGATAAATGAGGACAAAGCTAAAGAATAATTTTTTGAATTTGTATGCCAAGATTATTTGAAAAATTTTTTGTTTTGTTTTTCGGTCAATAAAAATAGTTTAATTACAAATAAAAAAATTTCAGTTATCTTCGACAGGTTCCTTAAAATCTTACCTTCAACAATTTCATTCCATTCATGGCATCTCCCATATTATTAGAAACCAAATTATTAAACCAACCAATGAAGTATACCTTTTGCTAATTGGTGTTAATTCCATTTAAACTTTATACCAACACTTGTTCACCATTTCGATGTCAACTGCAACGAACTTTGGTTGTCTTTTTCGTTCGGCAACCTTTGTTGCCGGAACGTAAAGAAATTTAAAGGAACATTTTGGAACATTTACGGAAACAAGCAACAGCAACAAAAATCTTCCTCCGGTGGAACCGTAGCAATATATTTATTCGGTTTTGTACTTCACTGCACACTGAAAATCTGCGACACGAATGTTTACTAGTTGCGTTCTCGATACGTTTCCACTGCGATAGCAACAGGGATTTTTTTCACAAATGTTTCCTATTTTCTTTTGAAGTTTACCGTTCAAAATGGAAACCGGCGACAAGTAGGAACAGTCAACATTTGTTGCCGAAAAATAAAGAAATTGTAAGGAACATTTTGGAACATTCACGGAAACACGCAACAGCAACAAAAATGTTGTTCCTCCGGTGGAATCGTAGCTTGAAGGGTGACAAAGCTGCGAATAATTCATTGCCGAAGAAATCCAGAGTCGTATACGACAAGGATTATGAAGTACTTAATCAATGGAAGTTGCTTCATTTCTCCTCGTACAATTAGCGGGCGTTATGATCCATTATGCCCGCTCATAACGGAAAACCTAGGCCATAATGAGTGTATTTATAGCAACCGTATCTAAGGTAAAATCAACAAATAATATACAAGTGAAAATAAAAGATAATAATTCAATCTTTTCTATAATCACAAATATTAAACTAAAGTATGAAACAATTTTCAGAGTCTGTGATTTATTTCTAGCAGCAGGTGTCCATATTCTTATTTTTCCCGAAAAATATTGTTATCATTTACATTGATACTGAAATATATGAATTACTAGCAACATGGGATCTATTCACTTTCACATATTGTTGAATCAATTTTTTTCTTTTTATGCACTTTTTTGCTGCATTGTTTCTTGAAGAAATTGCTTCGCTATTTCATGTTTTTTTCATATCATTTTTCACTTGTCTAATCAGAAGTGATTGAGATAAATAAATGTAAATCCATTAAGTTATCAGTTCTTATAACAGATGTTTCTATACTTTACTTTATTCTTCTATTCATTCTCAAAATATGCAGTGCATTATATTAGATTTTGTTTCATAAACTTGATATTTACTAATGCTTTTTTGATTTTCTTCACACAGAAGAACTAGATTTTCATTATATCAAACTAGACATAAGATCGACTACAATTATTGTCCAATATTTGTTAAATTTTATTTAATATTCTATAAATCTTGAAAATAAAAACACTTGGCATTTTGTGAAAAGTTTGCCAAGTGTTTTTTTTCTCAAGATTCATATATTTTTCAATATTTCTTCTATTACTATTAACTTCAAACATTCCTTTTATTCGATTTTACTGCCGACAGTTTTTGAACAAAAAATTTGATTTGACCTTCTTTTCATCAGCATAATAACTACAAAAAACTAAAACCAAACAGTACAATTGTAAATATTACCTACTGACTCAAATTTTTCATAAAAATGAGAAGACTTCATTCAATTATGTTTTGGAAAAATGTTATTATTTATTATTTTATTAGTACCCCTTCATTCTATTATTGATTTTCCCCATCCATAGACACCTATAACATAACGTTCTTCTTCTGAAGACCTACTTTTCAATGTTTGTCCAAGTAACTGGTTAATCCTTCATTTGTATTCAATTATTGGACAATGTTTATACGTTCAATTTAAATAGAAAGTACAAGTAGAATTAAGGTTTTTTTCGAACGGAGAACTAACAAACCATTGGAAAATCTTTAGTCTGTTAGTGAACATGTGAGTCCATATAAACACTTGAAGAAATCATTCAATCATTTTTAGCGTTTTCGAAATTCTTAACAACACAATGTTTAAAATATGATATAGTTAGAGGTACATTTATTCAATTATACATCATGAAATATAAACATTGTAAGAAAGCAAGATTTTTTTTTTATTTATCAAGAAATCTATGTTAGGGTGCTCTTCAGGTTCTTCAGGCAAATCAGTGTATTATTTGTCATTTGATATATCGATTTTTAAGTTGATTAAATATACTGAAAATAAGTAATGTATTTTTTTCATTTTATATCGATTTGGATTCGTTTTTTTTACACAAAAATTATTTAAAAAGATTTAAGTTGATTATTCAGATTATATTGATGAATTTCACTATTAATTCAATATATTTATATTCTTGAGTTATATTTTTCAGAATACATGTGATCAATAAATACTAAATTTGAAAAATGGCATGTAGGAGAAGTAGTTAAATTAAGAAGATGAAAATTTGCTCAAATAAAAAGTCTAATTACTCAATGTGAGGCTTCGAAAAAATCCGAGTATTGTATTAATTTGAATGGAATAGAAATTTTTTTTTTCCACTCGATCATATCAAAGAGATTAATTGAAATATAAATCTTATAAATACAATTTTTAATTAGTATTTTAAATTTACATATACATATATATATATATATATATATATATATATATATATATATATATATATAATATATATAAAAATATATATATATATATATATATATATATATATATATATATATATAATATATATAACTTTTTGATAATTATTACCTATAACAGGCTTGGTGAAACATAGTATTCTTTTTTAACTATTCAAATTTTTTCAAATCAATAAATGTCAAAGAAATTTCAATATTTCAAAAGTTTCGATAAAGCCACGAATGTCGTGACGAAACGTCAACTTTTTAATAAAATCGAGTTATTTTGAGATTCAGCAAGCCTGTTATTGCTTATAATTATCAAAAAGTTGAAATTAGTTCACAGGCAACAACAATTCAAATATATATATATATATATATATATATATATATATATATATATATATATATATATATATATATATATATATATATATATATATATATATATATATATATATATATATATATATTTATTCGAATTGTTGTTGCCTGTGATCTATTTTTAATCTCTTGATAATTATTAGCAATAACAGGCTGGTTGAATCTTAAAAAACTCGATTTTATTAAAGAGTTGACGTTTTACTTCGATATTCGTAATTGAAATTTCTTTGACATTTATTGATGTGAAAAAATTGAAAAAATAAGTCTGCTTTGTCTTGCTAGTTATTTATTATATACTATTCAGTCTAATATTAACATTCAAAAATGTTATGATTAGATGGTAAGGGAAACCAAAGAAACCTTTACCTACGTAATGTTTGAAAATAAAAATAATAGGGTATTATTTATCTAACAACAAAGAAATGAGTCATGGGAAAACATTAAAGATGTGGAGTAAAATTATCGGTATAGTACGTTTATATGGAAGCAGCCGTTGACACGTGTTTCGGACTCTTTGGTCCTCATCAGAACGGCGTAGCAAAGCATTGGATTGAAAATTTGAAGATGAAAATAGTACAACAAACAAAATCCTCTGATACGGAAGACAATCACCCTCATTGTGGTTTATTGTTTGAACTCTCCGGTATGGGAGATTTGGTCAAACTTTGCCACGGAGGCGATTAATGCTATCCGCGAGAACTAAGAACGAGTAAATAAACAATAACAAAGAAATTAGTCGCGGGAAAATATTAAATAGGTAGAGCAAAATTATCGGTATAGTTCGTTTATATGGAAGTAGCCGTTTTTAATGAAATTTTTTATTTATTTAGAATTTCAAATCTTTTAAAAAAAGTTACTTACAGTTTATAAAAACCTTGAAACTCTCAGCTTAAGTTTGGGGTCATTGCCATATTTTCAGCTTGCAATATTTAATTATTTATTCGAATTGTTGTTGCCTGTGATCTATTTTTAATCTCTTGATAATTATTAGCAATAACAGGCTGGTTGAATCTTAAAAAACTCGATTTTATTAAAGAGTTGACGTTTTACTTCGATATTCGTAATTGAAATTCGAATAAATAATTAAATATTGCAAGCTGAAAATATGGCAATGACCCCAAACTTAAGCTGAGAGTTTCAAGGTTTTTATAAACTGTAAGTAACTTTTTTTAAAAGATTTGAAATTCTAAATAAATAAAAAATTTCATTAAAAACGGCTACTTCCATATAAACGAACTATACCGATAATTTTGCTCTACCTATTTAATATTTTCCCGCGACTAATTTCTTTGTTATTGTTTATTTACTCGTTCTTAGTTCTCGCGGATAGCATTAATCGCCTCCGTGGCAAAGTTTGACCAAATCTCCCATACCGGAGAGTTCAAACAATAAACCACAATGAGGGTGATTGTCTTCCGTATCAGAGGATTTTGTTTGTTGTACTATTTTCATCTTCAAATTTTCAATCCAATGCTTTGCTACGCCGTTCTGATGAGGACCAAAGAGTCCGAAACACGTGTCAACGGCTGCTTCCATATAAACGTACTATACCGATAATTTTACTCCACATCTTTAATGTTTTCCCATGACTCATTTCTTTGTTGTTAGATAAATAATACCCTATTATTTTTATTTTCAAACATTACGTAGGTAAAGGTTTCTTTGGTTTCCCTTACCATCTAATCATAACATTTTTGAATGTTAATATTAGACTGAATAGTATATAATAAATAACTAGCAAGACAAAGCAGACTTATTTTTTCAATTTTTTCACATCAATAAATGTCAAAGAAATTTCAATTACGAATATCGAAGTAAAACGTCAACTCTTTAATAAAATCGAGTTTTTTAAGATTCAACCAGCCTGTTATTGCTAATAATTATCAAGAGATTATATATATATATATATATATATATATATATATATATATATATATATATATATATATATATATATATATATATATATATATATATATATATATATATATATATATATATATATATATATATATATATATATATATATATATATATAATGGGGTTATTAGCTGGATAATAGTAAATATAAGAGTTAATTTGATTGGAATAACAACAGTGGAAAAATGAAACTATACACTCTCTTTCCTTTGTTCTCGAGCTTCTGATAATCTTTTATCATCTTCTTCAGGAGACCTAGAAAACATAAATTAAAGAATATTTGATTTTTATATAGGTACTTATATTTTATATACTCGTTTATTCAAACTCAACAGGGACATAACAACTCCTGTAAGTTGGACTGTTCTTAGCTTAATGTCTTCAGGTTTCCTGAAGAAGATAATAAAAGATTATAGAAGTTCAAAAACAAAGGAAAAAGAGTGTATAGTTTCTTTTTAACACTGATATCGCTTAATAACAATGCGCCTACATATATATATATATATATATATATATATATATATATATATATATATATATATATATATATATATATATATATATATATATATATATATATATATATATGCATACCTTTTTATTAATGTTCGTTTTATGGAAAAAAATGAACTGCTTTTCAACCTAACAGTGTGTCTCACGAATTTTCCGCCTTAAATGTAAAAGAAAAGGAATTCCAAAGTTGAAATCGACTAAAACCACAGGAAATTTCAACCAGCGGTGAAGAAGGCTGTGGAGTAAAATACGAGCGGTGAATCATTGTCGGGAAAACTGCGTGAATTTCTGTTTTATCTGATTCACACATGACAGAAGTCTAATTTTCCACTTCTTCATTTCCGAAATGAACCTTACAAAACATTTTTGCACAACTAAAAGACATAAGTAGTTAAATTTACCTAGATTCAACAATTACTTAGGTGCTAATTATACCTAGACAATATGTATCTAATGATGAATTCTGTTGACAAGAAAACAGGCACAATTTGATAATCAGTAGATTATTATAATGATCATATTATGTAGATTTGTCTTCGATTTCATCCATGATATACATAAACTTAAATGTTCCAATAAATGTCTATGGAGCTCACATGTACCGATAAAATTCGTTTTTTTAAGTCAACTTTAACTGAATAAACACTTAATTTTCGATGAAAATAATGAAACAATTCTAGACTTATAACTCAATTTATATACAAACAAAAATAAAAGTTACTTATGGTATCTTTAAATTTGAAACATAAATTAATCATCTAAGGTCCTTTAGGTTTGAAAAATGACGCAATTACGAAAATCGTAACTCCCTTGAATTTTGGATATTATGAAATTTTTTTCGAAATTCACCCCCCACTCTTACGGTTTTGTTCTGGCTAGAAAACAACTTCTTACAGAAATTCAGGTCATTTGATCCGAAGCGGGTAGCCGGAAGAACCCAAATGTAGGAGTATATATAATTATATATATATATATATATATATATATATATATATATATATATATATATATATATATATATATATATATATATATAATCTCTTGATAATTATTAGCAATAACAGGCTGGTTGAATCTTAAAAAACTCGATTTAATTAATGAGTTGACGTTTCATTACGATATTGGTAATTGAAATTTCTTTGACATTTATTGATTCGAAAAAATTTTTTTGAAAAGACAAGGCTGCTTTGTCTTGCTAATTATTTATTATATGCTATTCAGTCTAATATTAACATTCAAAATAGTTATCATTAGATGGTAAGGGAAACCAAAGAAACCTTTACCTACGTAATGTTTGAAAATAAAAATAATAGGGTACTATTTATTTAACAACAAAGAAATTAGTCATGGGAAAACATTAAAGATGTGGAGTAGAATTATCGGTATAGTACGTTTATATGGAAGCAGCCGTTGACACGTGTTTCGGACTCTTTGGTCCTCATCAGAACGGCGTAGCTAAGTATTGGATTGAAAATTTGGAGATGAAAATAGTTTAATAAATAAAATCCTCTGTTATGGAAGAAAATCACTTATTTGTGGTTTATTGTTTGAACTCTCCGGTATGGGAGATTTGGTCAAACTTTGCCACGGAGGCGATTAATTCCATCCGAGAGATCTCAGAAAGAGTAAATTAATATTAAAAAAGAAAATTAGTTTTGGGAAAATATTAAACAAGTAAAGCAAAAATTATCGGTATAGTTCGTTTATATGGAAGTAGCCGTTTTTAATGAAATTTTTATAATAAAATCCTCTGTTATGGAAGAAAATCACTTATTTGTGGTTTATTGTTTGAACTCTCCGGTATGGGAGATTTGGTCAAACTTTGCCACGGAGGCGATTAATTCCATCCGAGAGATCTCAGAAAGAGTAAATTAACATGAGGACCAAAGAGTCCGAAACACGTGTCAACGGCTGCTTCCATATAAACGTACTATACCGATAATTCTACTCCACATCTTTAATGTTTTCCCATGACTAATTTCTTTGTTGTTAAATAAATAGTACCCTATTATTTTTATTTTCAAACATTACGTAGGTAAAGGTTTCTTTGGTTTCCCTTACCATCTAATGATAACTAATCTGAATGTTAATATTAGACTGAATAGCATATAATAAATAATTAGCAAGACAAAGCAGCCTTGTCTTTTCAAAAAAAATTTTTCGAATCAATAAATGTCAAAGAAATTTCAATTACCAATATCGTAATGAAACGTCAACTTATTAATTAAATCGAGTTTTTTAAGATTCAACCAGCCTGTTATTGCTAATAATTATCAAGAGATTAAAAATAAATCACAGGCAACAACAATTCGAATAAATAATTATATATATATATATATATATATATATATATATATATATATATATATATATATATATATATATATATATATATACATTTCTATCAATCGTTACATTGCAATAATCTATTAATTTAGGGGAAAATATAACGAAAAAGTAGGATCTTTATAATTACCACTTGAAAGAATATTTATTTTAGTTACAGAGGAGATTTTGGATACTTTTATCAACTGTGTTATGAAAGTTTCCACAAAACGTATTATAAATTATTAACTTTTTTGTCCAAATTGCATCTGTCATTATTTCAGTTCTCAATATTTTTTTCTAACCTCACCTCTATTTAACGGTATGAATGACACAATGTGCTGACATATACAAAGTGTACCTAAATATCATGTACAGGTATTCTTTGGCTTTTTCTTGATTAAAAAATTAATAAATATAGATCCACAAAATCCTCGTTATCGATCAACAGGGTGTGAATTTTCAAGATTTTTCTTCAAATCTCGTGCGCTTTTCGAGATGTCCTCTTCAAATTTGAAATAGGTCACGCTGTAGGGCTTACATAAATATACCGAAGGGTTGAGAGTTAAGATAATCTGCTGGGGGATATTGTTTCTTGATTCATGACCCCTTTTCTCCCCCAGATCATTTTTGTAGTAAACTGATATATCTTAAAATAAAAATTGAATTTTCTGTTTTCTTTGAAAACTTTATGGTCTTGTATAGATTTTTTCATCTGAGACTGTTATTGGGAAAAAAAATTTGAAACGATTAATTCTAAACGCTAAATGAAATTAAAATTTCAAAATTATTGAAAATTAACCATTAGGGGGAAACTAGGTTATAAGAATTATTGAAAAACTACAGGATCTTTGAAAAAAACTAAAAGAGCCTCAAAATCAACCCTCTGTAGATCAGGAGCGAAACGAATGTTCGTTTATGTATGAATTTTTTGTCGTGAATAAGCCAGATAAGATTTGCCACTTTTTGTATGTACATGATATTTAGGAACTTTCTGTATTTGAATTAAATTAATAAATAGCTCAGATAGTACTTTCTTTAAATATTAAACCGGATTTAGTCGATTTAACGACGAAATAGGAAAAAGATACACAAAATTGAATAAGTATCTAACAATGGAACTGATATTATAAGCTTATCACAACGATGTAACATGATTACATAACTGTGTATGAGTAATTAACCATTCAATTCTTAAATATTTCATGAATTCACCTTCCAAAGATAGAAATGTATAAATAATTCAATTGTGACTAGGAAATATTATGGATATCATAACAAAAACTGTCTGAATTATCTTCAAAACACACCTCAATGTGTATTTCTCTGTAATCTCTAACAAATTGCCAAGAATCCTAAGTTGTTTTATTTATTATGCCAAAAGAAAGTATGTATTAACCATTTATTCAGCCTACTCAAATTAATCTAGATGAAATATAGATTAATTGACCGAAAAAAGGCTTTATTACAAGCAAGAATCTGCTTCAATCTGATATTTCCGATCCATGATCCTAGTTCATTGAATTTTAGAAAACCGAACTCGAGTCAAAGTACTCTATAAAAATCCGAAGTTGGAAAATGAATGATACAAAAGAAACGCGCGATCCTAGCGGCGAACCATCGAACTATAAGCATTCCTGGCGAAAGAACAGACATCCTCTTCTAATCAACGTGACAAGCTAAAATAATTGTAATAGTTTTGGCTGACGAAACGTGTTACGGTAACAGAGTCGAAGACTTTCGGGCACGAATCTGCGCTAATTATCGAGATATTTTCGAACTTTTTCGCATATTCTGTAAGTATTAGACGGGCAGATTGAGAATCTTGCAGAAAATCGGGCGAAAATCGGTTTTTTCGATGTTATTTTCCATGAAATTCATTAGCTTGTAAATCGCAAACATGCCATCTCGTTCATCGCTCGGTAGTGTTCGGGCGTCGTCGGTCAGTGAATACGTGCTTTGGATAAAATAGAGACGACGCACATTAACTGCATAGGTGGCGTTGGTGTTGTGAAACCACGATTTAGGGAAGGTAAGATAAACCCTCGATTTTGTTGTTGTTTTCGTGCTAATTTTGACCCCGATTCAATAATTTTCATGCATTACATCGTTCGATAGAATAGTAATCGTACGCAATTTCTCGAAATGTACATTTATACAGTGATTAATACTGAAAATAGTGAGTTATTCATTGTTGAAAATGGTTGGAAGCAAGGAAATTCTATAACAGGTCATTTACTTTGTTTATGATAGTTTTCATGTTACTGTACACTGTTGAACTTTGTTGCATGTCTTCTTGAAGTAGTTCGAACATTTGTCCCTTCGCGAATACTCTCTTACGTTATGTTTATTGCACGATTTTATAACCTGAAAACGATAGCGATTGTGAATCTGTCAGTTTTAGTGAAGGCTGAGAATTATACCCGGCATTGTTAATTTCGTGAAATATAAGATTTCAGAGTTGCGCTGACTTTGCGTAGCCCCCCGGAGTTAGGAGGGGGCTCGATTTCACGCTGATAGGGGGCGTTGAGGGCTATATTTACTCGAGGATGTGCGTTTTTGTTTTCCTTACGACCAGCGCGTAGTTCTTTCGTCCTTTTTTTAACTTTTCGAAAACGTGACGTCACTGCATTTCTAGATTAACAGGATGTGTCGATCTCTTAGTCATATGATGTTGAGGTTGGCGGTGGGGGTTTGAATTGTCACTTGAACGTACTGCATTTAGGAATTTCGATTAGTAATAACACCCCCTTTTGTAAATTATGTTCTGCTTCTCAAAATTAATTCGAAAATTATCTACTCTATCATCCTGAAGTATGAAATATTCTTCTTTCATATTTTTCATTAGTGAAAAATAATATTCTTGTACTAAAAAAAAACCCATACAGGGTGAATACGTTTTTCGTTATGTCGTTCACATTTTAGGACTTCTAAAGCATTATTCATGTGATAAGTAATAGATCAATTTACAAAACTTATTCACAGGGTGATACATTGAAGCTTGGTACTTGGTTATCGCCATTTAATGAATCATTATTGTTAATTCAATGCAGTATAAAATTTTTGAAGTGATCTAATCACTCTTTAGTTTTATATATTCGTTTTCTTGATAAAATTCATCAATCTCTTTTTGGAGATTATAAATTTATTTCAACTTGAAATTTTATTAGTTTACAAAGTATGAAGTGAAACAGATCAACATACTTAGGTAAGTTTAATCACATCATATGTGTACAAAATAATGAAGATTATATTCAACGTTTCGGATTTGATTATCTGGCAGTAATCAGTAGACTGAAACATAACGTCAGGTAGGTATATATTGGAATATATATATATATATATATATATATATATATATATATATATATATATATATATATATATATATTATATATATAAATATATACATATATATATATATATATATATATATATATATATATATATATATATATATATATATATATATATATATATATATATATATATATATATATATATATATATATATATATATATATATATATATATACATATATATATATAATATATATATATATATATATATATATATATATATATATATATATATATATTTATTTTGGATTGATTGGGCCGATACTTGGTGTAAATTAATAAACATATTAAAACAATGGTTAAAAATAACAATTTACACATTTATTATAAGAAATAACGCATGACGCACGTTTCGGTGCGGAACTTCACCTTCTTCAGATGCTAATAGCAAACTAACTATGATTCTCTGTTATATCGAAAACAAGAAATGACAAATTATGTAGAAGGGGTAAATACACAGATGGTTACAAATAATTATTAGAAAAGGAAAAACCAATTCTGAACTGCTAGTCAGGTAGTTCGGTAATTTTGAAAAGATTAAGAAGGGGGCTTGAAGTATGATCGATTTGGCTATTCAATAGGAGACCGGAATGCTTGTATTTATTTATCTGTAATGATTCTAAAAAATTAAGTTTAATTCCCTTACTTTCAGTATTTAATATTTTAAAATCGAAATTGAATGTGTGATTTTCTTGGATTAAATATATATATATATATATATATATATATATATATATATATATATATATATATATATATATATATATGATAGCATCAAATTTCAAGTCTCAATAGTTTTTGAGAACTAGTAAAATAATAATAATAAGGAATATTGAAACGTGTCATTTTTCGTTTTGTCAAAATTTTTAACTCAAGTACCGTAACTTAGGAACCTCAAAATTATTTTTGGAAACTTACTGCCTATGATGTTTAGTGTAATAACCGATATCAATATTTACAAGTTGATAGGCAGTAAGTTTCAAAAATAATTTTGAGGTTCCTAGACTACGGTATTTGAGTTGAAGAGTTTTGAAAAACGAAAAATGTTTTAATATTTTTTTAAAATTATTATTTCACTATTTTTCAAGGAGAATAATTAGGAGTTGAAAGGTGAAGGAGCTGCTATCTTTCACATTTCCTTATGTTTTTTCTCTGGATATACATGACCTCAATTTAAAAATACACAATTCTCCAAAAAAAAAAGAAATATTCATATATAGAGAAAACGCTGTTTCTCATTTGTCAAGTCCTCTCATTAACACCCCTTGAGCATTTTTTCAGAGAAATATTGTTTCTTTAGAATGTTTTTCGCATACAAATCATTTACCCTGGATCAGCTAAGCAAAATTTAAAAAACTATTGAAAAAAAGAAATCTACATTAATAAAATGAAGGCGGTTTGGGAAGAAGAGTTGAAATCACCAACGGATCATCAACTAAATTCCCGTTACAAGTTTCAACCCTCTAACGCAATCTTCAGAAGATGTGTAGGTGCGCAAAATTTCAAAAACCAAGAAATCTGTATATAAAAATGGCGGTGGTTTGAGAACAAAGTTTATACCGGCAATAAGCACTGGTTTAACAGCAACTATATCCGCAATGCAATTTGTTAAATATTTAACTCTATTTGGAGGCGTTTGGAGTGCAAAAATCATTTTTATAATCCTTTTAAAAAAATTCTTAGAAGACTGAATTGTACCAGATTGAAAATTTTCTGCTCGTGCCACTCCCTTCCCCAAAATTTTGACTGGATTTACTCTGATTTTGTCTGATTAGGACCGCTGGAGAAACCACAATATACCAGGAAGAACTGACACTCTTAATATGATCATCAAAGTATCTCGGAAGTGATTGAAAACATCGAAATGCCTCCATATACCTTGGACGGTGTATGTTAGAAACATTAAGTTGTTTATCACAATCAATGGAAATGATAGACAGTCTGTTTCGCCCTTATTTGGGGCTCATCAGTATCATCCATCCATCGAAAGTGATTATATGGCATATAAATATGACACCGCGCCACCAGTCGGAAACAAATGAACCACATCTTACAGATAGATGAAAACATTTCGGCAACGTGAACTCGTACGTCCTGACACCTGAAGGTGGTTACTATATTCGCTAAGCAAGAGTAAAATATACTTGAAGGAAAATATAAGGCCGTTAGAAATATTTGGTTGGTTATCACTTTCGATGGATGGATGATACTGATGAGCCCCAAATAAGGGCGAAACAGACTGTCTATCATTTCCATTGATTGTGATAAACAACTTAATGTTTCTAACATACACCGTCCAAGGTATATGGAGGCATTTCGATGTTTCGTGAACTCGTATAACCAGCTCCGCTAGGAGGTTTGTTTGATTAGTTTCAAATAAATGTCCTAGTACTTGATTTTATTGCCGTACGTTTTTCGATAACACGAAGAATTCTGTTTGCTATATATATATATATATATATATATATATATATATATATATATATATATATATATATATATATATATATATATATATATATATATATATATATATATATATCTATCTATATATCTATATATATATATATATATATATATATATATATATATATATATATATATATATATATATATATATATATATATATATATATATATATATAAAGTGGCGCACACAGGGGGGGAGCCATGGGGCTGCATCCCCCCCTGAGATTTATAATAGTAACAAAAGAATTTTAGGAGTAAATGTTTCTTACATAAATTTTACATGCTGATTTAGCGAATTTTGTACTATAGTACAATTGGTAAATAAGTATAGGTATGTTTTGTTTCATTTGCAACATATATGTAAGTTCATATTTAATGAATAAATTATTTAATTTCTTATTTAAATGTTACATTCTGATGCAGCGCCCCCGGAAACTCAATCCTCGGTGCGCCCTTGTATATATATATATATATATATATATATATATATATATATATATATATATATATATATATATATATATATATATATATATATATATATATATATATATATATATATATATATATATATATATATATATATATATATATATATCTATATATATATATATATAATATATACAACTGAATATTGTAATATGAAATAAAGTTTCATTGTATTTTATTCTATAATTTGTTTACTTCAATTAAATATTTTCAACCTAAAAATGTCGTAGACGTTGAATATTTGCTCAGATAAATCTGTTCCTTAGATTTTTTCAACTTTTATATTCGTGAGATGATTCGAAATTTTTATTATTGGAATTAACAATTTCGTTTGTAATTGTTTTTCTAATAAAATCAACTGTTTTTGAGACATATCCGAGATAACATTCCAATAGTATTCAGCCCACTTAGAAACGTGTAGTTACTTCGAAATCAATATTTGGCTAAAATGTGTATTTAATTGCTTTGTGGAATTGGGAATGAAATGTAAGAAAGTTTGAATAACTAAAGTCTGGGTACCTCGTAGCATCAATATTCACTTACAAACGATATTGGGTGCTATTATTACATATACTTGGAAGGTTATTATCGAAAAGCCTCGAATATAATCGATAAAACGTTTTTTTCTTTGGGTCAGTTGATTCCCACGTGCAACATGAAAGTGGAATATGAAACAGAATAAAGCCGTATTATAATGAGAAGTAGAAGTTGTTTCTATATTCATTTTGAAATATTCATTTCAACAATTATGTTTGTTGAAGCTGCAGATTCATCGAAGGATCATTGTGGAACATTTTTGTTGCGTGTTTCCGAAAATGTTCCAAAATCTTCTCAAATGTTCCTTAAAATTTCTTTATGTTTCGGCAACAAATGTTGATTGTTTCTACTTGTCAACCTTCAAAATACGATTCCACCGGTCCGAATATGTTCCTTAAAATTTCTTTATTTTTCGGCAAGAAATGTTGACTGTTCCTACTTGTCGCCGCTTTCCATTTTGAGCGGTAAACTTCAAAAGAAAATAGGAAAGATTTGTGAAAAAATCCGTGTTGTTATCGCTGTGGAAACGTATCGAGAACGCAACTGGTAAACATTCGTGTCGCAGATTTTCAGTTCTTTGCTATTGCAGGTTCAGTCAGATTAAGCATACAGGGTGTTCAAGATAAAATTTCACTAATGAATATTTCGTTTAATATAAAGTTATGAGAAAATTTCAAAAACAGGTCGATTTTTAATTTGAGGGCGACAACAATTCACATTACTGTTTTGTAGTTGCGCAACCCTCTCGTAGATTAGATAGCATCTTTGAAATATCAAAATGGCACTATATGACATGTGATATATAGCAGTGGTTCTCAACCTTTTCACCACTGAGGACCACTTGTACCTTTCAGAATTCTTGGCGGACCACTTAGATATTATTATTAATATTTCCCAATAATAGGTAAAATGAGATGAACACTGAAGTTTTACTAATGAATTTATTATTTACAAAATAAGAAAAGAAAATACATAGTGAAAGACAAAAGAAATATAAAAAACAAAATAAAAAGTCATAGATAGCGCCAAATTAAGACTTTAATGACTCCCTTGGTCTTGCTTCTCACTTGAAGGTTTCTCAATATTTGGCTCGAAAGAAGTTAACGCCAGTTCATAGGAGCATTAAAATTTAGCAACCTATTTCTGTGTTTATTCTTGATGACACATAATCTCACAGAGATAAGTGGAATGAAAAAAATTAGGCAGACGCATTAATTTACGTCTCAAGAGCCAAGATTTCAATTGTTTATTTTATGACTGTTCACTTCGCGGACCAAGGACCACATGAAAACCGTTCGCGGACCACAGGTGGTCCGCGGACCACAGGTTGAGAATCACTGATATATAGCATGAGAACTGTTTGAAATTTTATGATTCGTCATCTGGACAAAAAACATGAATTTTTCAAATTTTTTAGTTTCAACCATATTTTCCCGAAAGTCAACAGTTAGATGCGATAGTAGTCTTTTTTTATATATATATATATAATTATATACAGGTGTCCCAAAATTACTGGAAAGAGCACGTGTAGTAGATGTCAAAGTAAATTGATTGGACCCAATTTACTCATATGTCAAAATATACCGTTTGCCCGTGAAAAGAGTTGTTGAAATTTTTCGTAAAAAAAAATTTCAAGAAGAGTTTAGTTCAATATTTTACGTCGAACTGACCTTTGTATTGATAAAACTGGCCGTCATATTGAATATCTATTATGAAAAAGCGTTTTGCCTTTGTTTCCACTGCCTACTAAATTTTGTTTTACAAATTTATCAAACTTGAAGTAGGAATATCTGTAAGCAGGATTTAAAAAAATATTTGTTTCCTTCGAAACTATGTGGATTGCGAAATTTTCACAAGAGTAACAAAATAAAGATAATTAATCAGTCTCCTCGCTCAAAAAATTTGAAAATTGTATTACCATCCCTAATAAAGTTCTGAAAAAAATATCATTGGATGAGGGTGGTTTTAGCCCTTCGGCAGTTTCTCTGGGATTTCTTTGATTACCGAAAGGAGAGTCGCCCTTTTAAATGCACGTTTCTCAAATTTTATTAAATTTTTTCATTCAATTCTGTACAAAGTACAAAAATGTGTTTTTCATGTAACCATTCAAATCTTAAAACGGGCATTTTGGTATATAAATAAATTGGATCCAATCGACTTATTTTGACCTCTACTACACGTGGTAGCTCTGTACCCCAGTAATTTTGGGACACCCTATGCATATATTATGTATATAGGTATCATATATATATATATATATATATATATATATATATATATATATATATATATATATATATATATATATATATATATATATATATATATATATATATATATATATAATAATAATAATAATAATGTTTGGTTGTTAACGGTTTTACAAATTAATGAATTCTAATGAGATTTCCACAACATTTCAACACACGGTATATATATATATATATATATATATATATATATATATATATATATATATATATATATATATAATGTTTGGTTGTTAACGGTTTTACAAATCAATGAATTCTAATGAGATTTCCACAAACATAATTCAATAGAAGTAAAACTACTCAGAAGTAAGTAGTGCTAACTGTTTTACAATGAAATATAACAGATAGATATGACAAGGCGACCTTAGCTTCAAGAAGAATTTGAAAAAACTTCAGAACAATTAGTGAGTCAAAGTTCATCACAAAAAGGGTCAAATTACGTTGTCTATGTCAAAAATTGAACAAAATGTTATCACAATCCAGACTCTAATTTGACAAATCGGGTAAATTTCATAATTCGGTATTAACATCGTCGAATTCATTCTAAAGGTTTTATATTGTCAGATATGTGTCATTGTTCTTCCGTGGTTTTGAAAAAAATTGTCGAACACCACAGCTTCTGCAGATTGAGTTAGAGTTAGAGGGTTGAAGTTTGATACGTACATTGAGATTATGTTGACTTAAAATCCTTTTTTGGTTTCAATTTTTTTTCTCAAACGCGATGCCCTTCGCGAAACTTTTTTTCACAATAGACGGTTGAAAATTTTGTTCGTGAATTATACGAGGAATTATATTGATGTTGAGGTACGTTTCTTCGTTGGTTTTTTTTCTTCGACCACGGTGCACTTCGCAATATGGGGCTCTGCTGCTCACGCAGGGCCAGGCGCGGATCCAGGCCCTAAGGGGGGGAACTTTTATATATTCAAAAGCCAAAAAGTACTGGTATTTTGGGCAATGGTAAATCGAGTCAAAACAATTAGGTGGGGCCGGGGCCATTTGGGGGGGGGGTTCCCCCCAGTCTCCCCCCTCTGGATCCGCCCTGCGCAGGGCACACACTTGTTCCTGACAAATATAGAGCATGCATACGAAATACTTCTTACATTTGCAAAACTTCTGGATTCCATTCTTCCACAATAGACTTGCCAATAGAAAACCAATAATTTCAGTTGTCCACAAAGAGAAAATTCGTTTGAACTTTACCATGATTTGCAAGAACCATTTATTTCAGATGTGTTGTAGTTAATTAATAAATACTCATTATATAATAAAACAGATTCATGTTTTTGCCTGAAAACGAATACAATAGATTTTATTTTCAAACGTACAATAACAACGTCATTTCTCGATTGACAGGATCATTGAAAAGTTCTATTTCTCCGCCAAGGAGGAGACGTGTTGCTATGCAACACTGTTCCGGCCGGCGGCAGGAAAAGTGTTACTATACAAAAGATGAATTGGTAACCATGAACAAAAAATTCTCCAATTCAAACGTCATTTTCACTTTCAACCATTTCTCACCAGGTTGCGAATTATAACTATCAATTATTTAACTTTATATCTGTCAGAATCAATTTTGCGTGGCAACCGTAACTAGGCAAATGTTCCATAATTCATAACGATCGTAAGTGGATAGAATTATGTGCGTAAATGTGAATCAATGCAAAAATGGATATTCAGAGTTTTATGAATTTCAAAACGTTTGAAAATAAAATAACATATTTCATTCGGAGTAGAAGTGACTTTTCATGGCTCGCTTTCAATTACCCGCCACACTGCGTTCGGCGGGTAAGCTCAAGCTCGCCATGAAAAGTGACACTTCTCCTCCTTATGAAATAATATACTATTATATTTTCACGAATTCACGGTTATAAGAGCTTTCATATGATATGTCATATGCCTTATATATAGGGTGTCTACATCCTTGAAAAACCTGGAAGTCCTGGAAATTTCAGGAATTCTTTCAAGAGTTATTACTTTTCTCCAAATTTGTTTTCTGCAAATGTAAAACCAGCATCAAATTGTAAAAGAAAAAAATCGTCAAGTGTATTTTCAGAAACAATAATAAATACTGATAAAATGTTATGTAAAGGCAAATTGTCCGACAGCATTTGCACGTGACGCAAAGTCTTTCACAAATTCGCTTGGTAAAAAAAAGTATTAAACTCGTGTGACTAAGACATTGACAGGAAATAAATCTATGACAGTAGTGGTCCAAGAGAGGAAAATAGCACCTAGAATATCCTGGAATTGTCGCATATCCTGACTTGAGTAGACACCCTGTATAGTGCCATTTTAATTGAGAATTCATGGGAAATGTTTGATGGCATCAAGCAACTAACTTATCAGATCCAGTTAGAAATGATTTTAAGGTTTTATTTGTGGTGACCAAAAAGAAAACTTGAAATTACTACCTTTATTATCACAAAAATATTTTGAAAAATATAAAACTGCGATTGCAATTTCGGTCATTAGACAATCATCGGGCAGATTGAGTTAAGAACTTAATACAAAATTATAGATTTCAGGCTCACGGGTGGAGAAAAATTATTACAGGTACTTAAATAGACAAGAGGAACATATTTCAATAAGGGCTAATCGAAGTGGTTCGATGAAATATTCTTAGAAAAATCATTCTTGTTTGAATACACTAGATATAGAAGAATATATGAAGTCAATCTGGTCGTTCAGCAAGATGTCGCCTTTTGTATTATGATTGACTTTAAAAATTTTCAATAAATTACTTGGAATAAAGTTTAAACTTTAAAATAAAACACACTTGGCTTAAGTTTCACTATATAAAAATATTTAGATACTGTATTTAGCAGTAACGAATCGTCGACATGTTTCGAGTTATGAACTCTTTATCAAGACTGACTACAGAAGAGTATTACATCTCATTTCATAAAACAGACAACAGCAAAGGCGATACCTGAAAATCAATTTGTTCGTTTACAAGGGGTAATTTACTATTATTTCAAGAAGGTCAAGGCGCTTTCCTTTGTTACCTGAATGCAACAATTGGGTTTTGTTGAAATCCAGGAAATGATTAAATTTTATACAATGTTCGGAGAAGCAAGTGGTATTTTTATTTTGTAAAATTAACTTTTTATGTTCTTGAACACGAATGTTTATATTCCTTCCTGTTTGTCCAATATAGAAAGCAGGACATTCGTCGCAAGATATTTTGTAAACACCACTGTTTTCTCCGATGTTAGATTTTTCTTTATTATTGACCAAGAATGACTTCAAGTTTCTTTTATTTGTACAAATTGTTTTCACGTTTTGTAAACGAACGAATTGATTTCAGGTATCGCCTTTGCTTTATTCCTTATGATGTTTCGCCAAGTTATGTGGGAGAATTCAATCTCAGTTATTAAAAATTACTTAGAATTATTCAAGCGGAATCTGTTTACCAAAAAAACCACTTAAACTACAAATCACCCGATTTTTAACGAAAAATTAAGACCCCATTTCACCCCCTTTTCCTTAACTCAAATTGGCTCTCATAATCAGAACCGTTCTCTTATGGTGACCTACCTGTGTACCAAATTTGAAGATAATAACTCAATTGCTTCAAAAGTTATCTAGGGAACTAACAGACAGGCGGACCGATAGAATGTTTTGCTCAAATCAGTTTTTTTACACGCTTTGGGACATTTAAAGCCGATTCAGCTATAATTTTTTTAAATATTTGGACCTCTAATTCATCACGTTGTGGTGTGGAAGTAATAAATTGTATAACGAATGTTCTAATCCAGTTAAAGGGATGAAATGCTTCAAGAAAACTGCAAGAATTTGATTTATTCTATGCCAAAACAGCAGGTACGTGCTGCTCAATAAAAGGACAAATTAATTATTGAATTACACAAGATATAACATATTCAGTGATATGAAAGTAAAAAACTATATTTGTGTTAATTCGCTCAATAGTTTATTCAATGCTGGACAACCTGTTACGAAATGAGAACTGAAGGAATTCATTCAGAGTTATTATTTTTGAACTTTGTCTTTGGATAACATTTAGTATGACGTCATTCTGCATCTAAGATTGCGTTGTAAGCAGAATGAAATGGTTGTTTTCCATCTTATATGGGCTAAATTGAGCTGACGCTCCGTCGATTTTGATATATTTGTAAAATTGTGAATTTTTTGTCACTCTTTGTTTGCGTGACTAATGTAATTATCATAGTATGCTTTGAAAACCTTTCCAAAGCTACAGTTCCACCGGAGGAACATGCTGAATGTTTCTCCTTGTTGCCAAGGGTAGAAACGTAAATTTCTTGTTTCCACTGAAGCAACTAATATTGTCAATATTTGCATATTATTTAGTAGAAACAATCAACATTTGTTGCCGAAACGTAAAGAAATTTTAAGGAACATTTTGGAACATTTACGGAAACAAGCAACAGCAACAAAAATTAGTGATAGAACGATATCACTTTTTTTTGCCGATACGATACATCGGCCGATACCGATATTTACGTGCCGATATACCGATATATCGTATCGGCAAACATCCTCAATATTTTAAGGCCATTTGAAGAAAAAACAAAAACCGCAAGTAAAGAACAATGTTGCATTTCTGAAGTAATTCCATTAGTCGTAACCTTAACAGAATATTTTTATCCAAAGAGGGACCAAACTCTGCTGGTGTAGGTTCAATAAAGAACGAACTTCTAACAAGTTTAGAGAGACGACTTGGTGATA
The DNA here is from genome assembly GCA_030704885.1 of Cynegetis impunctata. Classification (NCBI taxonomy): domain Eukaryota; kingdom Metazoa; phylum Arthropoda; class Insecta; order Coleoptera; family Coccinellidae; genus Cynegetis; species Cynegetis impunctata. Next base: position 2,038,096 of record JARQZK010005055.1, read on the forward strand.
TGTTATTTCAACGAGAAAATCTGTATATTGCCACATTCTTAGACCCTAGGTTTAAAATGCATTTTTTCCCAAAAGATATTAAAGAACAAACATTATCTTGTATTAAAAATATGATGAAAAGACAATATGAATATACAGTAGCTGAAGTGGATCCAGAATCATCGGAAGATGAAGATTCAGAAAATATTCCCTTAAGCCATTTGCAAAATAAGCAAAATACATTTTGGGAAACTTTTGACAGCATTGCCTCTACTTCGGCTTCCGAGACCAGTACTAGAAAATACATGAACCAAGGATGGGCAAATGAAATAATATTATATTTGGCATCTTCAACTCTTTTAAAAGATAAATCTCCTTTTGAGTGGTGGGAGACAGAAAAAAAGAAATTTCCCTGTTTGTACAACGCAGCTTCAGTCTACCTTTCAGCACCCGCTGCCAATGTGTCAAGTGAACAACTTTTTAGTGAATTAGGTGATATTTACGAGCCTCAAAGAAATATACTAAATGCAGATAGGGCTGAAATGTAGGTGTTTTTGCATCATAATATCAAAAAACTAAATTTTAAGTATTGAGTATATACTGTATTTAGTTCCTGCTACATTAGGTATATTTGTTGATAGTAGTGTTAGGATTTGTTTTACTTTTTTAGTAGAAATGTTACTATCACAATATTAAATTTTTTTTATTTTGTTTAATAAAGTATGTCATTTATGCACTGAAAAAAGTTAAAAGCGCAAACATTTTTTTTGACGATATATCGGCAATTTTCTTGCCGATACGATACCGATAATCGGCAACAATTACCGATATCCATATCGGTATCGTTCTATCACTAACAAAAATGGTCCTCCGGTGGAAAAGTAGGTATATATTTATTCGTTTTCGTACTTCACTGCACACTGAAAATCTGCGACACGAATGTTTACTAGTTGCGTTCTCGATACGTTTCCACTGCGATAGCAACACGGATTTTTTTACACATGTTTCCTATTTTCTTTTGAAGTTTACCGCTCAAAATGGAAACCGGCGACAAGTAGGAACCGTCAACATTTGTTGCCGAAAAATAAAGAAATTGTAACGAACATTTTGGAACATTTACGGTAACGCGCAACAGCAACAAAAACGTTCCTCCCGTGAAATCGTAGCTTGAAGGGTGACAAGTAGAAATAAGGAACATTTTCGGAAACTGGCAACACCAACAAAAATGTTCCTCAATCTTCTTCCGGTGGAACTGTAGCTTAACACACGCCTTGTGGAGCGTAGGTAGAGTGACCATCTGTGAAGCAGGCGAGCTAGGTTCGAATCCTGGGTTAGGTGTGGACTTTTGTGTATTTCTATGAGTTTCAGCACATTTGTTATCTAGCTAAATATATTATTGTGGGAAGTTATAAGGTTTTGCAACCTTCTTCAACCCTGGCTTCACTTAATTAATTCTCTAAAATTTACAATATTAATAAAAAACCTAATTTTCCTATCTTTGGAGGGAATGCGGCTGCGGCCGACTTTTTTGCTAATTACGTGCCATTCGGTCCAAAGTCAATATATTTCAACTGACATTAGATGGTGAGGGAAACCACAGAAAACCTTTACCCACGCAATGTACTGATATTCTTAACTTTATTATATAAATTCATAAAATGGTTTGACAATAGATACATTTGCTGACGTTTCGCGCACTAACCGAACCGCACTCGGTTTTTCGGAGTTTCAGTGGTTCAAACAGTTTAAATAGTTGGGTAATGGACATTGTTTACAAGTCCATTGGCCGATCGGAGACAGCGTCCAACTGTAGGTCGCTAGTGAGTTTCAAAAAAAAACCTGGCTGCTCAGGTGACTTGATATCAAGCCAGCCGGACATGTGTTTTGAAAAAAATTCCATGCCCATTTAATGGATTTTATTCTATGTGAATATTCTGTGACTTGATTATGGGAGAGAGTAGCAAATGACCCCAATAATATCCCAGAAAATTTCGATGGTTCATATGCCGAACACCTTGTATTTGTTTGACTTGGTTGCGTGGTTTTCGAACTGTTTCTATATTATGTCGCTCCATTATCTTTCCGATCTTTTGAAGAAGGTGCGCAGGTGGATAAACTTTTGTATTCTCAATTTTAGGGGAAAATGTTATTCTTGATAAAAAGGTTTTGCTTGTTCAAAAACCCCATGAAATGAAATAAAATTCAAGCATTTCAAAATCTGCTTCATTTCATATTCAATTTTATGTAAAACCCTATGAATATTTGCACTAATTTCGGAAATGTAATAATAATCAAGTGAGTGACTTTGGCAATACTCATAGGTAACTGTCAACTTTGGTGAATAATTTTCAAATTGTCATTCTTTTTCAACTATGCTAACTCTTCAACAAAGAGTATATCTTGTAAAGTGCTGTGGTATTGAAGCTGTTTCGTACGAGTACGCAATTATTTATTTGATTTAAAATACCCGAATGTACCAGTTACGAGGAATGGATTTTAAAAAAATAATAAAGGAATTAGATACTCACTAGATTATTATTACATTTTCCAACTTGATGCAAAAATTCACAGGATTTCACATGAAATTGAATATAAAATAAAACAGGTTATGAAAATCTTGAATTTTATTTCATTTTATGAGATTTTTGAACAAAAAAAACATTTTATCAAGAATTTTTTTCGCTAAAACTAAAAATAGAAGAGTTTTTCCTCTTGGGCACTCATCCGTGGGCACGCTGTATATATATATATATATATATATATATATATATATATATATATATATATATAGACCAATATCTGTCATATCTACGGTGGCAAAAATATTTGAAAAAATTTTGAAGAGCAGGATGGTTGGATTTCGGAGCGGAAGGTCAACAGTAGATGCTCTCACTAATCTTCTTGGTGAGGTATACAGGGCATTAAATTGTGGTATCCCTGCTATGTGTATATTTGTTGACTTTTCTAAAGCTTTTGACACCGTTTCTCATGATGGCCTGTTGGACTGCCTGGAGAAAATTAGTTTTAGAGGTAATTCCCTGAAGTTAATGAAAAATTATCTGTCAGATAGGCGGCAGTCGGTTGCTGTGAATGGGGTCAAGAGTACTACTAGAGTATTGAACTATGGTGTTCCACAAGGTACCGTCCTGGGTCCAATCCTTTTCTGTATTTATTTGAATGATATGTTTCGTTTGCATACTTGCGGTGAAGTGATTTCGTATGCCGATGATACTGCCATTTTCTACACCGACAACTCATGGTGTGCACTTAAGCAAAAATGCGAAAACGACTTCAAGGGGTTTTTGGATTACTTCGATTAATAGTTCAATAGTGAAAAGACTGTGTATATGCCATTCACATCCTATGCGTCAGGTTTGCCATAGTTTGATACACTTCATATTCAGTATCAACAGAAGGTTTTAGATGTTAAGCAGAAATTAACAGTTAAATATCTTGGTATTACGCTTGATCCGCATTTGAGATGGAAATGTCATGTTGAGAGTTTGGTCGGAAAACTTAGATCGCTTCTACCTCTCTTCAGAATTTGTAAGGGATTCTGTAGTATGGATCACCTGAAGATTATATATCATGCTCTCGTTGGATCAGTGATCGAGTGCTATTCTGGTGTGGGGTGGTGTGGACGGTGTTCTATTGAGAAAATTGGAGGTTGTTCAGAAGAGATTTCTAAAAATCATCTTCAATAAACCACTTATGTATTCATCTGATGCACTGTTCCTGGAGGCAGGGATAATGGATCCTAGGCAGACATACTGTGCTAAGCTTCTTTTATCACAGTTTCATAACTACTCTAAATCTGAACTTACGTCACATGGATATGACACCAGAAGGGCTGATGCTCAGTATAAGCTGCCTGCTGCACACAAGAGTGTCTTTCAGAAGTCTTTCGTATATCTGGCTCCAAGAATCTTCAACAGGCTTCCTCGTGAGATTCGTACAGTTTCTTTCATGTTATTCAGGGGGAAGGTTCAAAATTGGATTAGCTCACAGTCACGATCAATCATAGCAGACTTAGTGGAACTTAAATCGTTCTAGAGAAGTTATTATACTTATGATGATGATAATTATCGGAAAGCAGTCTGAAGGCATTATGTTCACCGGTTCGAAGAGAATTGTGTTTTATTAAACCATACACAAGGACTTGTCCTTTCATGGTCTATTCGATTGAATGTTTGTTACAAATTATGTTATATTACTGATGCCTGTTCTCATCATGTACTTCTATCAATATGTATTGACTACTAGTCTTGTTCTCTGTTTTTGGCATTCAATAAATTTATTATTATTATTATATATATATATATATATATATCTTTATATATATATCTATATATATATATATATATATATATATATATATATATATATATATATATATTTATATATATATATATATATATATATATATATATATATATATATATATACATACATATATAGGATATACGGGAGGAGGGGGTGTTGTAGTCACTGAAGTCCTAACTTAAACGAAAGAAAACACAAAAAATTTCTCAATATAGTCTATCTTCAGCTCAATAAACGATTCCAATTTTTAGTTTATGCTGATTGTATTCTACCATATCCCTTTAAAAATTCATTAAATACCAGAATCAATAAACAATCTACATAATAGAAACGAAAGTACGTTCTAGTTGAAAAAATCAATTGTCTTCAATTAGAAAATAAATATGAAACAATGCATATATAGGTTATAAAGAAGTCGATACTATACTTGATAAATACCAGCATATTTATTTTCGTCGAAGATAATAATTCAATTCAGTCATATATATATGAAATAGGGGGATTGGCTTCAGAAACAACAAAGACAACACTAAAAATTAGAATTTCTCAATATAGTTTTTTTTTTAGCTCGATATGTTCTTCTAAGAACTTGTTGGTGATATATTATACCATACATTTTTATGAATGTATTAATTTACCATTTTATAATCAACATAATAAACTTTTTGATAAAAAAAAATTAAACGATATATAATCTTCAAAGTGCTGATTCAATCCAAGCAGATTTATTTTTGTTGAAAATGATAATTAAATTAAATCATATATGATGTACGAGGGTAGTCCCAAAAGTGTCATACCTAACAAAGAAAACACGTATACCAAGCATACTATGTTTACATTGTAAATCGTCGTGCTCTTTCGAAATAATTTAGAAACACAGACGGAAGAAAAATACTTCGTTTTACTGTGTATGCGTCCGTTTTTTCTTAATTGATTTTCATGTCTCCTTAACTATATAAGGAAATTAAAAACATATTTTGTTTAAATTGTATCGTTAATTCATCTTCATATTGCATATACGTGTATATCAGAACAGGATGTCTACATCCTTAAAAAACCTGGAAGTCCTTAAGAAGTCCTGGAAGTCTCAGTGAATTTTTTTTCTACTGAAATATCCTGGAATTCTCAGGGAATTTTGGGTTCACTCAGCGATATTTTTCAAGTGTTATCAGTTTTCTCCAGATTTGCTTTATGATAACATGAAAGCTGTATTAAATTGCAAAAGAAAAAATAGTCAAGTAAGGTAAGAGCACCAGTTGTCGACACGTTAAGAAAAAAAAATCAGTTATTCTGGCACAGATTCCAGTGAATTGAAGTTCATATTAAAACTACCATGTCTACCGGATGTTCATTGTTTAGGCTTCACGTCGAATCAGAAATGGGGATGATTTTTTAACCAAATAACAATAAAATGGATTTTTACTTACTGGTCTGTAGTTACTAGCAGACAGCTTATCGCCTTTCTTGAAAATGGGAGTAACAGAAGCTGACAACCAATCTTGAGGGAGAGAGGAAGAGTTGAAAGAATAAGAGAATATAAAAGCAAGTGGCTTGGCTAAGGCTTCAGCGCAGAAATGTAGCAGCTGTGAAGAAATACCATCTCGACCAGGGGCGGAATGCTTATTTATCTTCGAAAGGTAACCCAGAACCAGCTCTTCACTCATCTCGATGCTTCTTATTTCATCGACAGTACGTGGAAAAGTGGGATCACAAATGAGATTGTCCGGTTCCGATACAAAAGCGGCCGCAAATGTCCCGGCCATCATATCAGCTACCTGGGTAAGTGTCTCGCAAGGCTCTCCAGAGAAGTTACGAACGAAGGGTATCCCCACCTTGCTATTCAATGAGGAACGAAGATACTTGTACAGTTTTTTCTTATTCTTGGAACAGACCAAATCATGTTCAAACTTTTTCCTGGCATGTTGAATAGTTGATGAGACGGTGTTGGAATATACTCGATGATTGCGATAGTCTTCAAGTGAACGGCTGATTCCTATATCTGTTTTCAACGGTTCTTATTTTTTGTTCAAAACATAGCTACAATTAAATGTTTATTACTACTGTATTTCCATTCGTGGAAAACTTATATTTTGGAGATAGCTTAGTAATGCTTTGTGTATTAGGCCTCTTCAGAGAAATTTGTTCGGCATTGTACAGGGTCTTTCAAAACATCGTGATTTTGTAAATATCTGCAAATGTCCCTAAGCTCGACACGCTAAACTAAAGATGTTCCAGTTCTTGACACTGTAAATACTCCAGTAGTCGACACATGTAAATAACATCAGTTTTGATCATGGGAAATATACATAACAGGAAAAATGTATGTTGTGAAAGCAGGATACAGTAATAAAATATTCAACATATTTGTGAATTGAATATCTTATAAGTAAAATGAAATAGAAATATTTTAAGAACACAAATATAACAAAAATTTTCTTTAGTCACTTTTATAGTTCATTAATTGCTAAGGCATTGAGAAATCGGTAGCTGACCCTTTCCCCAAGTGTAGTCAGTTCTGGAGTATCGACTGATTATCTGATCGAATAAAATACATGATATCAAAACAGATACAAATTCCTTTCTTCGACTGTCAAAGATTTTCAACCCATAACTAATATGTTTCCACATGAAACAAATGCTTGAATAATATATAAGTATATGAATACAGACGCATTCCTTTTGCCACTCTTAAACTCTGATAATATAAAACTTCATTGCTTCATCAAGTCTTCAAAGCTAATATTTTCAGAACGCACCTCTGCCCAGTCAGAATCATCTGATTCTCGGTATGGAATCCTGTCTGAATCCTGGTGGCAATGGTTGTTTTGTCTTTATCAACTTAAGTTTCTTCTGTTGTGTGCTAACTCTTTCTTGGCATCTCTTGCTTTTTTCCTTTCTTTTTTACGCCTTTCTTCTTGTTCCTTACATTCCTTTTTTTGATAGTATCACAGCAGGTAGAATTTCTCTCTTCGTTTTTTCGCTGTAGAGAATGTTCTGGCCACCTCAAAGCTAGTTCGAAAGGCGATAACAAAAAAGGCAAATGTTATTTGTTCTGATCCGTATTGAATGAATAAACCATTACAGTTAAATTGGGCTCTTTTCACATAAATATTTTCTTTTCCTCGACAACCGTGTCGACTATAGGAGATTACCACACCTGTACGATAACTAGATCCAATATTCGTCACCCCATGTCGACTATTGGAACGGAATGTGATCCACACCAAAGATCACACTCCGTTCCAATAGTTACATATACATATCTGTATCAACCACACTGAGTTATTATCTTATAAAAATGTTCCTTTTCTCGACACCTCTGTCTACTATAGGAACATAGCACTTTTCGTGTACCAGTACTCGACACATACCAAAAAATATGCCAAAAACTTAAAAAATCACAATATACTTACCTGGGCTGCAGCTTCGAAGGTTTCTCAGTTAATAGAACACATTAAAAACATTTTTAGTCAAAAAATACCACTAAATAACACCACAACAAAATTAGCTTTTCTTAACCTACACCTTAACAAACACTGGTTATTGGCGCGAAAAGTCGAGGTTGCTGGAAAAACTTCAATTATATTCTTGTATGTTAGTGAGTTTCCATGGCATAGCTATGGCAATGTGCACTGAAAAGTCGCAGGTATCATTGGTTATTTCGGGAAGCCGATGTTTGCTATGGTTACGTTATTTTTTCCAATAATTACAATGGGTGTCGACTACAGGTACAGTGTCGACAACTGGTGCGTTTACCTTATATTTCCAAAAATTCTTATGTAGGTAAATGCAAATTGTCTGACAGCATTTGCACATGACGCAAGTTCTTTCAGAAACACTCTTGGTAAAAAGATGTATTAAACTCGTGTGTCTAAGACATTGACAGAATAAAAACCTACAGGCCAGTTTAGACATTGAAAATCGAAAATCTAACGATAATTCCAAAAGTTTTAAAACTTTGGTCGAGTGAATGCTACATAGAGAAAGGAACAAATTGTTATGAACATTGTTAAAATTGCAATAATATTGAATTTTGCCTTATGCTTGTGAAAAAAATTCCAAAAGTTCTGCAAACTTGGAGTAGTATTAAATATATTATTTCATATCACGTATCAAATTTGCAACCAATTTAAGGGTACGGAACATTTTTTTTATTCAAAATTAACGTTTTTCTTTGATAAACTGACCAAAAAAAAATCCAAAAGTTCTTCAAACTTGATAGATACTTTCGGAAATAATTTTTCCCCCTTCTCACACTCGAAGTAACATATTGCCGATTACGAAAAAATCGTCGAAGACATAAGATAATTTTTCTAGGTTATCTACGGTTCAACGAATGACCTTGAAGTGAAGGTGACATTGATTGGACAAAACGTCCGGCTGTCAAATTGTTCCTACGTTTTGTCGCTTTTGAAGGCACGATTAACGAAAAATTCGATGTTTGGCCGTTGTTGTGAGGCACGCGAATTCAATTCACCGTAATAATTCAGCGAACTCGTGGCAAATCTATAATATCCACTCGGAGCGCGCTATGAAAGCGGGGTCGAGTCGGAAATATTGAAATTTAATAAAACACGCTCTATTACATATTCTAACTTACAGTGGATTGAATTCGCCTAGAATTGGATAGAAGCAAGAACTACTCAAACAAAGTATATTTCTTTCTACATTTAAAATAAGATAGTGTTGGGTTTGGTAGGTTCTTTTAAAATATAAAATTGTTTTTAAGTTTCAAGTTGTTTATTCATTTTAACCTTTCGTTAACATTTGTAAATGCCTTTTTTTTATTTTTAACTCGAGGGACTTACAGTTTAACACCGGTTCCGAACGGCCAATGGGCTTGTAAACTATGTACATTACCCAACAATTTTTAATCATATATAACCACTAATTTCCGGACATACCGACACCCAAGAGCGAGGTGGGACTCGAACCCACAATCCTCGGTTTACAAACGGTATAAGGCGGTTCACCTTACCGCTGGTCTACCGAGGCCTCCTGTAAATGCCTTCATCAGAAATCTTGTAATCCCAGATTGTGTGTTTGCCTAAGTAATATGTGTTAAATCGTATCATCATATTGTTTCTCATACTTCAAACAATAAAAGTTAAGTTCTTATAAAACACGAATCTAATTTGAAACGCAAACCCTCGAACTTAGGCTACATAGCGATACTATCTTTGAAACTATCTAGTGAAAAAACCTACCAAACCCAATAATAAACAATCCTTGAAATATAAATTAAAGTTCACGAAAAAATACCACAAAAATTATATTTACACACACACACACGTGTATAAATATGTGTATAAATATATATATATATATATATATATATATATATATATATATATATATATATATATATGTATGAATATATATATATATATATATATATATATATGTATATAATATATATATATATATATATATATATATATATATATATATGTATAATATATATATATATATATATGTATAATATATATATATATATATATATATATATATATATATATATATGTATATGTATATATATATATATATATATAATATAAATATATATAAATATATATATATATATATATATATATATATATATGTTCAGAAAGAATTCCGCGGTCGGAAGTATTTGAAAAACTTGGTTCACGGAATGAACCGCGTAAAAGATTTGAATAATCTCTTTGAAAAACTTGGTTCACGGAATGAACCGCGTAAAAGATTTGAAAAATCTTTTTTTCAAATCTTTTACGCGGTTCATTCCGTGAACCAAGTTTTTCATATATATATATATATATATATATATATATATATATATATATATATATATATATATATATATATATATATATGTATGTATGTATATATATGTATATATATATATATATATATATATATATATATATATATAATGTTCATTATTTATCTTTCGCTGCACTCTTGGTGAAACATGTATTAATATTTATTTTAGGAAAGGGTATTTTCAAATTTACTTTACAATTTACAAAATTTTTTATAAGATTGAACTAGTTTATCCAGTCTGGTACGTTTATATTCTGATACAATCCCCAGAGTCCGTATTCATAATTTGTAGAATCTAAAAACTGATCCTTGAAGGAGTATGAGAAATCCGTCTGATACTTGTGGCTGGCTGTAACATCGGTTCATGGTAATTAATGATAAAGATAGACAGCCTGTAGGTGGAAAAAGTAGTGTAGGTATATCAAATCCACTGTGGTGATTGTGATACTTTTTACATTGGCCAAACTGGATGTAACATTGAAACCTGGATGAAAGAACATAGAAACTCCATACTAAGTATACAATAGAAATTGCACTGGACTTCCCAGGAAGTTGAAAATTACAAAATTACGCAACTACATTTACGCTAATTGATAGGAAGCATGTCCCCTTTTGGCTTCAATAAATGTTTTTACACGTTTTGGCATGGGCTTTACTAGTTTTTAACAGTTTTCAGAGTTCCTCTCATCCCAGTACCATCGCTTCATCATCTATGTTTAGGTAGCACTCTCGATTTTGCGCTATCTAGCTCTGCAAACGGTTTATAAATTCTCAATATTGTTCAGATCGGTTGAATTACTGGGCTAGTTTTCTCCTTTGAAATATTTCAACATTTGCTTCGACTTGTGGCTGGGAGCAGAGTTGCTTCTCCATGAGGTTGCCAAGTTCCGAGTTCTTCGTTCAAATGCTTTGAATTCGCCACGGAGGAAACTTATCATCTACAAACTTTAGATCAACTAAATCATACGATACTATATGCAGAGAAATACCCAGAGATAAAAAGATACCGATTAATCGCGTTTCGAACTTTTTGGTCATTATCAGAACAGTGTAGCCAAGTAAGGCAAACTTGGAAATAGACAACCAAAACGAACGAAATTATTCATTTTATGGGACCACGTACATTTTTAGCTGCAAATGTGAGAGGGTCTTTTGCAATGAAAGATTCAATCTGCTTCGTTCGTTTATTTCCAAGTTTGTCCAACTCCAACTTGGTTATGCTGTTCTGATGAGGACCAAAAAATCCGAAACACTTGGAAACAGCTGCTTCGGTTTTTAAGTGAAAATTTATTGAAACTTATGGTCATAATCGTAGAAAATGTATATGTGGATATCATTCTTTTGATCATTGATTTTGATCACTTCAACAATCTTATTATGCAGTATTTATGTAGATTATATAGCTATAAATATTCTAATGCAATTTGGCGGAGGAGCAACTTCGATTTTCCGAAAAGTTGATAAACTTATAAGTTAAAACTTTTGCTTCTTGTAGTAAATGAAATGATATAGCAAATTTTATTTGAAGTGTTACAGTATACTGTACCTTCATTGATTACAATCATTCAGTGTTTGTATCTGATGATGGTATTATTTCCCGAAACGCGTTATTTACAAATACATATTCAGTTGAATTTTTGATTAGTTAATATATATTTCTATATATCATGAAGTATCGACCTCTTTAATTTTAATGCTGATCATATAATGAATAATACATATTTTAACGAATTTATTCAAGAATTTGATTGAATTAATTCTATACAATATGTCTTCCGGCTTCCGGAAAAAATTACGAGAAGGAAGTTTTTTAAAAATAATTACTAGATGCTAAATTTTATCGGATCTGTTATCCTAGCAAAAGGAAGTTCTTTGAAACATTCGCATGACATTGAATCTTTTATCGACATACATTCTGTTTAATATTACAATATTGAAATCGCCGAGACCTTTTAATGATGAAAATCAATGGTTAACATGTTTGTAAAAATATCATTTTTTCTTCTAAATTGATATTCTCGAACAGCAAAACGAAATATGCTGTTTTTTTCTATGGAGCAAGCACGAAAAAAAAACAATTGTAAATTCAAATAATATGAAAAAACTCATGAAAAAAGTTATTACTTATACCATTGCATTCTGAAATTCTGATTCTACGACTCTATTTGTGTTTTGAGAAATCAAAACGGAATTAGTTCATAAAACAATCAATTTCTGTTATTTGTACTCATTAAGTAGACCATACGAGTAAGGGCCTTCATTTCTATGGAGACGCGCTTACTCCGACCAAAGAATGTCCTCCACGGTCGTTTTTTATTGAAATTTTCGCCGTACTCTCCAGTAATCGTCTCTAAAAGACTGCAAGCGAATGCAAAAAGTTTAAAATCGCGAATAAGCTATACATTTAGTGACGGTACATTCGTTCTGAAACCCTATGCAAACATTTTATCCTCAAAATTTCGATTTAATTTCAAGATGCGACTTAATAATTGGGGCACTTATGATACAATTAAATTTGCAGGTGGATTAGGTGGTAAATGACATGGCAACTAAGGACAGAAAACTATTGTTAGGAAGACGACTGCAAACAGCATCTCCATCACCCAAAGACCTCCCATCGGCCTGCGACAAGAATCAAAAGAATGACACGACACCAGATGCACAAAGAAACGTCTCCTCTAGGGCAAAAACGGCGGCGGCGGCGGCTAAAACGCCCTTAGTACGAAACTTGGCCAGGGGGCAGACCAAAAAAAATCAAAAGAAGATAACATTGAAATTGAATCCGAGGGCCAAAAGAAAAGCCGCACAGAAGATCACCAAGTCGCTGATCAACACTGCCAGGGTGCTAGAAGCGAAGAAACTGCTCAAAAATGGCAAGCTGCGCCAGAGAAAAGTCAAGGAGGAGATCGACGATGGACCTCCAGTTTTAGAACCAATTTTTCCCATAGAAGATAATATAGATAAGAAACCGCAGAAGAAGAGGGTTGTCAGGAATCCAGCTGCAAGAAAAGTGAAAATAGAACCAGAAGAAGTTGCGGTAAATAGTGATAGTAGCGTAAGCTCAGTTAAAAACTCGAAAAAAACTAGGTCAAATTTAAAAACTGAAAGTGTTGATACTGTAACTGAAACTATAGAAGGTGTGATAAGTGAAGCTGCCCTTACAGCTGACCAAATAAAAAAGGAACCCGATTCGATGTCGGAAAGCAGTAGAAGCGATATTATAAAACCCAAGAAATTGACTAAAAAGCAAAAATTATCGTTGTTACAAAAAGAGATTAAAAAAGAGAATATCGAGAACGCCATAACGGACATAGGCCCAAACGATCAAAAGGTAATAGACATGTTAGATTTAAACGTTCTCAAAGTTAAAAAAACATATCCTCCGCAAAAAAGGAGACATACAATAGAAAAATACCCTATGGGTTCAGATATCTCAAACAGTGACGAATTTTCACAGTTCAGCCTATTCGCAAGTCTTCCTAGAAGTAACAGTCCTAGATCTAAACGTAAAGTTAGAGGTAGCATAGAAGGTAAAGTAATAAATCCGTATACAATAAGACCAACGGCTAGGCTATTAAGAAATGGCAAACAAAGAAAGTTGAAAGAACATTTGTTGGATGGTTTAGATAATACTAAGAAGAAAAAACGACTTTGTTCGGATTTTGGTAGTAGTGAAGTTTCTAAATTGTCCGGTTACGATTCTGATAGTAGTTTTTCCGACATGGCTTCTCTTCATAGTGCAGAAACGTCGGATGCGAAAGAAATAGATGTCAAGAAAGAATTCATAGATATACATTCTGGTGCTAGTAGTACAATAGATTGTCAAATCCGAAGAAGCTTATCCCTAGATAATGCTTATTGTACTGATACAAATTCAAACGTTTGTGATGATCTTAAAGCGTTAGAAACTCAGAAAAAAATTGAACTTAATTTGAAGGAAGAGGCAGTTCTTTTAGGCGAGGACGTTTATCCAAGTCCAAGCATCAAAGTGCCTGAAAAATTATTAATATTGGATATCATGAAGCAAACGTTCAATGAAACAATAGTTGATACAGAGAATAGAGTTGCCCCGAAGGCCAGAGTGCCCGTTCGAGATTCTACAGAGGATCTTTTACCACTTGAACCGGAAGAGAAAGAATCGGAGGAGAAGAAAATGAGTGAAATAATCTCTAAAATTGTCGAAACGATGGGCAACGAAGAATTCACTGCTACAATAAATACAACGGATGAAGGGACAGCTTTGGTTATGCAGAACGGAGATATTAGAGAGAATATATCGTGGGATGACAGTTTGAGAATATTAGAACCATCCTGCGAACCACCGGTGCTCACCATAGAAACTTCTATGGAAGATTTGAATGAAAATCGCGTTGTAGGGGACGAGGCACCAATACTGAGTCATGAAATGGAAGATATTCCATTGGCTATTAATGGAATCGAAGTAAACGGAGATGTTACAGTAGAGGACGTGGAAGGTGTGAAAGATATTCCTTTGGACGATCACAAACAACCCGTTGAGGTAGAAAAAGAAACGAATATCGAGGAGTTGTCAGAAACTGAAACTGTCATTCCTCCACTTGCTGAAGAAAGGGCCAAAGACGTCGTTCTCGAAGAAGAAGTCAAAGACGTCGATCTCGAAGAAGAAGTCAAAGAAGTCGTTCTCCAAGAAGAAGTCAAAGACGTCGTTCTCCAAGAAGAAGTCAAAGACGTTGTTCTCGAAGAAGAAGTCAAAGACGCCGTTCTTGACGAACTACAACAAGTTATCGATGAAGAAATGGCACCAACCTATGTTGTCCCTTCCATAGCACCAAATGAACCAGAAGAAGAAGAAATGGTAACTCCAACAGTAATAGAACCAAGTATCACACCAATGGAGTTGGAAGAGCCCCAGCCGTCCACTTCGAAGATCGTGGAACCTGAAACCGTTCCAACGGTGGAAACGGAAGAGGAAGTAGCCATCAAAGAGAGTATACTCAACGCGTTAGGTCTGCAAAGTTTGCGGGCCGCCGAAGAAGCCAAGCTGAAGGGAAAGGATAAGGCGCCAGCTAGAGTGGAGGCTTACACGGGGACCTTGAAGACGGTCATCAAATTGAACCGAGATACGGGCAAGAAGAAAGGAAGGAATCACCCACTGAAGATGACGTTGCAAAAGAATAAATCGAGGAACGCGGATGGGAATTCAGGCAGTCAGGACGATTACAAGATTATGAAAGATGTAAGTTGTGGATTCTTATCTGAAACTTGATTCTATAATTTTCCATACGATTTAATGTTCATTCTTAGTGGTTTTTTCACTCAAAATCAATCGATTAATAATCAGTTAACATATGAAGCTGGTAAAGTTGGACCTTTTTTTATATAATTTTATTTTAAGGATGTTAAGGGTAATGAGCTTTTTTTCAAATAATAACTTATTATTGAGATCTCTTCTGTTTCAAAAAAGTCTAAGTTTATTTGAGAATATGACTTCAGTAAACTTCCAAAATTTGCTGCAATTGAAAAATTATTGAATATCGTTTATTGTTTTCTCTCAAAAAAATTTCCGGTTTTCAAAGAACTAGATCAAAATTTAAAAAATTAATATTGAAAATTATCCATTTGTATTCTATAAGTTGGGAAAATGAATGAATTCAGTATTTTGTGTATTTTATGTACCTTAATTTTTTCTAATTTTTTTAATTGTTGTAGGGCAGTTCCTCCTGGAAAAACAGCGGACAATCGTCGGACACGGCTGGTGCGCACAGAAAAACACATTATTCTAACAGATCTAACCCGGGTAATTATATGGTTCTGGGTTTTCTCTCTATTTCTGCCTCTTTCTTTCTAATTTGCACCGACTTATCTAATCATACTACCTTCGCACAACTTTTCTATTATATGGTATTTTCCAGTTGTTCTTTCTTGTGTAAAAATATTTCTTTCTCTTGAAAAGTGCATTAAATCTGATTTTCCTATAGTAATTTCTAGAGTATAAATTCTTATATCTTATAAAGTGGACAAGGAACATTCTTCAATAATTTAAAATTGTCAAACAATTTTTATATGTATTCCTTGACTCGAAATCTGCATTCATAATGTACCAGTGAATTATAGAAAATGTCAAATCACCCCGATTCAAGATATGCATACAGCTGTTTCGATCTTATTAGATCTCTTCAGTGAATCCTACTTCAGTCGTAGGGAAGTGACATATTTCTAATTATCCCCAATACAAATCGCGGGTAAACTAGTAAATGGATAACAACCCATAGCGCCCTCAGCCAAAAATATTAGGAACCAACAGTTCAATGTTTAGACCGAAAATGCAGAATGACTTTGAGAGAAAAAAATACATTCTGACATGAAGATGCCTACCCTGCTACAGTGTTTCTACAATTCACTGTTTATTTATTTATTTTTTACAAATGGGGATCTCAACAGGCCTAAGCCAAATAACAGAGATCCACTCGCATACAAAAGAAGAAAATGTTTGATTCCATAGGAAACAATTCACAAATTACTGAGATATATTAAAATAGAAAAAGAGTAAAATAATAAAAAACAACAGTAGAAACTACAATATTCTTTAATCACTCAAATCTATCAAAAGAACTAAAATTCAGAAGTGATTGTAACGAAGCAAATAACCGCATAGTTTCTTTTTGAAACCAACTAATTTTTCATTGAAAACATCAATATCTTCAATATGCCAGTTATAAGAACGTGCAATTCTTAGAAAAACATAATTATAATATAAATTCGTTCTTGCTTTTGGGACACAGAAAAGAGTACCATGACAATTTGTATACTGCGATACATTGAAAGATAAATAACCAATTAGCGGAAAATCGTATACGTCATTAATAATTCTATATAAAAACATATCATCAAAATACATCCTGTGCTCCAAACTGAAGACCTTATAATAACGTAAAATAACATTATAATTTCTCAAATACAAATTTCCACTAAATCTGATAGTAAGATTTATAAAAAAATGTCTTCTGTACACTCTCGATACGATTAATATATTAGTGATAATGAGGAGACCAAACAACACTCGCATACTCCAAATTACTACGAACCAAAGAACAATAAAGCGTCTTTAATGTGACTACCTCCTTAAAACCTTTTGTGACTCACAGTACAAAACCCAACATCTTGAAACTCTTTTTGACGATAGTGTCAATGTGTACTGCAAATGACAGTGTGGCATCGAAAATAATTCCAAGGTCCCTAATTTGATCCACCCTCCCCACCAAAGGCATCTGAAAATAAGAATGTAGCGCCAATGTGGCCAGTCGTAGAACTATAAATATTGACATTGGAATATTTATGTTGTATTTGTTGTGTGTTTATTTGTGTTTTTGAAATATAATTTTCCATAAATATAAAGATTTTTCAGGCTTCTTTAGTGAACAAGTGTGTTACTGTGTAAGTATTCTCATTGCTATTGAGGCGGTAGGTGATTACCATCATTTGTTTTGTAGCCAAATTGAGAGAAATCTTAGGTTAGATCATGAGATGAATATCTTAATTCTCTGATTGACTCGTTCAATATGTACTCTAGCAGCTGCTATTTTGGCATTCAACAATGCTTCTTCTGTAGTCAACTGTTTTTTGTCTTTCAAAAATGCCTGATCAACTTTATTTTAAACTGTTGACACGTATCATCTATCAGGAAACCTTTGTCCGCCATAATAGCATCCTGTGAGCTCTCTAACTTTAAAATTAAGTCACTTTGTTGGAAAATCGTTTCATCAGATGCTCTTCCTCCATATGGTTCACTAATATAGGTAATTAAACCTCCAGGAGAAACACCTGTCATGAATTTCACTGTGTTATTAGATTTATACTGAGAGTAAAACCTGATCCTACAGCAAAGGCACTTTGGTTTCTGTATTCAAATTTCTGTACAGTCTAAGATGATTCGAGTATTTTGAAATCTTTCAAAACATTTTGGCATGTTTTTCTGTATTTCAGAATATTCTGGGAATCTTATGACACAACTAAGGACCCTACTCATAATGGGTAGCATTTCATAAATATATTTTTGGCATAATTCTTGTGAAATGCCAAATAAAAGAGATAATGTCATATATGTAAGGTCACATTTCAATTTTGTCAATACTAAAACAATACGCTGTTTGATTGTTAATCTATGTGACCGTTGATCACTGTAGAAAGATTGTACTGCTTTTAGTATTGTATCTAATGGTTTTATATTATTGAGACCAGTGAAACTGTTTAGAGCACTATCTGTGGTTATCAGATCACACAAAGTAGAGACTTTGGGAGTATTCCTTTTTCCCTTCTACACAAACACGATATTTATCACCAGCTGGAGGAAAAGCATGGAAATTCACATTTGAACATTTCTTTTCCCAGGAAGAACACTGAGGAACTGAACAATAACGATTCGAACGACTCATAGCTTTCAAAATGATTGCAAATAACAAATATTTGTAAAAAATCACGCAAAAACAAACAAAAAACAAAGAAGGACGTAAGAACTGTCAAGATTTTTAGTTATTCTGATTGTCACCAGGCGGCGTAGCGCTTATTTTGATTCGTCTATACTTCCTCCAACAGATAAGAAAGTGGTAAAGACATTTCTAGTAAAGGTTATATGCTTACATTTTTGTGCATTGAGAATCAGATACCTATTCTCACAAAATTTAAACAAACGATTCAAATCCTCCTGGAGCAAACCTAAATCACTAGAGCTTCTAACCTTTTTTTGTTTGTAAATCTTGTTGTTTATGTTACTGTTACATTGTGAATTCAGATTTCGCATCGCGAAATACATTTAACCAGCTCCTTTGGAAGATAGTTTGATAATTTTATGTTATAGAAGAATCTTCCTTAATCACCTTATGAGATATATGAGATTGACTATGGTCAACTAGTATATTTAGCATGAATTGATTATTAGAAATTCTGTTTTTCTAGTCAAATACTCCATTGTTTTTGAAAGAGTGTTGTAACTGTCAAAGCCGTTATTTGATCGAGTAACAGATAAAATATTTATTATCATCACTAATTCAAATAAATAATTATATATAACGCGTTTATGTACAGTGTACCATCATCAGATTACAAAGAGTTACTCCTTATGTCTGATGATAATACAGTGTATCGAAACTTGTCATATATGAGTATTTAATTGAATTAGGAGAAAATTTTTATGTTTTGTTAAAAGTTTATGAATTTACCGAAATTCAATAAAAAAATGATAATCCATTGTAGTCCAAATTGTTGAATCACATTTATAATGATTTATAATTTATTCTTATTTTAATTTTCTCAAAACTCATCAAGCAAGTAAAATTTTCCGTTCATCCACTTGTGGAAATTGACAGAATTCTGTCCGGTCTAATTTCATAGAAATTTCTAAATAGTTGCGTTTTTTGTGTTTTTTTTCAAGGGAAATCAACATAACACTTAATAAGTTTTTATAAAAAAAATTACACATTATAATAAAAGACATTAAACATTTTAATAAAAGGAATTATAAATTTTAATTGAAGTCACCTCTCGATAGATGGCAGCAGCGAACACACGTCGGACGGCGAAGTCCCAAACCCCGAGGGTCCGGCCAAGGCTTTGGTTATACCGGAAAAGGCCAGTTCGTTCGCATTCCATCCCTACAGACTCTGTAAGGACGAATGTTCTTACTGTTTCGGAAAATTTGGACTGTTCGATACACCCTGCCACATCGCTCAGATCAAGAGCGCCGAGCGGCAGGACAAGATTTTATCAAGTGAGTTTTCTATTTTTCTACTCTCAACTCTGAACTTCGAATGCTTCGCACCTAATCACATCTGATGAAGCCAACTAAATGTACCGTTTGACGTCTCTCTTGTAACTATGGTCGCGAAAAGGCAGCAACCAACAATCTGTATGTTAATAGAGAGATATCGGTGAACCAAATAGCGTCAGGCAGTATTAGAGCATACGTATTTTGACATTTAACCTATGCGCGATTCGATTCTTAACGCAACGTCCCTAAATAAAGTTACAGGCAGCCCTAATTTACGGAGCATAACGACAGACGGTATTTGAAATAGCGCCTAACAAATTAACATGCCGGGCATGCGCAGCGTTTTTTTATGGTTTAAGGTTATGTAACTTTGTTATTTTTTTGTACTTACACTTACAACCAATATGAACGTACGACTGTTTTAATTCCTTCATTTGATTTTTAAGTAATGGTAAACTAATAAAATACAAACTCTGGGATCTGTAGAGCGTAATACAATCTGTAAATATCATCTTTCTCTAACCTAAACAAAAATGTACAGTCTTCATCTGGAACTTCGTCTAATGAACAATGCTGTTGGGCATCAACATCTTGTTGATCGCTTATAATGTTCATCAAAATAGCGGCTTCAACGTCTTGATCATTTCCACCACCAATAATTATCACTTCAAGATCTTCATCCATTGCGGAGATTCTAGTGGAAGTTAGGAAAAAGGATTGAAAATAAAATGAATCTATATAACAAATATAATTTTCATCTTTTATTGGAACAATAATAATTCAAAAAAAACCCCGGATATGGCTAAGGCAAACCCACAAATTCAATTAAAAACATAAAAACTGACAAGACAAACAAAAGACATTATAAGAATAAAGCATAAAGCTAGGTTAAGTCACATTTTCGAATAGCGCGGGTTCGGTGAATTAGGGCATGGTAAAACATCGCTGCCGATAACTGTTAAATAAAACTAAAATACCGCTTGACGTGAAACCAATAACGCAGGACGTTAATAACGTTCACATGCGCTATTCGTTTTACCGATATCTCTCTAATACGTGAAGAGAAAAGTTTGCACCCCTTTTCAAGAATATTGTGCGCCCGGAGGAATGCGCGATTTGGTGTAGTAAAAGTTAATAAACAGAAGTAGTGCAGAATGCTAAAATGTATACATTATTTATCTTACAAACACATTTTATTGAATTTCTGAAATAAGTTGTTTAGCAGAAATGCTACTGGCGCATTCGCCATTTTGTATAATCGTTTTTACGTTAATACTGCCAATATCAAACATATAGCATTCAAACTTAAAAGTTAAATTAATTAGATTCGAATCTGGAAGACTGGGCGGCCACTAGTTCACATAAGACCATGTTTGGTCACATTGAGATTTTCGTTTAACCATATAAACTTCATGATTCAAACAGTTACATCTCTGTGATAGTTTTGACTCAGTATAGTGTATTTATGATAATAATAGTAATATGCCTTTATTCAAATCATATACATGTTATTCATAGGTGAGAGATTTAGCATTAGTTGTCCTTACATCTAACCTCTTTTACAATGAAGATAGATGAATTTCAGAACAAATAAAAAAATAAAACTAACAAATAACAGACAGTTAGAGCTCAAATAAAATAAATTTCAAGTGCTTTGTCATCAACTGGAGTACTTCAGGGTTCACAGTTTGGTCCAGCTATTATTCATTGGTTGTCAAACTTTTCCTCACAATGCGAATGAAAGTGGGATATTTAAATTAAATACATTATATTGCGTCTCGTTGTTCTTTCCTTTTGATGATGTATCAATTGAAGTTTCAATATCATTATTGAAAATGTTATTCTACTCGATAATATGCAGTGCTCTGTTGAAATTGGTTCACTGTAACGAAACATTGGAGTTTTTCACATGTATATTTTATTATACTTTGCTAAAATTGTTATGTTTATAAAACTGTGTATTTATTTTGTAGTCGAGAAGCATCTAACTAGGGATTCGTGCCTATGCGATGCATGTTATAGACATATCGACAGGAAGGCAAATACGCCCTCCTACGTGAGCAAATCTTTCAAGAGGGGACCGCTTATAGCGCCCGGTCCAAAAGAAAACCACTGCCATGTGCTCGCTTGTAATAATGTGTCCACGAACGTTCTGAGACGTAAATGGATAATCAAGATGAAAAAGCAGATTTGTCAAGTGGTAAGTCGAACTTCCTGCTAGTTTCTCGAAACACAATTATCACACCTTTCGGTCTTAGTCATCTGGAACTGCTTCTCATCTAGCGCGAGAAACATATTCAGTGGTACAGTGACGGTAATGATTCTTTCTGCACAGATGTAGACTCGGTGAAGATTCTAGATCTACGCCGTAGCAAATTTCACCGCTGCAGATGTTTCTCGAAGCTAGAGAAGAAACGTCAGAACGAGGTAACCTTGAACACAAAGACTCAATTGGAATCAACCAAATCGTTATTCGGTAGATGAGTACCAACGTATACAAAGCTGCCTTAAGATTCGAAATATTGTGAAAATTAAATCAAATCTGCAATGAGATTGGGCAAATAGTTATATTGTTTCGTTGTTTTTGGACCAGTTTTGGTTCAAGGTACCCAGATTCAAATACCCTTAACTTCAGTGTCAAGTTCTTGTGTAACGAATAAACCGTGTGAAACCATCAGTCTTGGCATCATCTTCATCTTTTTCAATCATTCTTTTGCTCGCAGATAAACATAGACTTGGACAACCCCGGTCTTCACTCAATTCCTATATGCGACGAACACTACGTAGCCCTAGAACACCTCATGGTGTGCGCCATGTGCAAGAGGAGACTGGCGCGCAACCACATCCACTACATCGGCCCCGAGGTGGAAGAGCTCAATGCTGCTTTACAGATAGAGGAGATACCAATAAAGCTGGCCGATAAACCGGTCGTCTGTAAGCTTTGCAAGTGTTTTGCCACTATCATCCTGAGAAATGCCGAAGACAAGCCCGAGAATTTTGCAAATTTTTTCATAGAATATAAGAAGAGGTAAGTATTTTTTATATATTTTACCGATTTTGTTTCACCTGCCTTGATCATAAAAATTTGATTAACAGTGTCATTTCGTTATCCATCTGAATTTATTTTCTTGTGTCTAGAGTCTAGAACAATAATACGTGGTTTATTCATAGAAGTCATTGTTGTCTCCTCAATGTTGGCATTCTTTTCTCTATATATTTCCCAACATATTACCTGCATATTGGAAACATTTTCTATCTGTATAGCTGTGAGAATAGTACTTCTGTACGGATTTTGATTGAACAAATCACTATATGAAAATGATGATTCTTAATTTATGGTAGCATAACAACCGCCAAGCATTCATATTGTTGGCATGTGGAAATTTCATATAATCTTGCTTATAATGGAGTTTTTATGTATGTATAGTTACTAAAACGATCCCAAGATTAGGCCCTTGGGGCGCTCACTTTCGAATTTGGAAGCAGCATAATTCACGATTTGTCTTTTTACAGGCTTTTACATTTCAACAACATAGTACCCATGGATGAGGCTTCTGCCGAAGAACCCATCGTTGCCCCTATGAAAGATAGGTCAGAGAAGGAACCGGTCAAGAAAAAGCGAAAAATATCGAAGAATCAAGCGAACGACTCTTCGCAGCCCGGTTCGCCGTCCAGCGAAGACAAACCTACGCAAAGCTCCTCCGGAAACGAACAGACCAATAGCAATTCCAGGCCGGATTCACCGTCCGACTATCTGGTCGACTATAACTCGCTAATACCGTCCATTGCGATGGAGTGCGAGGACAATGAACCACCGAAAGATAAGAGCAAAACTGCCGTCGGGACGATGAAGAGAATGCCAAACTTGGAATCTCTGAAAAAGTCCGTCGATATAACTGTTAGAGATCCTTGCGGCGATCTGGCCATGCAGCGGTTGGGATCAAATCCTTCGTTGTCCGTACGCCAACTTTTCCCGGGCGAAGAAGATCTTGGTCTTCAAGGTAACATCGAGTTCGGTAATGTCAAGGAAAAGACTCAAGAGGGCTGGGAGAAATGCAACATTACTTTACAATACGACAAAGAGACTAAACAGCTGTGGCAAGAGCTGCAGAAACCTTACGGCAACCACAGTAGCTTCTTGAGGCATCTCATTTTGTTAGAAAAATATTTTAGGAACGGAGATTTGGAGTTGAAGCAAAACGCGAGCCATCAGTCCGTGAATTATAGCGAGTGCGTACAAAATAGACTTAGGGCGTACGATAACATACCGACGGGTGTTTCCAGACCCTTGAGTATCATTGGCTTGAACACATCGAAGCCCGTTAACTCGAGTTCGCATAAAGAGGTGCCGGTGGTGGTGACGCAAACCTCAGTGCCCGGTATACCCGTCTTAACCTCTCCAAACGTTTCGGTGACTACAGTGCGTCCAACTCCAGTAACTATTACCCAATTGAACAGCAATACGCCAATGAAGCCCCTGTTGCCAGTGACCATCAGCAAGGCGAAACCGGCATACCCCCCGGGGTTGATCTCGTTGCGCCCGGGCACCAATAGGCCGATAGCGCCGCTGACCAAGCAGTCGACGAAGATCAAGTTTCCTATAACTAAGAACTGGAGACCGACTCTTATACCCATCGACCCGAAGGCAGAAAAAAAGCTGGGACTGGTGCAGGTGATATCTGGTGGAAAACCCTTCCACATCACTCTGGAAGATTACAAAAAGATGTGCGCTATTAAACGCAGCTTCGAGAATAAGCAAAAGCGGCAGCAAGAGGTGCAGAAACGAGGGACGAAGTTGGTCGCCCCCGGGAGTTCGTTATTGATGACCAACAAGAGCCTGACGATCAGCAAGACTTCCGTTGTAACGAAGCAAGAACTCGAGCCCAGAACGGAAATGGGGGAGACCATACTCGATAAACTGGACCAGCAGGTAGAGAATCTCGAGTCGAAGTTCAACGAGACGATGATCGGGATGCCGAAAATACCGAAATCTTTGACGGTGATTCCTCAGACAGTAGCGAGGAAGACGTCCAGGCCTGTGAGTCCCGCTATGCTGATTACCCAGAAGGCGGGCAGCAGCAAGTCATGATGGATCTCGTTACGTCTGTCAAGTGCCTACTATCAACTTGTTTATCGAACGGGGTGGTTGAGGAGTCTCTAACACGGGGAAAATGTAGTTTCGGCTGTTTCAAGACTTCATTGTTAATCTAGGAACTCTCCGAAAATGTTCTTATTGTTTCTTTCTCGTGATGAAATGTTTTGCATATGACAGCAAACATCTTGAAAATCTCTAATGCTTCATGAAGAAAAACCCAAATTATAACTTCTTACTTATTGAACAAAGCAAAACGCGTTAGTTGTTCGATTGAGAAAAATTTTACAATCAGAAGTGGGATCCCTCATCAAAGCATATATAACTTCAATTTAACTCAACGAGGATACTAATTATAATTTATTATTCCAAATAGTACTATTCCATTGAATAATATGAAAATCAGAATATATTATAATTTTGTTGAGTAATTTATTGTAATTATATTTATACGTTCATTTACTACTTTTGTATGATACGATCAAATGGACCTCTAGATTACAAAATTGAGCTAATTAGTTTTCTCATTTTGGTCAACAATAGTTCATTTAATCAGATCATACGAATTGGTCAGATAACCAAACGTTTAATTTTTCAAAATTTATCAATAGTGTATATCATTAATTCATGTGACAATAGAAACATTTGTTAATTTGTTTATGATAAGAATCATGGAATCATTGCTTCTTATTTATTATCAGAATTGAGATATTTGAATTGAATATTGTAGAACCCAAATATGTGATAATTTAAATGAATATAGATTTTGAACTGTTCACTTTTTCTTTTTCTCATTTTCTCAGGATCGTGTATCAGAAGTGGGATACATAGTAATCCATTGTATATTACCAATACAGCTTTCTGTGATAAATTCTGATTTTTTGTGTACTGACATTTATTTTTTATGAAAGATAATTCAAAATTAGTCACAATAAATAAATAAATAAATTTAAAAATTGATCGTTAGAATTGATTTTTTCATAATAAGAGTTTTTCTCTTCTCAAATTGTTACGTGTGAAAGATGAGTTGTTTATTCAAATGATTCCTTATTTAAGAAATTTTATAGTTATACTTATATGATTATAGTTAATTGATATAACTGGTTTTTAATAAATTAATAAGTCTCAATTCACTCTATTTAAGTAAACATCGTAAAATGCATATCTGAAATTTCATTATTTGAAGAAGAAATGATACTTAACTACAAACTTAGAGATTTTCAAGCAGAAATATAAACCTTGTTAGAAAATTGTAAACGGTCTGAGAAAATAATAATATAGAAACATTTCGTTCAATATGCATATATATTTGCATATTTAGAATATCAGTTCCATTATCAAGAAATATAGTTGAAGTAATGAAGTAGATAACTGGAAACATTTTTTCTATATTTGTTTATAAAGGTAGAATTTTTGTTTGTTTTTTGTTTTGTTTTTTTTTTGTTTGTTTTTTTTTTTAATAAGCCAATTTTCTTATGTTTTATTTATATTTTCAATAAGACTTGTAGTTCAATTTGTATTATAACTTTTTATAATCTTGATATTGGAACAAATATTTGTAAATAATGAAGAAATCAGCTCCTGAATTTGAGACCGTTCATTTAAGATCACCCGATACAAGTTTACTATATTAGACGTTTGTTTCTGTTATATATTGTTTAATTGAAATTGTTGAAGTCGTAAATTGATTATTTGAAGAATGTTGTTAAGACTATGGACAAATTTAAGAAGATATTTTTTTATTAAAAGTTCTTGAAAACTGTAAATAATATATCTTGTAACTATGATTACAAAAGTGTACATTGTAAATTAGTGGAATTATAGCTTAATATTTATTTAGTATACTTTCTGAAATAATTTGTATTTTGTGGTATATAATAGCAATAATTGCTGTTTTTGGTATTTTTCATTTTCTCTATATATTATTTGATTATATTTATTATATAAAAGGTAAAATCTTATTTTCTTCAATTTCAGAAGTCTTACATTTTTTTTTCATTGTACTGATAATGTTTATATCACAAGACTGTTGTTTTACTTCCTTTCGGTTTAATATAACTGATTTTGCATCAACCTGAATTTCATTTAGAAACAAGAAATTGTTTGAATATGTGGATTTTCTGTTTGCGAAAGCAAATATTAGTTTCGTTGAAAAAACTTCAGAAATAATCGTTTTATGATTGGTGTTATTAAAAAGCTTACTGATCTTTTAAAAAATATTCTTTGTTTGAGAAGTTATTGAAAAATAGAAGTTAGCGTCATCCTACAAGAAAATTTTCGAAGAAACACGATTTTACAGAATCAAATTATTGTCCTAAAACAAGTTTAATACAAAATTTCATTTATTTTTTAGATATTCCTTTTTATTATTAAAAAATAATACATAGTTGGAAAGAAGTAGGTACACAAAGTGTATAGAAAAGAAATTTTGTTAAAATATATTTCTAAGAATATATCAAATGCATCAGTTGTTGCTTGGGACATTTTCAATTTATAAATTTTAGAGTATCTTTGAATAAAATTACATTGTTTCAACAACCAATCAATATTAACAAATATCAATGAGAAACTTCTCTGCAATAAATTCATGAATCTTGCTCTAACCTACATTCTTTAAATTAATTTTCTGCATGTTTTATAGATAATACAAATTATTTCAAGTAGAAAAAATTGAATATTTTGGAGTCGGCTCCAAAACTCCCAAAAAATAAAAAACAATGACCAACTAATTCGATATTTTGAAATAAACATTACTATAACCAATAATAATTTTTTATTTTTATAGGTATATTAGTTCATTCGAACCTATGGAACATTTGTTTCTTTTTGTAATTTCTTGAAACAAATAAAGTGAAAATATGTTGAGAGTGAATCAATTTTTCAAAATTATCAACGTTAACCAGAACTGTATTCATAATCTGTAGTGTTCATGAATACTAAAAAAATGGGAGGTGGAATGCAATTAAACAGAAAACATGATAGTTATTCTATGTGTTGGAAATTTCTTTTAATTGAAATGAATTTTTGTATAAATATAGAAATCTGTCTTTATAAAAGTTATGTTGTGTTGCATCTTTATAATTATTTTTTCACTCCATAAAATGCAATTCAGTTTATTATATATATTGAAACTAATATGTCTCTTCTGTGACTTCCCAAAGTGTACCTTTATATCATATTTATCTGTTTTCATTAAATTCGGTTTAATAAATGATAAACCAAAAAAACAATTCAATATTTTTTGATACCTCTTGATCTGGCTTCAATAATACAATAATAATAATAATAATGTTTATTTACCCAAAAGGAATATGCCATTACATCAGTTCCAAATAGATTTAAAACAACAAATTTTCTTCTATAAATTATAAATGTAAATTAATCTATTCAGTATGATTTACAGTATATCACTAATATAAGTAATAAAAATAATTATTCCAACAAAACTATAATATTATACACTATTTTCCATAATTTCTAACAAATAAACATTGGTTTCCCACAAAAGCTTGGCTTGTGCTTGGACAGTACTACAAATAAAATTCACAAATTAACCTCAACGTTGTGTACAATACATAAAAATTTAAAACGGAAGAGGGAAAAAAATAAATAAAAACAATACCGAACAAAACAAAAAAAGAAAAAAATAAATAACCGGCTATCAACTCAAGTAAAACAATTTATGTTGCAAAAGTTATCCCAGAATGATTCTGGTCTGCTCCTAATCCATTCTTTAATCCCCTTCTTAAATGCAGATTGACCTTTAGTGTTCTTAAAATCAAAAGGGAGACTATTATACAGTAACGATGACAAGTAAGTAAAAGATCTCAAAGCAATGGTCTTTTTAGGTTTAGGAAGAGGAATGATATTTTTTAATCTTAATTGTCTCCTTTTTTTTTGGTGAATCTATTTTATGCTGATACATGAGCAGAGCACGTGCATGAAGCTGTCGAACAGTGAATAAATCTACTATTTTGAATAATTCGGACGAGGGTAGGTGATGGGTTTTCTGTAGATAATCTTCAGTATCAATTTTTGGATAATTTCCAGTTGCTTGTAGTACAAATCAGCCAATCCCCCCCAAACGAGTACTCTTAAACGAGTAGTATTAAGATGTGGTTCTGCCAATGCAATGTAAACTTTTCTCAGTTCTACTACATCACAAATTTCTCTTAGAGATTTGAACTTACTAAGCAGCAATCTCAATTTGCCAGTAATGAAGTTTGCATGATGGTCCCATCTCAAATGACTATCCACCTTTATACCCAAGTATTTGATATTATCAGTTGATTCAATATTAAAGGTATAAGAGTTACTCAATTTCACTGAGAGTGAATGAAAATGGGGCAGATTAGATCTGAAACTTGTGAATGGCATAAATTTTGTCTTGTTCACATTGACACTAAGCTTTTTTGTTTCAAAAAATTCAAGAACCTCTGCAAAACAACTCTCAGCTGCTTCTTTAACTAAATTCCAGGTCGGAGCCTTGAAGAAAATCAGAGTATCATCCGCGAAACTTACGATATTAAACTGGGGGTAACATACAACATAGAGTTAATTAATTCCGGAAATTCTGTTGTTATTATTTTCATAATTATTTCATTCTTATAAATTTTACATCCAGAGTTTATGATAAAATTATTCGTTGCAAAATAAAGTTTTAATTTTCCTACAAACGATGGTATATATGAATATGGTGGATAATTAATTGATCATTGTTCAAATGAAAGTTTTTGACCCAAAATCCCTCATTCATTCAGATCTGCAGTAAATCTCTCCCGGCGTTTATACCTTTCGATGAATATAAATTAACAAATATCAAATAAAAGCACAATACTAAAATATACCAACTTCTTCGCAAAATACATTTAACCAGCTTCCTTGGAAAGTTATTCGATAATTTTGAATTATTTAAGAATTTTCCATGTTCCTTTTATGTGATATAAACAAACAACCATTAAAACAAAAAATTTTTATAAATTTTTATTAGCATACAAATACTAGTATAAATAATTTACTTAATGGGTTTCATCTGCCAAAGTCCATCATTTAAATAATGACAGTTTTCGACCCCAATTCCTTTATTCACTCGTGCTCTGCAATAAAAAGAAAAAATAAATTCAATTCTGTCAGGCCACAATGAATTACATAATTCGAAGAATAGTTTTCCTTATGGAAATATGGAGCGGATGAAAATATACTGCAATTAGAACAATACAAAAACTTTGAATGTACAATAAATAATGAAATACTTTGACAACCTCCACTCTTGAATATTTATAATTATAAACCCTTCAAACAAATAAAATTCACCATTGATGAGAATGATTTAATTAGATGGTTATAACTTAAACAAAAAACAGATCCTTTCTATTCATCTAAAAATTAAGATATCCAATGAAATTAGAATGAAGCTTTGATCACAAAAAACGTATAACAATTGTTAAATATGTAAAGTAATGAAATTATGCAACAGAACTGAATTACAAGTAACCATAACGTTATCTAAACAGAAAAGACAATTGTAGGATTTTGGGAATAAATAAGAAGCATATATACATATAATATTTTAAAAAGAAAAAAACGTTTGTTAGCAAAATCAGGAGGCTACAAGACAACTTGTGAACAAATTCAATGAGAAATAAAAATGAATTATATACCTACAGAAAAAATGAATGTTAAACTAGTCGAGATAAAAAAGGACAAACTACATTTGCGACAACCTTAATTATGACACAATTCAAAATAATTGATAGATTGGACATTTCAGATTTATTTATTAATGCGGTAGAAAAATTCCAATTTATGCCACCATCCTTTAACAAATTTTCTAACGAAATATAATAGAAACAAATTTAGAAAAGTATTTTTGGTAAAGATAAAAGAATCTTTAATTTGTCTCACATTCTATATAAATCATATTCTTAAGGTAATAAATTGTTTGATAATGAAAGGGAAAGTACTAACAACTTCCATACAAAAATATTTGAGACTACGATCATTCAACGTACCTAACTATGTTAAATATTGAATAGGTTTGTCTATTACCTTGTGATTTCTACTTGAAAATGTAGTACTAAGAAACTAAAAACATTTAAATTAAAACAGTGATGAAAGGTATATAGTTTCTCATTTGTAGTAACTACGTTAACATTGTTGGAAAATCATCTTTCTAAAAAACTAGTCCAACATTTGTGCAAGAGAGTGAATCTTTATATATTTCAATATTTTTATTTCAGTTTTGTCATATATGTTCGTATAACTATCCAAAACATAAATTTTAAATAACAAACAAATTAAAAATCAATGAGTAAGTATATTTCTCAAAGATAAATATATATATATATATATATATATATATATATATATATATATATATATATATATATATATATATATATATATATGCAGAACAACACTACTCGTTCTAGATAAATAATAAAATGATATGAAAGAAAACATCTTACCAAAGTAATTGTTTCTCTAATTTCACGTTCCACTATAATATTATATCTAAACATTTTCATCTTGTTAGCAGAAATTACCAACCTCATGCATTTCGAACCGTGAATCCGTCTAAGTCAATCATTCACTATGAAAATTCACAAAACTCGCTTTTTCTCCGAAACTACCAATTTTAGGCCCAAAATAAACGAAAAAAATACCCCCAGAGTAACCCCCTGTCGATTCCTCACATTTTCTAACATATACCAAAATTTGAGTGCCCTACGTGCAGAATTTACCACCCTCATACTAATCCCTCTACCTAATCAACGAATTCTATATTTCACCAGCATTTGTTTCTATAACTCTGCTCATGTTCACTGTACTCTTATCAAGAAAGTGATAACTAGGATTTTATGACAGAAAAATAGAGCACCCTAAAGTAGCCACCAGTGCATTGTCACATTTTTTTTATACTATATTAGACACCCTACAAGAATAATTAAATAATTATTAAATAATTCACATCCACATAATGAATTCTTAGAGAACAAAGAAGCCCAAGGCGAAAACCTCCAAATAGAGAGAGAATATCATAATATTTTTCAATATTTTTATTTCAGTATTTCAGCATATATGTTCGTATAACTATTTAAAACATCAATTTTGAATAACAAACAAATTAAAAATCAATGAGTAAGTATATTTCTCAAAGAAATATATAACTCTTATCAAAAAGTTCACAATAGTTCACAGGCAACAACAATTCAAATAAATAAATATATATATATATATATATATATATATATATATATATATATATATATATATATATATATATATATAATATATATATATACAATATATATATATATATATATAATATATATATATATATATATATAAATATATATATATATATATATATATATATATATATATATATATAAATATATATATATATATATATATATATGCAGAACAACACTACTCGTTCCAGATAAATAATAAAATGAAATGAAAAAAAAACATCTTGTCATAGTAATTGTTTCTCTAATTTCTCGTTCCACTATAATATTATATC
The DNA here is from genome assembly GCA_030704885.1 of Cynegetis impunctata. Classification (NCBI taxonomy): domain Eukaryota; kingdom Metazoa; phylum Arthropoda; class Insecta; order Coleoptera; family Coccinellidae; genus Cynegetis; species Cynegetis impunctata. The sequence goes on from JARQZK010005055.1 coordinate 2,070,562, forward strand.
TAAACATTTTCATCTCTGTAATTACGTTTGACGAAATGGTATAGCATCCACATGAATTTATGGATAAAGGTCTCAATTGATTTGTATCACTATCTCATACTCGGTTATACTATAATATATTAGTCAGAAAGAAATTTATATTAGCAAGTATTCATGTCAGATTTATTTGTGAGATTTTTTCATAGCATAACACACAATATTTGTAAATCTGCATTGAGACATGTACCAGTGACATAGACTTCTTTCACACTGTTTTCTGAGGACTATATATCTCAATAATGAAATTCAGGAAGAATGTTGAGGTTGAAGCATCATTTATGGGACAAATAGATAATGCTACATCTCATCAAGACAATGTAAAATAATAAAAATATTGAATTACTTCAGGTTTAGTGTTATCCTAAATATCTTACTCTATGACTTCATTCTTATAAGATTATTGTAATAAATAAAATAAAAATTCATTTTAGCTTACATTTCTTCTGTAGATAATGTTGTTCTTCCTATTGCTAGTGCATGTTCTTTTCCTTCTGCCATTATGGCCTGTAAAATTCAATAACTATTAAGAAAAATGTGAAAACTCAGACTATTATGAAAATGAAAATTCTTTACGTCAAAATATGAAATATTTTCATTACTTCAGTGAACTACATAAAGTGAGACATATTTCTTAAACTTTTGAGAGGTAATCAACATGAAATCAGTCTATTTATAATACTACAGAATCCAAGATAGAAGATATAGATTGATTCTAATAAGACAGTACTTAGTTATCCAAATACTTTTACAAGTAAATAATCCTTACAACTACAGTGTCTTTAGGAACTTCTGTCATTCTCGCACCAGGAGAAGTAAGTCCTGGACACATTATATTAGCCCCACTTAGCACAAATTTGATTGCACCTTTATCTACTTGTTGCATTGGTAAAAAGAATGGATCTGAAAAAAAAGTTAACTGAATTATTCAGATAATATCCACTTTGTCCAACATACATTTATGATACAACTTGAGTGTTGGCATCCACTGACCCTCACGATGTCTGAAGAACAATAAATCACCCGCAGAGTTGATAATTATTTCTATGTGATCATGACTGTAAAATAAGAACATATTAAATGTAAAAAAGTAATAAATACCTCAACCAACCATTTAACTATTCGTAAAGAATCTTTTTTGGGTAGGATATTATCGATATAATCTTCTAAATGTTTGTAACATTCTACTAGTTTTGACCTAATGCCTTTTTGAACTGATGACTTCAGCTGTAACATGCCCGAGACATTTTCCTTTTCATCAAATCTAAAAAAAATATGTTGATTTCAATTTACTGCATAAAATACATCTCAAGTACACACTTTTTGAACATTTTCAAGTAAACTAAAGTTTTTGGTCAATTGTCTCTTAACAAAATGACAACTTAAGAGTAAGGTTATAAGTTACAGAATTCTAGGCACAGTTATGGCAACGATTATACTCGTACACAGAATGTAAGTTAAATAATATCACTGCTCTGTGATTATAAGCTTCTATTTCTCTTGACGAAAAACAACAAAAGTTAAATTTTCAAGGTTCTTGATGGCTTAAAAAAAGGATCATTTTTTATCCAAATAAAACAGTTGGATTTTGTCTATAAAAAGAATGACAATGAAAAAGGTTTTCGTCATATTTGAATACATATGATTGGCTTTGTAAATATTCATCTAAAATTGTGTACTGGCTTCAAAAACTAGAAACTGTAATGCTCCTAAAAGACCATAATGAATGAGCCTCTACTGTATAGAAGTTACATGATTGATTAATTCTTTATTACTTTCTCCATATTTGTTTTATTATCTCTTCCTTCAAGTACGAACTTAATGTTTCTCATTAAAAATAGTAACTTAATCAAGGAGTAGTTATTGTTTACTGAAGCTATTTTTATTATAATTCGGTAGTGTTTTATTTTTGACTAAGTTGTTGTATTTTTTATCTTTCCATGTGAAACTGGTGCTGAGGATTTGATTTTCCGTTTATTACTCAAACTATTCTTTGTTTTTTCCTCAATGTATTTTCTTTTTTTTCAAATATGCGTCATATTCTCCATGGGTATTTCTTCATTTTATGTTAGTATTCAGTATCTATAGTTTGAAAGTTTAGTCTATAATCTTCTATAATCTTCTTAATTTATTACATGATTTGCTTAGAATTTTCTATATTATCAATTACATTCTTGATTGATTCAATTTTAACTGCTCTCCCCCTTAATTTGTAATCATATTCTCCTATCTTATAAGATTGATATCTGTTTATCTAACTAGCATGAGAATTTTTATTGCACATATATAGATAATTAATTTTTTGATCAAACTATTCAATGTTCTTCCATTACAAAAAATATATAACATACATGAAAAAAGAAATTTACAGCACGCGGTGTTCCCAAGCGGTCACCCATCCAAGTACTAACGTCGCCCGACGCTGCTTGGCTTCTGTGATAAGACGAGAACAGGCATTTTCAGCGAGGTGTGGCAGTAAACGTAGAAAAATGATTTATTTTTATTGATGTAAACTACCTTTATTACCAACTTCTAGTATCCATGGTTGCCTAAATTTCGGCGACACATGTCTCATCCATTGTTCGTCAAATTTCGTAAACGATCGATGTGAAAACTCGCCAATAGGAACGCTCCCCCTCAACGCAAAATCGTCTGGAGATCACAAATTTCAGCTCAGCATAATCAACACGTCTCGCGTTGTGGAAGAACGTATAAAACAGAATCGTAGGATCGAGTGAGCGAAGTTCACGGTATTAGTAGTGTTGATCGAGGTACAGGATTGTTGAAAGAACGGTACAAAACTTTCGTGGGTACGGATTACCCAGAATCATTTAATTGTGCCGAAGATTGGTGATCACCCTGTGATATAAATTTTTCAGTTTATCTAATTTTCCTATCCGTACGATGAAACTAAAATGACGTCCACTACTACTATTCGTAAATCTTACGGGAATAGAAAACTGTATTCGTTATATCCCGATGATTACCCTTTAAAAACTTCGAAATTAAAAATAAGTCCTACAACTAGCAACAGCCCGAAAAAAAGTGAGGACATTAATAAACTCATCAAATACATCGAGGACAATGTAGTCGGAAAATCTAGTGCGTTCTTGGGGCCTTTTGGAAGGAGAAAAGGTAAGATATCTTGTAGATTTTCGTAGTTGTGTTGTTTCCCTAAATTTGACAGAACTATTTTCTTAGCAACCTTGATGTCCGGTTCAATATTTGTAACAGTGATGAATGAATGTATAGATTTCTTCAATTTATTTCGGGGAACATTATTGATGATTGGACGAAATGCAATTGTGTTTACGACGATATAGGTACGTTCATATTGAAGCTAGTTTGAAGTAGGTAGTTGTTAGATGTTAACTATTGGGTTATTTAAGGTATCAGAAAAATGATTGGCAACATCGATTTGACCCATTTCTTGTGATGCAAATATTTACCTATTAAACCTTCCATTTATTTGCTATTCTATCGAATTAATCGAAAAATAAGGTTGATTTATTTACCTTATTACTTAATTCAAATTTTGTTAATTCGTAAATAATTTACTGTTATGCCAAACCCTGATTTTAAATATGTAATTCTTAGTTCTCAACTTAGGTACACCTCAATTAAAAAGAGAGAAACAAAAATAAGCTTTTATTGAAGATCCTAGGATTTATTGAATATAAATCTGGAAATACCTAAGTAGGTAAGTACTCTGGAATTTTTTTCACTTTTGATAAAACACGACCAATTGCCAATATTGCACCAAATTTAATATTGTGAAAAGACTATAGTTGTGATATTTCGACAGTCCTGATTACTGTATCTGGATTTGTTGTACGTTTTCAAAATGACGCTGCTGGCACGAGTATATTTAGTTGATTAGTACCCCATCAGTATGACATCAAAGAAATATTCAAAAACTTCATTGTAAAGTGTCATTATTCTGATCCATTTTGTTCAAAAAGGAATTAATTGTGCTACACAGAAAACTAACCTTCGTAGTACCTCAGGGTAGTGCAAAGTGTGGCAGATCTTTAGAAAGGTCTTGTCAAGACCAATTCAACGTTAGGTGGCTCCTAGGAGCCACACGTGACTAATTGATGATATTTGTTGATGTTTCACCAACGCTGGAAGTCCAATATCTACTAATCGAAATGTACAGCGAAATTCTAACCGTACTTTATTAAATATTTGAATAGAAACCGAATAAATAAGCATTCCATAATGTCATTCCATCTCTTACTTATTGCACCAAATTTAGCAGTGTTTACTATAGTCTATGAATAAAAATTTTCACTTTGGCTCCATCAAATTCCTATTCTGCTCTCGACGAGCTAAATTGATCAAGGTTGAGTGTGTATTTCTTCAACATGTGTACTATGAAGGACAGGACGCCAATATTAAAAGTCTGGATTAATCATAAAATAAACATCTACTCGTAGTAACGTATTTTTTTTTATTTTGGCAATCGTTGAAACCTATGATTTGTGTGTGTGCTAGTGGAACGCGAACGTATTATACCTAATTTGAATTACAAATATAACTTCCGCCTTTTTACACTATATTGCGAAATGAATGTTGAGAGAATTTACATTGATAAACAATGCTTGTTTGTCTTTTATGTTGGTTATGATACGCGTGGAAATATACGAAAATCAGCTCGTACTTGAATGTTTACAGTGTTTTATCGTATTATTCACTTGATGAGATTATTTAATTGTGTAAACAGCGATTAGCTAGTTTCAATTTAGAAGAATTTTGCGATAAAACTGTCAGTACCATTTTTTGCTTTATTTTGTGGCGATGACATCATAAAGACACATCGTAAAGTTTAAACAAACCGTACCTCAAACGAGTCACTCTATTAACAGAAATAATAAAATTATTATTCTTTCAAATTATTTGGTATGTTTTAGTAGGTAAATGAAAGAATTAAATATCTGGGAACAAAATGAGGTTAATATTATATGCCTATATATATATATATATATATTGTAACAAAAAGAGACTTAACCTCGGGGGTTTCAATTAGTTTTCTCGGTTTTCTCCACCCCCCCCCCCCCCCACCCCCCCCCCCCCCCACCCCCCCCCCCCCCCACCCCCCCCCCCCCCCACCCCCCCCCCCCCCCACCCCCCCCCCCCCCCACCAGGTAAATAAAAGTAAAAACGACTTCAATATGACAACAGCGCGTCATTTGAAATGTACCCACTTGCTATTGTGGCGCCACCAATTTGACTATTTTTGACGGACACTTTTTCATACACAGTGATGGTCCTCCATACCACTACCCTCCATAATTAATATCAAACTGGTCTCGCGTCATGTAACTTGATAAAGGGCCGAATATCCGGCGCTCCGGCCTCGTAGCTTGCCGAATATCCGGTATCCGGCCAAACCAATATCCGTTTCATCTCTACTTTTTATAGCGCCATAACTTCAATAAAAAATTCTATTAGTTCGAGTAAATCAGTAATATTTTATTGGAATGTAGACAAAATGAAATTAATGATAAAACAATTGATGTAATAAGCCATACAGAATTTTTTTTTTCAGTGAAAATTATTAGTGCATCGTATATCTATTATAAAGGGTTATAGTTGTTTTTTTTGAATAATCTTTCCATTGTACGGTATATGAAAAAGAAATATTCTTTCCATAAAAAATTTATTTACTGTTAATAATCATGCATTAATAATTAACGAATAATGTTAGAAGAATAGTTGTTCATATTTATAAATTGTTTCCAAACAAATGTAATTTATTTGTAGTAGCTAATAATTTCTTCTATCAGTGCATAATTAAGCCGCGATGAATATTATTATGTACTACTATGATTTAGCCATATTTTAGTGGAGAAATATTTTTCACTTAATTTAATCCAGTTTTCTCGCAATTATATACTGTTTCTTGCGGGAAAAAAATTACGTGATATTTACCAAGACCACCCTCTCCCCCACGTGAGATTTCTCTAGACTCCCCCCCCCCTAAACACCTCACGTATGTCATAAACAAACATATCTATGAAAATAAATTTTAGTATTATATGCGAAATAACTCACATGAAATTGACCAAATTTCTTCCATATTCTTATTTTAACTCCCAAACATCATCAAAACACATAAATAATTTCGGACTCTGGCCACATTAAATCCATAATTCATACCAGGCTAATACTATATTTCCCGTGGATTGTTCTCTATGCGTCATCCTCATGCAGATCTGTGTGCCGTCGAATCCGCAACACCACGGTCTAAATTTAAATATATATATCGAAAAAAGGGTGAACAAAAATAGCCTGGTCAACAACCACTCGATCATAGAGATTTGGACGAAAGCTCGTGAGTGACATCACAGAACACTGGGCTGTTTAAATTGTCAACGGAATGTGAGGACGTCCCGAAATAGAGGACAGGAAGTAATTAGAAAAATTTCATGTTTTAAAATAAATTTTTAGTGAGGTGTATGAATCAGATGAATTGGGAAGAATTGTCTACAGGCTTGTTTATATTTGAGTAGAATGAAGTATACTTCCGTAAAAAATTTATGTAATACATAGAGGCTATTCAATAGTTTTAGTTTGTAATTATTTTCTTTCAATTTCCACGTCATATAGATAGATAGATAGATAATTTATTAGTGCTTGTCACAATTTAACTTTACATTGTGTTGCACACGTCATACAAATTTTCCCAGTTGGGATTAACATAAATACAGATAGATACATAACAATAATATACCAACAAACTTTCATAAAAACTACAACTGACTAGTTTTGCAAACAATTAACTTACAAGAAAAATATATAAAAACTTTTTGTTACCATTAAAACAACAAACAAATTACAGACAAGTCAAAAATTCAAATCATCGGTCAGGAATTCACGCACTCCCTAGAAGGCGTTTCGTTGAAGTCAGGAGAGCACAGCTTTTTTGAATCCCTTCAAATTAAGAATCTTTACTTCCTTAGGAAGTTTATTGAAAAGTTTATGTGATATAAAATTCCGGCCGTTTTTCGACTTCTCAAGTCTCATATACGTCGATTTTATGTCTTTTTTTTCCGTGTGTTATAGCTATGGGTATCGCCATTTTTAGGTAATTTGTCAACGTTACAATACGCGTATAATAGACACTCATATATATATATATATATATATATATATATATATATATATATATGGATGGAAATGTGAGTATCCTAAATTTCTTAAATGCCTCCATACAGTTGTCTCTGTATTTCAATCCTGAAATATATATATATATATATATATATATATATATATATATATATATATATACATATATATATATATATATATATATATATATATATATATATATATATATATATATATATATATATATATATATATATATATATATATGACTTCATTTGATAGCAGCTTACTTGTTTTTTTTTTAATAAATGATAACCTCTCTGTGAATTTATGGGAGAAGATTCTAAGCAGTATTTTATTTTTTTGTGATCAAACTAACAACTTTAAGATAAAAAGACAAGATATAAAAAAGTTGCAGATTGAGTCTGTCTTTTCAAATATATTTTTTAAATAGGAAAATATAGGCGCATTAAAAAGTTCTGATGCAAAATATTATAGGGGTTGTTTTTTTCAGCCCTTTGTGATTACAATTAAGGGTAACAAAAACACTCAAAAAGTGCCATTTTATTAGCATCAATCATCTGCCAAATTTCATTCTTCTAAATTTTTCCAAAGTGGATGTATTGAATAAAATCAATTTTTTTTACCTAATTTCAAAGGGCTGTAACTTGGAGGGAAAAGGGTGTTGAACAAAAAGTTATATGAAAGACCCCCCTTAGTTTTTGCTTAAGAATCACCCATTGAAATCTTTCGCATCAATTCAGAAACACCCTGTATATGGGAAAATTTTTCGATTATTACTTTCAACAAAAAAATGTATTCCTTATAAAAAGTTCAGCATGTTCTGAAACCCAGAATTCAACTGTCAGATATTAGTTTGTATCAGTCGTATACGAGGTTTTTCGAAAAAGTAATTTTTGATCAGAAGTACCTTACATTTCAATAAAAAAAAAACGATTGAAAATAATTTTCAATATTGCTTATTTACAATAAAAAAAATTCTCTGCGACAACAATGTTTAATTAACAATAATATATTAAGTTCGCTATTGAATCCATCTGAAGAGAATTAGATACGGCAGGACTTCCCAACCAGGGGGGCACGCCCCCCTAAGGAGGCGTAGAGAAATGTTAGGGGGGCGTCGTAAGTACGTGATATGTAAGATTACATTTCCAAAAAAACAGTCATTACATTAAAAAAATTTTAGATCAAACGATTCGTTGTTAATCCGAAAGTTGCTTCTCTTATATTGCTTTAAAAATACTTATTCCATTTTCGTCCACTTATTTATGCGAGGCAGGTTTTTCAGCTCTAGTTTTAATAAAAACTAAGCAGCGAAATCGCCTTGCCGTCGATAGCGATTTAACCATAGCTTTAGCAACGACTGAACCCAGAATCGACCAACTGGTACAGAGCATGCAAGCTCAAGTAACTCATTAGCTAGTACTTTAAAAGATTTTATTTATTTGTTTTAAAATTACTTTAAATTGAAAGTTGTTTAAAAATCATCTAATTATAAAAATATAATTTAAAATATAAAAGAAAGTGAAAGATAAAAAAAAACTATTCTAGCAAGTAATGATGCATAGTAGGCCAGTAGAGATAATTTTTAAAAAAAGTTACAGGATGAAACCCATCTAAAAAAGAAGAAAATATAATAAAAATAACAGGAAAAATAAATTACGGGTGATTTGAGGTCGGGAAGTGGGAGGATGTGGGCTTTGTAGGTTTAAAACGGGTTTATCACGATTCTGCAAAAAATCCAATGTGCCAATTACAGTGCAATTGTGACATAAAAACGAACATTTTCACCAAGATTCATGAAAACCCGATTTGTCTTGTGTGAGAGAAAAATAAAAACCCAAAATGTCGGTTATTTAGATTTTTGTAAAAGTACTTAATAATTCAAATGTATTCTTTCGTTCATTATCCTTAATTAATATATTGTATCTGTATTTAACCTATTTAAAGTACCTAAAAATAAATAATTTAATTAATAAATAAAATGTGCGTTCCTTATTTTTGTTGAAACTTACCTAAGGGGGGCATGACAATATTATTTTTAGCTCGGGGAGGCTTGGCGAAATGAAGGTTGGGAAAGCCTGAGATACGGCATCTACAACTGTTGCCTATTTTACATTGCTCGAATCTCAGTTTCGTTATGATCTTCCCTTCTGGGGTTCATGTAATTCTTCATAATTTGACACTATTCTCAAATTGCAGAAGAGAGCAATTCGATACATGTATGTTCCGAAAAAGAGGGGCCTTGAAAACCTTATTTCAAGAAAAGTATAATTTAACGCTTTCTGCCTTATATTAACTTGAATCTGTGTGCTTGATTCATAAGTATTTTCATGCCGTACCCTCGGTGTCACAGCACGGGTATTCCACCAGATCTTCGGGACATCATGTTCACCTCCCTATTCCTTCCTTCTGAATTAACAAAAAAGTCCATCATTTACAATTCCAGGAAAATTTATAAACACCTTTCAGATGAATTAAAATCTATAACTTCCCTGGCCAATTTTCGGAAACGAACAAAATCTTATTTTCTTGATAGACCTTATTACTCTATCTTCTTCTTCTTTACGTGCCGTCTCCTTTAAGAAGGTTGGCTATCATCATGGCGATTTTTATCTTTGAAGTTGCGGATCTGAACAAATCAACAGAGCTACTGTTGTACCACTGCCTTATGTTGTTCAACCAGGAGATGCGTCTTCTTCCTATACTTCTTTTACCCTGTATTTTTCCTTGTATAATAGTTTGCAACAGTGTATACCTCTCCCCTCTCATCACGTGGCCCAGATATTGCAAATTTTCTGATTTTGATTATTACTCTATAGAGGACTACTATTCTGGGCATTGATAGATCGATATGACCACATTGAATAGCAGAGGCTCCGAACAAAAAAAATATGACACTTATTCTCGGTTTCGGAAAAAGTTTTGTTCTATTGTTAATAATGTAAAATTTGTATATATTTTGTATGGAAATATGGGCTTATTTTGTGACATTCATTCTCTCAGTATACTCAATATACTGTGTAATTTTAAAGGCAATAAAGCATATTTTGATTTGATTTGAGATAGATTTTCATCGTCAAATAATTGTTAGGTAACGATGAAAATTCAAGGACTGATCGACTCGAGACTTATGTAATAAATAATACATCGATTTGAAAATATCCATCCAAGGACGACAAACGTTTTCTGCTTTATGAAGGCTTTTTGTGGTCTCCGATGATTTACTGATGTTCCATAAATTCAATCAGTTTGCGGCGTTGTACAAGAGCTCGCAGAAGTTTATTTATCTACTGTCTAAGAGCGAAAAGCAGCTGTCGGTATTTTCCACGTAGAATTGATGAATTCGTGCGAATTGATTCAACTGGGAAAATATTTGCTTTTCGTATCGTTTTCATTATTCACTGGAAGTCCACGGAGATAGCGTCTGATGGATTTTCGCGTCTTCAAGTTTCAAAATTAAGAATTAGTTCTGAAATTGAGGGAAAAATAAGACGGAGTAAATGAATTTTTTCAATAATGTAAATAAAACTTGGGTTTATATATATATATATATATATATATATATATATATATATATATATATATATATATTATATATATATATATATATATATATTATATATATATATATATATATATATATATATAAATATATATTATATATATATATATATATATATATATATATATAATATATATATATATATATATATATATATATATATATATAAATGAATATTTCAAAAATAATATTGATTATAATGATAAGTAGTGATATAGTATAACAGATATAAATCCTGTTAGAACGCCACTGGTGGAACTTTCATATCAAAAAATGTAAATTAATGGCCAAAAGAAGTGTACCAAATTTTGTTGAAATATCCGGAGTCGTAGGAAAGTTATGATTAGAACTCTTATTTCTAACATTTACCGTCCAAGGTATATGGAAGTATTTCGATGTTTCGTGAACTCGTAAAACCAGCTCCGCTAGGAAGTTTGTTTGATTAGTTTCAAATAAATGTAGGTACTAGTTTACTTTATTTAATTGCCACGAACGTGCATCGATAACACGAAGAATTCTGTTATATATATATATATATATATATATATATATATATATATATATATATATATATATATATATATATATATATATATATATATATATATATATACATGCAACACAATATTTGATGGTCCGGAAAGTTCGTGCGAAAATTGTAGGAATTTTTTCAAATTAAACTTTTCCAGGCCTCAAAATAAAATGTCATACTATTTTCTCTTGTAGAAAGAACAACGCTCTACTCATTGCCAGGCCAGACCCACGTTCCGTAGACAAAAACCAGTTGCGACGACCTTTCTACCGTTTAGTTTTGCGTTTTGTTTACAAGAAGAGATTCTTTTGTCCTCGAGGACATATTTAAGCAGCGTGTTCATAAAGATCAGAGGAGTAAATATACACATCATTATCGTCGCGATGGAATTCCTCGATAATTAGTAATTTTTTGCGTTTGTACCAGGGGCGTTAGAAAATATTTTCAGCTACTGAACCGTGAAATGGAAAATCAAGATTGCGTTGACTTCAATTATTTACTACGATCCCTGATTATCATTACACGAATATATAGTAGATTATTTGTAAAAATAATCAATTCTCCAGAATAATACGTTATCTATAATAATATACTGATTATACTCATCTATATACTTATATATAGTATATTAGAAAAATTTAGTAATATTGGTACATACATTATCGCTATCCCCAACTTCTACTGAATATTTTCAATAATTAATTTTTACTTCTACATGACAACGAGATGGAACCGGTCCAAAAATTTCCAAATTTTTAAAAATCTAAATCGGATCTAAATTTCCCAAAACGTGTAGAAAAATTGAGCTGGGCAAAAAGAAAATTTCTGTCGGTCAATCTGTCTGTGAGTTCCCTCGATAACTTATGAAGATATTGAGCTATAAACTTCAAATTTGGTACACAGCTAGGTATAAGTGATAAGAGAACGGTTCGGATTGTCTCTGAGCCAATTAAGTTACGGGGAAAGGGGGTGAAATGTGGAGTTACTTAGAAAAAAAGGTAATTTTTCTCAAGAAATCGCGTAATGTAATTTTAGGAATTTTTTGGTATACAGAGTCCGATTTTATATACTATATGATAATTGAATACAAAATTCAGAATTGAGGGGGAAGGGGGCAAAAAGGAGAGTTAGCCCCTCTCGTTTATCCCTCTTTCCCCTCAATTCTGAAATTAAAATATATATTAAAATTAAAAATTATTGAAAAAATCCATTATTTTTGAGTTAACATAAGTTGTAACCAGGATGATCTAAAAATAGTGTGGTAGTAGCTTTTATCAACAAAATGACGATAATGCCCATATACGAATAAAACTGATTTTCTTTTCTTCAAAGAAAATCATTTCGAGGAATGAATGATACTAACATGAAGATGATTTACTTTTTGGATCAACCTCGTACATTGGTCCTGATGATATACGAATAATTTCACTTTCTTGGTGAATATTGATCAGCGGTCGATGTACCAATGTTGTCAAGTATTGAACGGTAAAAGTAAGCGTGACGCGAACAAAAACTTCATGTATTAAATTCTTCAAATCATTCATATTACATCATAATTATAATGACTTGATTTTATAAGCGATTGGACCGCCTTCTAGAACTGTTATTCGAACGCCTAGATCCTCATTGAATTTTTTTTGTTTCTTATACCACGTTACTATCCAGACACTTGGCGAATGTGTCTCCAACACGACTGACACGACACTGTTGCTAGGTGTGAGCATCGGCTGTATTACCGTAGTGTTGTTATTTTGTTAATGAAGGATGATTTGTGAAAGTTATTCAGTAGTGGCTGGAGATATCAATGACGAGTTACCAGTGTAAATTTAAGTAATATACTCTATATAAAGATATAATAATAATATAATGATGAAACCTCAATTTCGGAATCCAAATAATAATAATGATGTACGGATTAAATCTTTGAGCCTGCTTAGTATAGTAGATAAGCAAAAACAGTAGTAGATAAACAAAAAATAAAATACAGTAAATACAAAATTAACAAAATTATTGAACAGACTCCACATACTTTTTTAGATTATAACTCATCAGATCATAAACCCTGCTACCATCGCCGTTTTTTCGAGACACTTACATAAAATTGAATAACTGAGATTGAATTCTCGCACTTGGTGAAACATCATAAAGAATAAAGTATACACTTTAAAATAAAACACAGTGCTTTTCATTCGTTCATACATAGGTTGTTCACTATTCCATTATCGGAAACAAATTTTCAAACCGAAGTTGATACAATTAAATTATTAGCCACCAATAACGGTTACAATGAAAGTCTTATCGATAAGCTCATTGGAAAGAAACGAATAAAGAATCTGTTGCATAGTTGCATTCAATATACCCCACGCAAACTATTAATAACAGAAATACTTCCCAATAAATTATGTGCCGAATTTTAGTATCAAAATTTGTAACAGACTATCGAAAAATAACGTTGAGACAATTTGTACAAATAAAATAAACTTGAAGTTATTCATGGTCAATAATAAAGAAAAATCTAACATCGGAGAAAACAGTGGTGTTTACAAAATATTTTGCGACGAATGTCCTGCTTTCTATATTGGACAAACAGGAAGGAATATAAACATTCCTGTTGATGAACATAAAAAGTCAATTTTACACAATAAAAATGCCACTGACCAGTCCGAACATTTTATAAAATTTAATCATTTCCTGGATTTCAATAAAACCCAATTGTTGCATTTAGGCAACAAAGGAAAGCGCCTTGACCTTCTTGAAATAAGTTCCGCCCATAATGGTGAATTACCCCTTGTAAACGAACAAATTGATTATCAGGTATCACCTTTGCTTTTGTCCGTTTTATAAAATAAGATGTAATACTCTCCTGTAGTCAGTCTTGATAATGAGTTCATAACTCGAAACATCGGCGAATATCCTTTACTGCTAAATAAAGTATCTAAATATTTTTATATAGTATAACTTAAGTCAAGTGTGTTTTATTTTAAAGTTTATTCTTTAGAATTGAATCGCAAACATTTGTTTCCTACTTCAGTTACCACAAACTAATTATTACTAAGATTGAATGTACTGATTAATTTCATAATTAGTTCATATTTTTAAAATAATCATGAATAAAATGTTTATTTTCATGACTTTAAAAGAAAATTATGAATTACAATTTTATTACCATTAATTTTTCTCTCATTTAATAACTCTTAGAGCCCTTTCAGACTTGGATACTGTATCCGAGATACGCGTATCCCAGATACAGAAAATACATGCGTTTCTATGTACGTTTTCACATTGCATTCAGCACAGCATACCGTATCGCGATACTGAATCTCGCTCATTCAGCCGCTGGCGACAGTATCCGAATCCGGGATACCGAATTATCATTGTGGCTTATGGACCTCTTCAGACTTGCATACTTTTGCGATTCAAAAAGCACAATAGCATAGGTGTACAATATTTTTATTGTTAATTAGTGGAAGTGAAGTGGAATAGAACGGTTTTTCGATTGTACCATGGAGAATAAAGTTTTTGATAACGAATATTATGAAGTTCTTCAAAAGAATCTATGGACGTTCGATAATAATTAAAAAACTTTGTTCGATCTTGTAGTAATTCTTGGTGAAGAAGGTTATAAATTACTTTAGTTTCCCTTAATTCTATTATAGGATGAACCCACATAGTTCGTCTCCTTTTAATTTTTTTCTTTTTGTTTATAATATACCACAGCATATATTCAATGTCCATTTCATAAAAAGCACCGTACAGCACTGATATTGCACTGATAAAATTTATTTACAAAACTATATTCTAACAAAAGTATCTTGACTGTATCTGGCCTAAATTCTGTATCTCGGATACAGTATCCTAGTCTGAAAGGGCTCTTAACGTTTCAGTTTATTTCATCCTGACTGATTTTTAATACATAATATATAGCTAAAGGAACTTCATTCCAACTGGGCTGCCCACGACACTTCTCGCCTTTTCCTTGTATCCTCTATAAGTCCAGTTAATTCACAGAAATGCCAGAATCATCCATGTTTTGAATAATTTGTGGTTTGTGGGTTCATTACATCTCCTATATTCCTTTGTATAACAGTCGAGTAGCCACACGGTTATTGATTATGACAACTCGTTAAAGATGGCGATAATACGATTATATTGACAACTAATTAATATCTTTTTTTATCGATGCTTTTTGAAAGACGAAAAGAACTCGTTTTTTTTCGCGACTCGAAACCTTTGGAGTATTCTGTTAAATTAGAGCTAGTGAGTTCGTTTGTTGATTTTTTCGGTTCATTGAAATATTTAGAAGTCGTTGAACTACGAGTATGTAACTGTTATAAGCTTTAATATTTTATTTGAGAGAGGCGTTCGCAAAAATGTACGCTACAATACCTCTCCACAATATTATATATTTGATCATCTTATTGTTGACAGAACTGTCTTGAACACTTTCTCGGTTTATGTCAAGATAGGTTTGTATGTCTTGCAACGTGTTTTTTTTTAAGGGCATGATGGGACACAGGCTAGTATTCGCTTGTGTTCCATCATCTACCCTCATAGTAGGGGAGCCCAAGCGGGGATTCTGGGATTTATTCAAGCGCAGCAGAATAATATATTGGGGGAAATCTTGCACCCTGTTAAGTATCTCCACCATACATGGATCCTTAATATGGGGGCGTTCGTCTAGGGCAGCCGATCAGATTAGTAAAAAAAAAATCGATCGTTCGACAAACTCGAGCGCGTTTCCACACACGTGTAAACTCCAGTCGTGCGTCGGACCTGACTACCTGACCCACACAATTTTTTTGAATTTTCGTTAGAAGGCTGTTTCAAAGGAACATTTAACTTCAATTTAATCTGTAACCACTCTCTCTTTTTATATGCCCGAGCTAGCTGAGAGATTGAGAGATTGGTTATACATATATAGGTTCCAGTTAGTTCTCAGAAATAACAAGATATAAAATGATGGTATTTACTACTTTCTTAATATATACAATGAGACTTATCTGTTTTTTTTTAATTTAATTTTCTATCGACGTTTTATATTCTATTCTAGGTGGATTGTACTCTTTTGATTGCCTAATCTTCGTCCCTAGTTGCTTGGTAGTTCTAGCAGCGGTTATATCTTAGCTTCAGTAACATTTCCTTTATGGTTCCAGCCAAAGTCGTTTTTAGTTCCAATCAAACTGCTTCCTAGCTCCAGCCAAAGTGACTAAAATAATTCGGGGCAAATCAACATACAATCTCAAACTTAATATCTCCCAAGAATCTCTGTAGGGTATCGATGTTCCAACATTAAACTGAACATAAGATATGACCACGTGAAATTTGCCATCGTTGCCTACAAAAATCTTGTGTCAAATTGAGAGAGTGAAATAAGCAAATAAATTCAAAATATTTTAAATTAAGAAATGTAAGATGATTATTTAATATAGATAAATAAAAAAATGAAATGACGGAAAATGAAACAAGGAATCAATACAGATTTTCAAGATAATGCATTTATACGAAATAATTAGATTTCTTCTCATAACTTACCGTCTATCAGACGCCACAGATACCTAATAATTTTAATAAACTGAATATTCGTTTAATAGATATTGAATATTATTTGACTCTTAACGATGTTGTATCTTCAACGGAAACTTGCCAAAAGAGAGCGATGTTTTACCTGCAAATTCGACGCTATCTCGATATTCTCGTCGTACGCAAGTCATTATTCATAGGTGAAACAAAAGTGAGGTATCATTTGATACCATGAATCACGGTATTTCGATGTAGAATTCAGTGGCGGCGGTTCAGCGGAGAATTTACACGTTACAAATCTTGAAGTGAAGACGCAGACTTTTCATTTATATATGAATTCTAATGCCTGAATGTTATTCCGCTAGGGGGCATCCACTAATTACGAGGTGTTTAGGAAGGAAGGGGGTCGAGGAAAATTTCACTTAATCTTACGTGGGGGAGGGGGAGGTCTCATCAAATATCACGTAAATTTTTTTTCGCAAGAAACAATATAAAAATCCGAGAGAACAATTTATTCATTTATTAAATATGAAAAAGTATTTTTCTAACATTATTCGTTAACTATAGATAAATATTTATTAACAGTAAATACTTTTTTTTGGAGTGAATATTTCTTCTTCATATACGGTACGATGTGAATATTATTCATTGAAAAATAATGCCATAACCTTTTATAATGAACATACAATGCACTGAGAATTTTCACTGAAAAAAAATGTGACTCATTACAACCATTTTTTTTATTATTAACCTAATTTTTTTCACATTTTAATAAAATATTACTGATTCACTTGAACTAATAGCATTAGCACAGATCAACTCATTCAAAACAAATTTGAATTTTAAAAAATCTCACGTGAGATTCGGGGTGGGGGAGAGGGGGTCGATCAAGAACTCACGACATCTCACCAAGGGGGTGGGGGAGTAAGAAAAACGCCAAAATGATCTCACGTAATTAATAGATGCCCCCTATTATACCAAAATGAAAGTTTCACCCGGTATAATGAGATGTCGTCGTCACGCAGCTCCGACAATTTACGTCTTATTTTATACGCGGAAAACCTGAAACGGGTAAAAACAGAAATCATGGAAAAAGACGATAATTTTAAGATTATGTTCTAAAACCACTCGGACAACCTTGCCTGTGCTGTGACTATTTCAAGTTCCTGTTTCTGCGTGGGCTCTTGTGGTGGGACCATTTTAATATGCGATAAATTATCCGAGACACAAACAATAATAAAACTATAACACGTGATCCCGCTGTGTAGCATCGAATTTTAATAAGACGCGGG
This sequence comes from Cynegetis impunctata, assembly GCA_030704885.1. NCBI lineage: Eukaryota > Metazoa > Arthropoda > Insecta > Coleoptera > Coccinellidae > Cynegetis > Cynegetis impunctata. Next base: position 2,088,641 of record JARQZK010005055.1, read on the forward strand.
TGAGATAAAACGATACTTATGAAATTGGTGAAATTCCAACTGAACCGGTGACGTGATTGGCGTCAGCGGTATCAATTCGAGCTTTTTTAAAATTAATTTGTCTATAAAGCCGCGTTGACATGGGTGTGAATCACGAACGTGGGCCACGCTCGCAGTCATGAATTTAATATAAAAATTCTATTAAAACATAAAACAAAACTCTCAGGATTTTTATATAATCAATAAAACCCATAATAAATCAGGTATTTATAACTCGTGGTTGATGTCCTATGGCAGCGGTCGGCAACCTTTTGGCAGGCAAGGACCACATAGTGGGAAATTGAAATAAAGGCGGGCTGCACTTCTGTGATATTAAAACTTCGTATTAACTTGCATTTCACAGGAATTAGTGTGACGTATGAGGCTATATTTGAGTGCCTTTTTGGTGTTAGGTTTTCTGTTATTATGCTGAGCTAAAGCATTTGACTGCGTGAGTCACTAAATTTTATTACGCAAACTGGAGTTTTATGGTGTCCGAGGTATTCCACTACACTGGTTCGAGTGTTATCTTGGAAGTAGAAAACAATTTGTAAGGACAAATAACTCCAATACTGCTTGTAAATCTATCACTAGCGGTGTCCCTCAAGGTTCTGTTTTGGGTCCTGTCCTCTTCTTGTTATTTATAAATGATATAACGTATCTGAAGATCAGTGGAGAAAATACGCTTTTTGCCATTAAAATAGTCGATTCTGTCAGGTTTTCAGGCCTCTTTATCGACAATAATCTCAAATTTTTTCGCCGTATCCTTGGTGTCACAGCACGGGTATTCCACCAGATCTTCGGGACATCATGTTCACCTCCCTCTTCCTTCCTCTGAATTAACAAAAAATCCATCATTTACAATGCTAAGAAATTTTACAATCACCTTCCAGAGGAATTAAAATCTATAATTTCCTTGACCAATTTTCGGAAACGAACTAAATCTCATTTTCTTGATAGACCTTATTACTCTATAGAGGGCTACTATGCCAAGCATTGATTGATCGATATGACCAAATTGAATAACACAGGAATCAGCTTCGATTGAGGAGGATTTGACACTCGGTTCTATTGTAAAGTTTGTATATATTTTTTATGGTAATGTAGTGTGATTTTTATTTCTAGATATTACATTGTTTAGTTTGTATATTTCTTGATTGATGTGTGTTAATTTTTTATTTCCTATATTTTCCGCTTTGTCAATAAAATGTCTAATTTTGAGACAATAACCCCTGCCTGAGCCGTAAAATACGAAAAATTACACTTATTGTAACCTATAAGCTACAATTCTTTTTTCATGTTGGAAAAGGTGAATTGAAGTATTATGTATAGTTGTATCCGTATGTGGTGTTTTATGAACAATTACTAAGTCATGTTTATGTTAATTATAGTTAATTTGAGTCGGTTATTGTGTTCCATCTCGTTGTTTCATTTTTTCAGAAACTAAACAACTGATTTTCATAATTCTTTCACATAAAAACCTTCTCCATGGCAACCCAGATAGGTGTGGTAAATTTCACGATGATCGGTCTAACGGTTTTGGGGTTTAGCGATGTCATATATGTGTTTATATATTTTTTATATCCATATTTATTTATAAGATTTAATTGTCTATTGTTTTCGTAAAACATACTCTTATAACGTCTACGAATCTATACCCATAATATTGTTGTGATTGTAATGGATTTTAATCAAGTATCGGCGTAAATTCGAAAAAAAAATTATGCTAGGCGAATTTCGCAGTGCACACTTGACGTATCTGACACCTTTACAGTTTTCATTAACGGACGCCACTGAATTCGTATGAATATTAAACGTTAAAAATTGCAGAACTCAGTTATTTCCACTGCGAAAATCTTTCGTCCGTGATTCAGTAATTTCTGAAATCGCGTTTATTCCGACTAGATAGTTATAATGAATGCCCGTTTAAAATGGCAAATCCCACGTCGTAATTATAGTTTTCACAAGAATTACTTAACTTTAATTGCCCCGACGCATAAGTTAGCACGACATTTGCCGCAGATAATTATAGGTTAGAACTAGACTGCTTGACGACCCCCGTGGTTCGCAGAATCGAAATCTGTGTCAAATATTCGAGATACTGCGAACGAGGCGATTGAAATTGACGGTTTATCGCGAAAAATTCGCGGTGTCATTTACTTAATTGTAGGTTTTAGTTTGGATCACTTTTCGCTATCTTGAATAGTTGACATTTCGGTATAAACATGTGCTATATTGTCGATGCAGTGGCGTGCCGAAGATTCATCCATATCCCTCCTTATCTGAGCCAATTGACGAATTAAAATAATAACTAAGATTGAATTTTCGCACATCTCTTGGTGGATCATCATAAAGAATAAAGTATAACCTTCAAAATAAAACACACTTGGCTTAAGTTTCACTATATACAAATATTTAGATACTGTATTTAGCAGTAACGAAAAGTCGACATGTTTCGAGTTATGAACTCATTATGAAGACTGACTACAGGAGAGTATTGCATCTTCTTTTATAAAACAGACAAAAGCAAAGGTGATACCTGAAAATCAATTTGTTCGTTTACAAGGGGTAATTGACGATTATGGGCGGAAGTTATTTCGAGAATTTCAAGAAGGTCAAGGCGCTTTCCTTTGTTACCTGAATGTATCAATTGGGTTTTGTTGAAATCCAGGAAATGATTAAATTTTATACAATGTTCCGAGAAGCCAGTGGTATTTTTATTTTGTAAAATTGACTTTTTATGTTCTTCAACACGAATGTTTATATTCCTTCCTGTTTGTCCAATATAGAAAGCAGGACATTCGTCGCAAAATATTTTGTAAACACCACTGTTTTCTCGATAATCTGTTACAAATTTTGCTACTCAAATTCGGCACATAATTTATTGGGAAGTATTTTTGTTCTTCATTAATAGTTTGCGTGGGGTATATTGAATGCAACAGATAATTTATTCGTTTTTTCCCAATGACCTCGTTGTAACCGTTATTGGTGGCTAATAATTTAATTGTATTAACTTCGGTTTGAAAATTTGTTTCCGATAATGGAATAGTGAACAGCCTATGTATGAACGAATGAAAAGCACTTAGTTTTATTTTAATGTATTGGTTACTGTCGCTGTAAATCAAAGTATCTGTGAAGGTTGGTTTTCTATAAATGTTGAAAGTAAGAGAATTCAAATTCCTAGCAATCTGAACGTCTAAGAAATTCAAGGTACCGTTTTCGTTTTCTACTTCTTTTGTAAATTGAATGGAGTTGTAGAAAGTATTTGTATATTCAAGGAAATTATCTAACTGCCTATCTGTACCGGTTCAAATACAAAAAATAGCATCTACATAAAATTTCACTCAACAAAGACAATAACGGTTGTAATGAACAAATTGATTTTCAGGTATCACCGTTGCTTTTGTCTGATTTATAAAATAAGATGTAATACTCTCCTGTAGTCAGTCTTGGTAATGAGTTCATAACTCGAAACATGTCGACTATCCTAACTGCCAAATACAGTATCTGAATATTTTTATACAGTGAAACTTAAGCCAAGTGTGTTTTATTTTAAAATAAAAATAAGACATTAGATACGTCTTGATCGCGTCTTACTGTTCAGCGACGTCCAGCAATTCATTATCTCTATATTCTTATAGGCCAGTCAGTTTAGACATTGAAAATCGAAAATTTTACAATAATTCCAAAAGTTTTTAAACTTTGGCCAAGTGAATGCTACATAGAGAAAGAAACATCTCATTTTGCAACCTTTTCCGGAACATTGTTAAAATTGCAATAATATTGAATTTGGCCTTATGCTTGTGAAAAAAATTCCAAGAGTTCTTCAAACTGGTAAGTTTGAAGAACTCTTGGAAGTTCAAATATGAGTAAGGTGTCATTCGATTCGGAATAGTATGTAGATATTTTTTGATAATGAAGTTCCGCTCGCGAAAATAGGCAACACTGGCTCGACTGGGTGGAACGAGGTGGTAACCTCCTCGTTGTGTGCGGTCGACATCGACCGAGACTTAACTAGTGGCATCCACCGCAAGCTACACCTCCACCTCGACTTACTCGTTCTGTTCGTACCCTTAGACTTAGGGATAAAACATGACACATAAAATTTGCCTAGAATCTTGGGTAAACCCAAAAAATGTAATAATATATAGGGTATCCCATTTTAAATAAGCCACTTAGGGTCTATTTCCGGTATAACCGGAAGTGCCCAATAAATGTGAATATTTAAGCTGTATAGGCTTCAAAATATATAATTATTGTATATAAAAATCAATCATGGAAAAGTTTTTTGGTTATATAATTAAAACATTATCATACTTTTTGCAATATTCTTGGTGCAAGCTCCTAAGAGACTCAAAACATTCAGATGTTTTCCTAGGTGGGCCATAATTTTCAATTCCGACGCCAATGCTCTGATACACGATGGTTCTGCACTTCTTTTAGCCATTTTTATCGCTACTGTGGTAACTTCTTCTCCTGGAACGATATGTTTTGCTTGACCTTTAATAACTACACCAAAGGCTCCGGCACCTAGTTGCTTTTCTGAACAGAATATTGGATTAATATGTTAAAATGGAAATATATATATATATATATATATATATATATATATATATATATATATATATATATATATATATATATATATATATATATATATATATATATATATATATATATATATATATATATATATATATATATATATATATATATATAAATATAAATATATAGTATTATATATATATATATATATATATATATATATATATATATATATATATATATATATATATATTTATATATATATATAGTTATATATATATATATATAATATTATATATTTATATATATATATATTTCAAATCAGTAAATGTTAAAGAAATTTCAATTTTTTTCAAAAGTTTTGATAAAGCCACGAATATCGTGGCGAAACGTCAACTTTTTAATAAAATCGAGTTTTTTAAGATTCAACAAGCCTGTTATTACTAATAATTATCAAGAGATTAGAAATAGTTCACAGGCAACAACAATTCTAATAAATATATATATATATATATATATATATATATATATATATATATATATATATATATATATATATATATATATAATATATATATTTATATATATATATCGGTATATATATATATATATATATATATATATATATATATATATATATATATCCATATAAAAATAAATATATATATATATATATATACAGGGTGTACCAATCTTACGACAAACTTCGGTATTTGGGATATTTTAAGAGATATCAAGAAATGTTTTCAACAAAAATGGTATATGTTTTTAAGGTAAATATTTTAAAATTATTTCGAACTATACAGAGCGTTGCATAACTCCGTTACAAACTAAACATATGGTTTTTTGAATGAGAACCCCTATATATTATACCGAATTCGGATTACTCACATTTTTTTGAAGCTTTTGATATAAGATTTTGCTATGTTATACAGAGTACTTCAAAAGATATGGACACGTATATATGAAAATCGTAGGTAAATCAACGCTTATTAGGTAGCTTATTGCGCGTTGAAGAAGAAAATTTTATTTTGCCTAACAGTGTTTCCTAATATGATACAATATCTGCGTATTATATTAAATTTTAATTATTTCTCATTTTTTATACAGGGTGGACGGAAACTTGAACCTTTCATTTTCTTTCTTATTTCAAATGGAACACCCTGGATTTTATAGCACAAATAGAATTTTCTATTATATAACTTTATTTTTTGTCAAGCATTCCCTTTACCCAAAGTTAATAAAAACAGAGTTATTCTGTAATATTTATTGTGATCCATAATTATTAATCTTGAGTGAGTTGAACTTGAATATTACTCGCAAGTTTTCAACTTGGAGTAATATTAAATATATTATTTCATAACACGTATCAAATATGCAATCAATTTAAGGGTACGGAACATTTATTTTATTCAAAATTAAAGTTTTTCTTTGATAAACTGACCAAAAAAATTCCAAAAGTTCTGTAAACTTGACAGATACTTCGGAAAAATATACCGAACAGTTGTATGAATTTGCAACGTTTTACGTTGACCGGAACATGTTTATTTATAATTTTTTTAATTCGTGTTCATTTTTTCGGGCAAGATGGTCTCGAAATAGTTGCAAGTTTTGAAACTTGGTTGCAAATTTAGAAATTCTGATGATGTTCTGATGCATCTGCAAATTTGCAACCTTGTACGCGGTCCGGAACTTAATGCAATTTGCAAAACTATAAAAATCCAAAAATCATATTTTACAAATTGCATAAAGTTCCGGACCGCGTACAAAGTTGCAAATTTGCAAATGCATCAGAATAGATATTTTCTGAATTTGCAACCAAGTTTCAAAACTTTTGTAGTAGAGACCATCTTGCCCGAAAAAATTACGGCGAGTGAAAAAAATTATAAATAAACATGTTATAGGTTGCAGGATTTTACGCTTTATTAAGACTAGAAATAAAAATATATATCTTATTGAGTTATTAATTTTAGACGATCGTATTTTCATTCAAGCAAATATTTTTGTCGTTCAATAGGTTTAATTTCGAGAGAATCAGCCGGCCAGATGAAACTTTATGCTAGGAAATTATGGACGAAATTTCAATATTTTTGTGGTTCTATTATTATTATCATTCGATGTCGTGCCTCCCTATGTAATTATTTGTATCAATTAGTAGATTGTAATTTTATTGCGGTAAGAATCAAGTATGAAACACATGCAATGAACTTTAACACGCGAAAATATTGTTAATTTCGAAATGGACTTTAATAAACTGATGACTATTTGATGTGTGCAAAGTGACGTCGGAATTTCTCGGGAAAGCTATATCGATTTCCGCATATAACACGCAATTTTCCTCGGAGCATCGCCTTCAAGTTTGACACGCGAACTTTAGTGTGTTAAAACAACAATGACCAATTTTCTATAGTGCTTCCCGATCCTTGAAATATCCGAGAAGCCGTCGTCGTAGGTAATGAAATGTTTATTTTTCAGAAACTCAACCGTGTCAACATTCTGATTATTATACTGGAGATTCCTGAAAAGTTGGAAATTTTCGAAATATTTGTATATTACTTGCTATTATTTTTATAATTGAATCGGTCAGTTCAAGAACAGTACTAATCCGAAATTACCATTAAGAGATAATCACAAAAAACTTTGTAGTACCACAATCGTTGATATATATTATTTACAGAAACTACAGATTTGTTGTGTGTAACTATGTAGACAGATTGAAATAAGAATTATGCAAATTTTGGTTTATGGAAATGAGTTATTGAAAAAATAAGATAGTGGACATGTACTGTTTTTGGAGTGAATTGAGTCCTGATAGCAGAAAATGCATTTAAATTTAAGTAAAGTGAAAGAAATAAAACGACATTATTCAGATATCATCAGGATATGTTGTATTTAGGGTTGCCATATCTCGAAAGGACCAACCCGGGAGAATTCTAAGAAGTCGGCTAGGGGGGGTTTAAGAAAAGAAAATGTCAATCAATTTTAAATTGTTGATGGAATCCGTCGTTACTACGTGATAATTTAACATGATGAACAAAACTAAAATTTGAATTTACTACGTTTATTATATATACAAAAAATACTTTGAAAAGTATTTACTTTGCTTTCGAGCTGTATCTAATATTTGACGGTTTTTCACTACAAAATCATAATCATTTAAGATCGAAGTTTGTTAGATCAACGGTTGCGTATAATTTTAGAAAACCCGGAGAAATTATTGCAACCCGAGAGGTCGGGAGGTTAACCATTATTACCGAAGCCTCCCGGGTAATCCGGGAGGGTTTGCAACCCTAGTTATATTCCAAGATGTAATGTGGTAGTAAAACTCTTAATGTTCACCTTCAATGTATTGCATCACTTCTTTTACGTCGTGAATTTTTGTATGAAATAAAGCCATTTATGAAATCGTAGTACTTAACATACCCAGGTGTTGTACTATCGTATTCAAACTACCTGTAGTTTGATATCATAAAATTTACTGTCGCTTCAGGTCCTGATTTCACAGATTCGGAAGATTTTTTTGTTGGACTGCCACCAAGTTTCAAAATATAGGATATCACTATCAGTAACATATTTGACAGTAAACGGATTGATCTTTCTACAGGACAGCATCATGCTTTCGTACTCTCCTGGAACGTAGATTCGATCATGTTTCCTAACCCATTTCTTTAGAGTTCCGAAACCTCTATCGCAGGGTAGGAAGAAGTAACCTCTTTTGTACTTGTCAAAGGCGGAAATATGTACGGTCAGTATAAGAACAGTACAATTCCTGGACTAGTACTGTTGTAAACCTGACAGATGGAAATAGGTGGAGCGTACAGTCGTAGTATTCGTATTAATGATAATGTTGTTTCGCTGAATGGATAGAACTCTAATATATGAGCATTTTGGCTATCTCAGATGAAAATGGCAATTTTTGGACTTGTACTGTTCTTCAACTGACCGATTCAATTATTGTGTAAAGGACCCCGCACATTTAGTTAGAAAAAATGACGACAGCTAAATTCGCTAATTTTTGGATATATTATAGATACTGGCCAGCTATGAAACATATCAATTTTAAATTCTGTTCCCACGGCTAGTTTGGGATATAGAGTTGTCCAAATGTCAATGTCTCGATAAACCATCTTTACAATTTTAGAAAATGCTGTTACCATACAGACTTTCTGTGAAATGCGATAACCTCAGTGGGAAGCTGTAGCTTGACGATAGTCACTCATATAACTCAAAATTGAGTCCGACATATACAGGCTGTTTACTCGATGGGTTTGTGTACACGGTCTCGACTTCGACAATTATGTTTCAAAAGGCTTTATTTCTTACTTAATAATAACAAAGGATACCCGAAATAGTAGACGGAAAGTACAACTCTCTACCATGTACAATTTAGAAAGAATGATGGTCTAATTTGACATCACCGAATTTTTTTTCTTTATATTTTGTACAGGGATTATTTGAGAGGTACTGGAAAAATAAATGAGTTCATTGCCAAATCGAATAGTTAAAAAACAGGCCACATTCATGTTAAAACTAAAGTTCATATACCGTATGTTCGTTTCCCAATGTCGAAAAATGAGAGTGTATCTAATGATTCTAATGGGACTGATTGGATTTCAACGAGACAAGTAAGAATAGTACTTATATTCAGTTTGTATTGTTCAGGTTGGTTTGGAATCGCTTCTTTCAGATCCATAGACTCACTTTTCAAGATACAGGTACAGTGAAATACGTTCTTTGACCATAAGTCTAGTATCCTGAATGAATAATTATTTTCACATTTGAATATCAATTGAAATCGCGTTGTTTACCGAATCTATAATTTTAGTAAAATGATATTTCACGTGCGGGAGCATACCAGAATAACCAAGGTACCACAACACCATTGCCACATGAGCACATGTTCCGAGTGTTCTTGGACCTGATTTACAGGTACAGTAGTACCCCGACACCGACTCTCGGTCTTCATTATTTTGAATCCATAGCTGATACTTTGTAACATTTTTATATCTCGAAAATAGTCTCAACCTAACAAGGTTAATATCGAGATGAGCTTCATCAATTTCTAAATTAATATCTTGATCACCTTAAGATGAAAAATAATTAATACATTTTTATCTACGAGGTATGCCTGTAAAAATGAACATACGGTATAAAAACGTCAGTTTCAACATGATATGTTCTTTTTATAGACTATTCGACTTACTTACTCTCCAGTACCTCACAAATAAAAAGTTTTCAAGTAATAAAGAAAAAAACTTCTGTGATTTTAACTTTTGGACCACTTTTTTTTTCTAAACTATACATGGTAGGAAGCTGTATTTTGTTTCACTGTTTTAAATATCGTTTGTTATCAATGAAGCTAAAAATAGAGTTTATTGGCATAAAACTGTCGAAGTTGAAGCCGCATACACAAACTCATCAAGTAAACAGCCTGTGTATGCCGGGCTCATTTTCAAAGTATTTGGATGGCTTCCTTTAAAGAACGGTTTTTCGGTGAAGTTATCTTATTCCAGTAAAAATTTGTATGTTAACATCATTTTCTGAAATTATGAATATGATTTTTTTGGACATATATTATATTTGGACCACTCTATATCCTGAACCAGTCGTGGGAACAGAATTTAAAATTGATATGTTGTGTAGGTAGCCAGTATCTACAATATATCCAAAAATTAGCGAATTTAGCTGTCGTTATTTTTTCTAACTAAATGTGCGGGGTCCTTTGTGTTGAATTAACGACTTAGGCGAAACTAAGAACGTGGTGGTAATTAAATTTTAAAAATCGGCGAGTGCGAGTCGGACTCGCGCACGAAGGGTTCCGTACCAACTATGCCCCCCTTGAATATTTATTTTATTTAAATTTTTTTATTCATTATTAAAGTAAAAATACAACTGAGTATTTTGAGAATATTTCAAGTGCCTACCTGTTGCCATTATTGATCAAGCAAAAAAAGGCAAAAATATCGCGTTTGTTGTATGGGAGCCCCCCTAAAGCGGTTATAGTCTCACGACAAAAAGTTGGTAACTGGCCCGATTTTAAAAATTCCAACGGATATCGATAAAACACACATGATTTCATTAGGGAATTTGAATTCCCAATTTTTACCAACGAAGAATGAAAAAATAGAGCGTTTTTACCCCGAGGTGAAGCTAAATTCTCACTACAAAAAGTTGGGATCTGGTCCGATTTTGAAAATTCCAACGGATATCGATAATATACATACGATTTCATCAGAGAAGTTTTGTTCTAAATTTTTTCCCAACGAAGAATAAAAAATTATAGCGTTTTTTAGATAGGCATTACGACATGCGCATGCGCCAAGGTCGATATGTACGAAGTCCTACAAAACATACGTCGAAGTGCTCTGTGTGCCACGGTAACCAAGCGACGTTGATAGCTTCAGCTGATTCTGCGTCTGTGTCTGCTTCCCATCCATAGAGATATCTTATCAATTTGATTAATAATTTGCAGCAAAATGAGCCGGGATAGGATATTCAAATTCGACAGTCAAAAAAAAATGAATTTTTTTGCTAAATTTTCACGGATTTTATCCGTAATATCGACTTATTAATACATTTATTGCAATTTTCCTTCATTTCATTCGTAAAATCGACTTTTATTGTTATTTAATTTATATAATAGGTACATTCAAAAAATATTGACGACATGCACATGCGCCGAGGGGTTTTATCATTCCTAGTGCTACGCAGTAGGGTGTCCTTCATTTTTTTATTTTGTTTTCAGTATTTGTTGTTATAGCGGCAATAGAAATACATGATTTGTGAAAATCATGTATTTCATGTGTGATAGGGTTCCGTTTTTACCCTTTGGGTACGGAACCCTGAAAAAAAGCGAAAAAATGGTTATAAAATTGTATTCAAATTTTGTTAAAAGTTATGAAAATAAACATTTCATTATTAATTGCTATTAAAATATGGCTAATTACGAACTTAACCAGTACATTTAATCTTGCTTATGATTAGGTTGCGACGATTTAAATCATTATTTATATCAACTGATTTTTTTCAATTTTAATCGTGATTTAAATGAAATTATAAATTGCTGTAAAACAAGTCGCCGAAGTAGAAAATTCAAAAAAGGAAGACAGTTTGTTTAAAACTAAGTGTTTACATACACTATATAATTGTAAAAACATGAATAATCAGTCCAGGTTAAATTTAGTTATCCATTTCATAATATTCCCGAAGGGCTCTCATTTTTAATATCCTACCTATGTGAAACTGGATTTTCTGAGGCTTCTTTGAAGACATAATATAGATCTCAGCTAAATTTAGAATAAAAACTGAGTGTTCTTTTTCTAATATTAATTTGGTAAGTTATGATTAAAAAGGTTTTGATTTAGTAAGTTGTTTTAATTCAATAAGTTTATTATCGAATATTGTGGCGAAACCCCCCCTTTAGAGTGCTCGCGCCCTTCTAGGGCGGCGCCCCCCTATTTCCTATATCGTCCGAAAATATCGACAAAACTGGCAACATAGCATCGCAATTTATTTCGATATTTGAGTGACGATAGTAGAAACTAAAAGAATGCGGAACAACTGGCAAACACAATTTTTTCGCATCTGTAGAATAATAGCGTGCTAGAGTAAAAGCCAGACCTTCACACATCAAGATAATCAAACCAGAAGTTAGGATGATTTATAGTTCCGTAATACACTCTATTTGTTTGGGCGTATCGAATGTCCCAATTAACCTAATTTCGTTCGTAAATAAACCGAGCAGATGTCCGGATAATCTTTCAGGCAGTGGCTATAAGTACGCAAAAAACCTCTCGGCTTTTTTAAATGTAGAAACGGATCAATTACATCTCAGATGGTTTTTAGTCGTATTTTCCCGGAAAGGAAAGCAGTCGGGTGCGGGAGTAGTTTTTCCATCTCTGATATATATATATATATATATATATATATATATTTATATATATATATATATATATATATATATATATATATATATATATCATGGTACATATGACAACTCCAGCGGCTCGCATCCAGTAAAATTATCTGAAATTTGATACCTGGGATTGTTTTCGTTGCGGCACGAAAGTATCAAAATTAAGGTAAATTTCTAAATAGTTGATGGAATCCGTCGTTACTACGTGATAATTTAACATGATGAACAAAAACAAAACTTGAATTTACTACGTTTATTATCACAAAAATACTTTGAAAAATATAACACTGCGATTGCAATTTCGGTCACTAGACGATCATCGCGCAGATTGAGTTAAGAACTGAGTACATAATTATTATAGATTTGCACTTACGGGTGGGAAATAATTATTGCAGGTACCTAAATAGACAAGAGGAACACATTTCAAGAAGGGCTAATAGAAGTGGATTTCCCAAATTAGCACAATAAAATGTTCTTAATAGAAAAATCATTGTTTTAATACACTAAATATAGGAGAATATATCAAGTCAATCTGGTCGTTCAGCAAGATATCTTTTGCATTATGATTGAGTTTGAAAATTTCTAATGATTCTAAGTAAGTAAGTTTGGTTCCTTTCGGTAATTTGTGCATACTTTGAAAGTTATCTATTTGTGGAGACGGTTGGTGATTTTCACGAGAATGATTTGAAAACGTTGATTCCGTTTAATTTTTCAAAAAAGATTGTGGGTGTTCTTCAAATCTTGTCTTGAACGATCGACTAGTCTGACCTATATACACTCCTTTACATACAGGACAAATCAACTAATAAACTCCTGAACTTTCAAATTTTGAAATGATATCTTTGGCATTGAATAAAAATCCTGAGAGTTTTGTCTTAGGTTTGAAAGCAATTTTAATATTACATTTAGGTATGACATTAGCAACTTTTTCTGTTAGAGTACCAAAATATGTTAAAGATGTGAATTTTTTCGATCTTTCTACCAATTGAGGATATATGCTGTTATATGCTAGTTGACCGCGTTTCTTGTTTATCATTTTATCTATGAAACTTGTATGAAAACCATTATTTGAAGCAATTATTTTTATATTAGAAATTTGCTGAATTGTGTATGGATAATGGAATTGAAAACGCTCATTGAGTTAAAAGCTGAATGTTTATGGGAAAGAGCATGATTTTCACGGATATGTCTATGCATCCCGTCATAATTGTGTGGAAACAATGGAAACAAAAGTTGGTGACTTTCTGGAGAGTTGCAAACAGTTAGAAACACTAAAGTTGCCAATAATTTCGGTTGAAACGCACCACACGTAACCAAACTGTGTTGCAAATTTTGATATCGATATCTTAAACTGCTGAGATTGAATTATCGCACATCACTTGGTGAAACATCATAAAGAATAAAGTATAAACTTTAAAATAAAAACACTTGGCTTATGTTTCACAATATAAAATTTTTTTGTATTTGGACCGGTACAGATAGGCAGTTAGATAATTTCCTCCAAATATATAAATACTTTCTACAACTCGATTCAATTTACAAAAGAAGTAGAAAACGAAAACGCTACCTTGAATTTCTTAGACGTTCAGATTGCTAGGAATTTGAATTCCCTTACTTTCAACATTTATAGAAAACCAACCTTCACAGATACTTTAATTCACAGCGACAGTAACCAACACATTAAAATAAAACTCAGTGCTTTTCATTCGTTCATACATAGGTTGTTCACGATTCCATTATCGGAAACAAATTTTCAAACTGAAGTTAATACAATTACATTATTAGCCATCAATAACGGTTACAATGAAAGTTTTATCGACAAGCTCATTGGGAAAAAACGAATAAAGTATCTGTTGCATTCAATATACCCCACGCAAACTATTAATGAAGAACAAAAATACTTCCCAATAAATGATGTGCCTAATTTGAGTAGCAAAATTTGTAACAGACTATCGAAAAATAACGTTAAAACAATTTGTACAAATAAAAGAAACTTGAAGTCATTCTTGGTCAATAATAAAGAAAAATCTAACATCGGAGAAAACAGTGGTATTTACAAAATATTTTGCGACGAATGTCCTGCTTTCTATATTGGACAGACAGGAAGGAATATAAATATTCGTGTTGAAGAACATAAAAAGTCAATTTTACAAAACAAAAATACCACTGGCTTCTCTGAACATTGTATAAAATTCAATCACTTCCTGGATTTCAACAAAACCAAATTGTTACATTCAGGTAACAAAGGAAAACGCCTTGACCTTCTTGAAATTCTCGAAATAAGTTCCGCCCATAATAGTCATTTACCCCTTGTAAACGAACAAATTGATTTTCAGGTATCACCTTTGCTTTTGTCTGTTTTATAAATTAGGATGTAATACTCTCCTGTAGTCAGTCTTGATAATGAGTTCATAACTCGAAACATGTCGACTTTTCGTTACTGCTAAATACAGTATCTAAATATTTTTATATTGTGAAACATAAGCCAAGTGTTTTTATTTTAAAGTTTATACTTTATTCTTAAACTGCTATCTGCATAGTTTCAAAGTACTCATTCCATATGTTGCTTATCGAATCCTAGACTCTATTCATGCGCTTATATAACGCTGTAAATTAATAAGTTTTGTTCTCGTGTATCCAATACGAATATCACATTTACATTTGCGCAATGTCGGCAAACACTCATCGTCAGCTGTTGCTGTCTGTTCGTAGTGTTTGCGACCGATTATTTATTTATTCCATACCTCGATAAAATTAGTACTTGAGAGAACACCGCCTAGTAACACTTTCTCTGTCGGCACCGATGAGTCTGGTGAAGCTAGAAACGTTAATTCGATGCATGTAATAATTTATGCAACGTGTTCGCCATGTGATTGTTGTCAATATCCTTATCGATTCGCTGCGATGGTTGCCTAACAGTTTTGATAATGTAGTCGTTATTCATATAAATGTTAAATTGTCTAATACTCATCCAAAGAAGAGGACTAGAGGTGTCGTGGGACACCCAGTTGGAACCTTTTGTTATATATTATGTGGTTAATAGCGCGCACAATGAAATTAACTATTGACTATGTTTTGAGAGTCATTAAATGAAAAAAAATCTGAATTATTTATATTGGGAAATATAACCTTTTTTTCTAATTGAAAGGGTGCAAAGCTCCAGGTATAAGTATTGCAAAGCTGGACGATTTTAAATCTTATAAAGCAACAATAGACACTTTTAACATACGTAAACATACTTTAACTCTTTCCAGCCCAAATAATTTTTTTGTAAAAAAAATATTATGTATGGTTTGATAATGGGTTATTAGAGATACTCGAAGTAAATGAAACAAATTTCAAGATAAAAAACACAAGGATTATCTTGCAGGATGTGGTCACTCCACATAACCAGTAGGAACATATAACCAAACAATATAACCTATTTTGCGTAATATAACAGGAAACAGTTTTTGTCATGTTTCAAACACAATTCTACTTTGCACGCTGAACATTTCTTACAAATCATAGAACTCATCTGCATGAAGATTTTCTAAATATTCAGCTATTGGGTTCTCAGCCCTCCCGGATTGCCCGGATGACTCCGGTAATAATGGTCAACCTCCCAACTTCCCGGGGTGGCTAATTTCCCCAGTTTTTTTGAAATTATACGCAACCGCACTCTACTAATCAAACTTCGGTTTTTAAAGATTATGATTTTGTGGTAAAAAACTGTTTAATATTAGAAGCAGGGTACCTATGTATAAATTAAAAATAAATAAATGATTGACATTTTCTTCAACCCCCACCCTACTAAACTCCTTAAAAAAATCTCCTGGGTTGGTCCTTTCGAAAATTGGCAACCCTATTCAGTAGGTAGGTACTCCAAACTTGCTTCCTCAGAACTAAAATAAGATAACACGATTACGTAAGTGCCCAGTGGTCACTTCAGGAGACCCCAACAAAATTAGTAATTTCGAAAGGAAGGAAACATTTACGTTCAATATATTCATGAAAATGTATAAGTAAGATATAAGTTATTAACTTTGTAGCCATTTTTCCACCATTCATAAATAAAAATAACAAATTCACACAGTTTCAGCAGACCCTCTAAGTAGTGTCCAACTATAGTAAACAAATGCACGTTATACGCGCTTCGACTCATTTCGGTCTGTCTTCGATGATCACGTCAAATTTTGCTATGTTAGACAACCCACAAGACACACTGATATACTGAAAAAGCCAACGAGCAGTTTTACTCATGACTAACAAACTGTGGTCTTCCTATCCTAGCTAACCAGTTGCCCTGAAAGGGTTAAGCACGATATTGATAACTAAGATTGCGTGCAGCCGACTTGGCAATAGTGGAGACGTGCTCGTGTCAGGTTGAAGTATTGGATCTGACACCGTTTACTTGAACTTTGATGAATGCTTTTTTAAATCTGTATTTTTTTCGTACAAGAATTAAATGAAAACGTCAAAAATACGTGTTCGGTATACAAAATGCACTCGATTTACTAAACTTTCCATATAACTTTTGAAGCTTTTCTTTCACAAATAGACTATGTATTATGTCAGCGGGTGGAAGTGTAGCTTTAGGGTATACCAGCAACATTTTTTTCTCTTGGAAATGCTGGCCACCTTCTATTGGGCGCTCCCCACAGGCAGGGCCAGCTTAACTATTAGGAAGAGTAGGCAACTGCCTAGGGCTCCGCAATCCGCATCGACTAGGGGTCCGTGCACGCACCAAGAAAAAAAATTTCATCGAGTGAAATTCCTCAACAATATTATTGCTTTCTTTCGACGCATGTTGTTAATATATGATGAAATACTTCATACATACAGAACCATCTAGTATCTAGTAGTAGAACTAATAAACTGTCTTCGTTCAACAATGTCTCAGACCCGTTTGAATAAATTCATCGTCGATAATGGCCATTGAAAATTAGAAAGGGCCAACTTCCAAGATGTTTTAAATGATTTTGTTTCTAAAAATGTTAGAAGAGTTAATATTCAAACTTACTGTACTGTACGAAAAAGATAAATATTTTGGAAGTTGAGTTTTTCCAATTTATACTTCACAAAACTGTTTTCTTTAGTTTATTGTATTTTATTGCGTTTAACAAGATCATATTTAAAATAACCGCGTCCGTCTCATTTATCTTTCCTAACCCATCATGCAACCTGGATCATCATTCATCACTTATCTATAACCTATTCATTAGGACCATTTGAATAAAGCTAACGAGCCAGGTAAGGTGATGCTGCAGCATCAAGTCAAAGTAACCATGTCGTTGCAATATCACATAAGACTTCGAAGTAACAGGCTCCTGGAGTCGATCATCTGGAAGTAACTTACATCCTTTTATCAACTTGAAAAGACCTGGGGCCCGGACAGGGCTGTTGCCTAGGGGCCCGGAGGGGGCTAATCCGGCCCTGCCCACAGGAGAATCGCTGTATTATGTCGATGCTACTGGCTGCTTATATCCTTGTAAATGTTCGTGTATCCCGAAATCGAAAGAAAATATGGTGGGACACTTTCGAATTTCTCTACGCGTAGAAAGTACATAATGAAAGCCGCTGACTCATAGTCGCACAAAGTTGAGAAAATCGCAATCTGCATCATAAACGAATCTAAAATTACCGTACGCCAAGGTCGTGGTCGAATAGCTTTCGTTTCAATTTCTCTACCTTCCCACATTTTTCATTGGATACTTATGTGTCCGTAATTTATTGCCTGAAACATTTATCCACGGTATGATGTCAGCTTATTTGACTAGAGATTTTGTTAACCTTTCGGTATATTATTAGCCGGTTTCAAAGGGGAGAAAGCAACGAAAACATTGGTTTTATTCAGTTACATAACTGTGATGTGCCTTGTAGTTCGATAGGTTACGCCTCAATTTCAAAACCTGACAATAATAGTTATTTATTTACCTAGTGCGTTATATAGATCCTAACGGCCGATGGGCGTTAGGATCTAGTAACGCATGTGGAGCTTACAACATTTCATTTTTCACGAAAAAATTATTTTATTATAATGAAAAATCGATTTTAAAATCGGTTCATTGCTCCTATACTTTCCATTTTCCTTCTCATAGTAGGCATGTCATTTGTTGATATTTTGACGTTTGTGAATATTTTTGTCATCATATTTAGTGAATGTCATTGCTGCTTTCCGTGTGTAGTCTTATAGAAATAATGGAAATGAAAATGAATTTACCCAAGAATATCATAGAAAATGTAGCCAAAGCTGCGAATAATTCATTGCCGGAGAAATCCAGAGTCGCATACGACAAGGATTATGAAGTATTTAATCACTGGAAGTTGCTTCATTTCTCCTCGTACAATTAGCAGGCGTTATGATTCATAACGCCCGCTCATTACGCTCTAGGACATAATGAGTGTGTTTATAACAACCGTATCCAAGGTGAAATATACATATAATATACAAGTGAAAAATAAAATATCTTTTGATTTTACCTCCTGAATCTGCAATTCGTTAGACTAAATCGGCATGTTGAAGCATTGTTCTTTCCTCTTTCGTTAAATTATTTATCTGATTGACGTGATTCTAACTGGGGTACCGTCTTATGTTTTCTTTCGATTATAAGCATGCGATATTGATTGTTTTGAAAATTAAAGTTCATATCAATCTGGACGATGATAATTATGCTTTCAATTATCAATTTCTCGACACGTTTAATGGACATTGACGATGACCCAGAAATCTTTACGTAAGCCTGATTAAGTATGAAAATAAATTAGTGATTAATACTTTTAGATACCGTACATACATATGAACATCTATAATAACTTGAGCTAAATATTTAAAAATATTTATTAAGAATATTTCATTTAGTATTCTTTATTGCATAAAATTTTAGCAGGTACCTATTCACTTTGAAAATCTGCTTTTTAAAATGGGTGCGATTAGCAAAGTCGGACCTAGGACCAAGATAGTTTTTCGTTTCATTACTTTTTATGATGCTTGGCACCAAAAACTCAATTTCATATCTCTCTCTCTCTCTCTCTCTCTCTCTATATATATATATATATATATATATATATATATATATATATATATATATATGTGTATATATATATATATATATATATATATATATATATATATATAGATATATAGATATATATTGATATGGTTTGTTTATTTGCACTATTAGAATTGAAATATATGGTACAATATGAAATAAAATTGATCAGATAAAAGGAAAACTTATAAAACAATAAAATTAAACAGATATTAGATATAGTAAGTGATAGATGATTATAAAATATGTATATCTAATCAATAATATATGAGAAATCCTTGTAGAATGTCGAAGACATGAAATGTCATTAATCGTTGGAAAGAGATTTCAAGTAATTCAATGGAAATTCATGAAATATCAGAAATATATGATAATACAATTAATAGAACTTTTGTAAAGATTAAGTAGAAGAGATTAATTCGAGATAACAGACTTAATTTATGTAGAATACATATAATTATGAAAATTTTGTATGTAGTAGAATCGACTAAATTTGAATATCAGATAATAATTTAATTTCAAGTCATTGAATATAATTAATCATGTAGAAAGGTATTAGAAGAATTTAATTAATTGTTTTAAATAGAAAATTGCTTTAGAATAATATAATAAAGGAGAATTTCAAGTTAGAATCAAACACTATATATATCGAAATGTCAAATTTTTCAAGAATAAATAATATCTTAATTAATGGATAGAAAATTGGAATTTTTAGTACAAAATGATCAGAATATTATGTAATTGGGATTAGCTAAATGATTTCAGTCCAGAAATATGTTTTTATTCCAAATTTGTTAAAAATATAAATGAATGTCATTTAATTTTTCAAAATAATCAAGTGATTTTTTTTAATAATAACAGTTTCTTTTTAATAATTTAAAATTTTTAAAACTCAATATTTCAATATTGAGTTTTAAAAATTTTAAATTATTAAAAAGAAACTGTTATTATTAAAAAAATCAATTTCCAAAATTATTGTATATTTAAGTAAATTGAATGATATAAAAATATTTACAGTACCTGTTATTATAATATTTAAAATATGATCAATAATCATAAAAAGGATATGAGTATATTCTAGAATAATGATACCAGGCAATTTGATATTTGAAAAATAAAAGAAGTCTATATAAGGATGTGCATTGCATTTCCGTTTTCAGTTCTTGATTTGCATTCAAAGTATAAACATCGTCTGTATTCCTCTGATATTTATTTGTTATTGAACCTCCATATTATCTTCGTAGAATAGAAAAGTAAACTGAAAATATAAGTATAAATTAATTGATAAAAGTACAAGTTGAAATAGTTAAATTACCTGTAGTGAGTTCAAATTATTGATATATAATCAATATCAGAAAAAGAAGCCATTTTTGGATTACTAATATCAACAAGAGAACAAGACGATAAAGAAGAGATCAACGATACCGACATCAACACAGAACATCGATCATCATAGAACAGTACAAGTGTCAATTTGAAAACAAGAATTAGTGAAAATAAACAGTGAGTAGATAAATATAAATTGGCCAATTTTGACAGTTCAAATAATATTTGCAAATATAAAAATTTTGGGGAATTATTAAAAATTTAAAAAGGTACCATGATACAACGTAGTCATTATTAATAGTTATTATTTAAAATTAGTATTATATGTTGAAAATTGTGTGTTAATAAATTTGTTAAATTAAAATATTTAATTTATTGAAGGTTTCAAGTAATAGAGTCAAGATAAGAAAAGAGAACCTTCCCTAAGATTATTTTAAAGAGTCAATACAAAATAAAATTAAATTAAAAATAAGTAATCATATTGAAATTAAAGTTTCAAAATTCAAAGGCGCTCAACATAGTTCATATATATATTAGATTCATAAAAATAATAATTAATAGCAATAGTGTGAAAATCATAATAATATATATATATATATATATATATATATATATATATATATATATATACAGGGTGTACCATCCATAACTTTCCACCCCGAATTTTGAGCTTTGGGATGGAATAATGAAAAAACGCACAGACATGTCAAATTTTGTTGAAAGGGGGGCAAATAAGGGTGTTCAAATGAGTTTGATATCACTACCCCTCTAGCCGCAACCCCTAACAGCTCTCATTTTTTAATAGGGAAAAGGGGTCGAGCAGCACCTTGTTGGAAAGGCAATTCAATTTCCTGCATGAGTGTATTTTTTTCATCGCTTTATTATTATACAGAGTGACTCAGTATTGCATCAATAACTTTCACACGCCGAATTTGGATCTTTGAGATGGAAAAAACGCTCGGACGGGTCAAAAAATGAATTCGATATCCCAGATATTTCTTCCATTTTTCTTGTACTTGAAGTAATTGACGAAATGTCCTAAAACTCCTGTGTCCACATCATCATTTCGGACACGATTCAAATTTTCTTTTTTCAAATTAACAACTGAGCCCGTCTCTCTGAACTTTCTGACCAAGTTCAGGACGTAAGTGTGACTTACATTATGGTCCTCATTTCTCTCATTAAACAAAGCAGCAGTTCTTCTTGCACATTCATTATTCGCAAAAAAAATGGAAATTATTTTCACTCGCTGTGCATATATATATATATATATATATATATATATATATATATATATTATATATATATATATTATATATATATATATATATATATATATATATATATATATATATATATATATATATATATATATATATATATATATATATATATATATATATATATATATATATATATATATATATATATATATATATATATATATATATATATATATATATATATATATAACAACGTTTGCCGGGTCAGCTAGTATATATATATATATATATATATATATATATATATATATATATATATATATATATATATATATATATATATATATATACTAGCTGACCCGGCAAACGTTGTTCTGCCATATAAATTATTCATCTATTCATCTGTCTGCCGATGTATATCTGCCTATCTAACTATATATCTTTCTATCTAGAGAGTTATCTATCTGCATATCCATCTATCAATTCATCTGACCGGGCAAACGTTCAGCCATATAAATTATTTTTATCCATCTGTCTTTCTATCTATTCATCTATCTACCGATGTATATCTACCTATCTATCTATCTAGCTATCTATCTTTCTATCTATCTATCTTTCAATCTATCTGACCCGGCAAACGTTGTTTAAATTATTAAAATGGCTATTGAAAAATATGGGTTGTTGATAGAAGGGTGAAAAGTCAGAGTTGTATGTATTTTTCAAAGCAACATCATAAAAAAATAAAAAATAAATTTTTTCAAAGAATTCATAAAAATGTTAATCATTAGGAGTATAAAAAATAGGGGTTGATCGTAAAGGGGTGAAAATTTAGGGTTGGATGTATTTTTGAATGTTGTATCATAAAAAAAATAGAACGGAAAATTTTGTCTGAAAAATATAAATAAAAAATTAAGGGGTGGACCTCCCTTAACATTTAGGGGGATGAAAAATAGATTTTGTCGGATTCTCAGAGCTGACTGATATGCACACAAAATTTCATGAGAATCGGTCGAGTCATTTCGAAGGAGTTTAACAAATAAAAAATAGGGGTTGATCGTAGAGGGGTGAAAATTTAGGATTGTATGTATTTTTGTATGCTGTATCATAAAAAAATAAAAACAAAAAATTTTGTCTAAAAAAAAAATTTAGGGGTGGACTACCCTTAACATTTAGGGGGATGAAAACTAGATTTTGGCCGATTCTCAGACCTACTCAATATGCTCACAAAATTTCATGAGAATCGGTCAAGCCGTTTCGGAGGAGTATGGGAACGAACATTGTGACACGAGAATTTTATATAATAAGATATATACATACATATATATATATATATATATATATATATATATATATATATATATATATTATTTTGTTGAATTGTCAAATTTGTGTTGCCTTGACATCTACAAAACCAGTAAGCAAAGCAATCTAGTTTTACGTTTCTTCACATCTAATCCTTTTTAAAAATATCATCTTAATTCTATCGTTTGAACACCGTTTGCGGAAAAAATCGCATGTTTTATTCGGAGAAAAGCACTTTTTGTGGCTCGACTAAAATTGACAAACATTTAGTCTCGCCACAAAAAGTATCACTTTTACTCCTAATAAAACAATATACTATTACTTGAACTTTCTTCCACAATTTTAGTGGCAAAATTGCACGCCACGAAATCCCCTTTAGTATATTCATGCAAAAACGTCGTACGTCTACGAGATAGGTAGTCGCAAGGCCGGCGCGATACGCACCGCACGTGTCCCGAACCCAGTTAACTCTGACGAATAGCTACAAGAATTTGAATGCCACGCGGGCGACGCCACGGGCACAATAGTACTACGAAAAAGTGTATTGGCAACCTCACGCAATCTCCAACGAACAGCATATGTTGAAAAAAATTTAAAATAGCTATGACTCTTTTTATTGTTTCGATAAAAGCAACATTCTGGATTAAAAATACTTCCAAGAAAACTTACGAGCAATTGGAAACAAAGACGATCGTTTAATATCAATCACTCGAATAAAGAAGATTGCAAATGGATCTGATGAAATTTTAAGGTCGATTTCGTACTTTATTTCGTTATTTCGACGCTTCAACAAAGTTTTGTTCGTGGCCCGTGTTGCTTATCATCAATCTGCCTTTATAACTTCTGATGACTTTTTACCTTGTTTATGTGTTTTCTCGACAGTTTTCAAACTTCCGTAATTATTTATTGAATCAAAGTGAAGTTTTTCAGGTAATTTGTTTTCGTTCAGTGATTTCATCCAATTTTCTCTTTTTATATAATGTTTTTAATGTTATCAAATTTTTTCAACATAAAAACTGGAGTCACCAATAAGGGGAATTCATTGATCACGTGATATAATTTTGGCGATTTTTTGACACCCCCTCCACCCTTGTTGAGATGTCGTGAGTTCTTGCTCGACCCCCTCTCCCCCTTCCCGAATCTCACATGAGATTTTTTTAAATGCTCATGTGTTATATGAATGAGTAAATCTGTGCTAATTCTATTAGTCCTGGTAAATCAGTAATATTTTATAAAATTGTGAAAAAAATTAAGTTAATAAAACAATGGTTGTAATAAGTCACAGTTTTTTTCAGTGAAAATTATTAGTACATCGTATGTTTATTATAAAAGGTTATGGCATTATTTTTTTATGAATAATATCCACATCGTACCGTATATCAAAAAGAAATATTTACTCCAAAAAAAGTATTTACTGTTAATAAATATTTATCAATAGTTAACGAATAATGTAAGAAAAATACTTTTTCATATTTAATAAATGAATAAATTGTTTCCAACCAAATGAATTTATTTATAGTTAATAAATTCTTCCATCAGTGCATAGTTAAACCGCGATTAATATTTTTATGAATTATTTAGCTATATTTTAGTGTAGAAACATTTTTTACATAAGTTGGCCCAGTTTTCTCGCAATTTTATACTCATTCTTCTTCTTGCGAAAAAAAAATTACGTGATATATAATGAAACCACCCCCCCCCCATGTGAAATTAAGTGAGATTATCCTCTAAGATTATATCTTAGAGATTTAAAAAGCGGAGGCATAGCGGCTGGCACGTTTCGTGGCGGGTAGCAGCGGGCGCAGGGTGTGCCAGTGCCATGTGCCTATATCGCACGCCTCTATCGTTATTCTCCTACCAGTAAAATAAAATTATCCCTGCGAAGCGGGAACGAATCGCTAGTCATGAATAATTGGTCAAATAAACGCTCGTAGCTGACATAGTAAAACAAACTTTGATTCTAACGTATAATTGATTCGCGATTTTGGACTTTCTGCATTTGCAGGCAGCCGTTTTTTACAGGAGCCGAGCAGAAAGGCCGAGAGGATCTAGAGACAAAAAAAGAAGAAATTTCTATCAAGAAACGACCGTGGAGGGTAATTTCCTGGCCGTGGAGGGTATCTTTCGCGATCGTGGAGGCTCAATTTTCATAAATACGGGATGGTACCGTATTCGATAATATAGGCAATGATTATAGGGTATACTCTTTGACAAAATAACTTCAGTATCATTCCAACTTGAAAATTCAATCAATTAAGGTTCAATTTCTACCTCTGGTCGACCCGTTGCTCTAAATAATTCAGTTTGACACGTTTCAGTAGCTTTTGCATAAATTCGCCATAGTCCATGTGTGGAAATAGGTGAGATTTTAGCTGATAAAATGGCACCTATGGGACTAATATAGCCAGCCCACTCGGAAAGTTATGTTGTTATTTTCAAATTCGTAATAATACAATTGAGTAACGTTTTGCTAAACGTGGAGACTGTCCTGATTCATTTTCCCGTATTCGATATTTTTAGATAAAAGTTTAATCTAATATCCTTGCAACAAAGTTTTTTACCTACTTTCCGTATCTCAAGTTATTATTAGGACTTTACTAGAATCCACTTACAGATTCAAACGAAATAAAAAAAATGCTGAACTCGTGATCGACGCGTGTCATACGAATTCGTGTTCTGTAACTAATTCTCTTTGGGACAGAGGAGTTGATTTTAAGGGAGCACAAATTATTACGCATTTTCATACATAAAAAGGGTTTTTTTAATATGACACCACAGTTTGCTTCTGAAATAAGATTGCAACAAATTTTTATTTGCTGATGTGTTATTTTACGATCGAAACTATTAAATTTTTTTAACTAAGATTGAATTCTCGCACATCACTTGGTGAAACATCGTAAAGAATAAAGTTTAAACTTTAAAATAAAACACACTTGGCTTAAGTTTTACTATATAAAACTAATTAGATACTGTATTTAGCAGTAATGGATAGTCGGCATGTTTCGAGTTATGGACTCATTATCAAGACTGACTACAGGGGAGTATTACATCTTATTTTATAAAACAGGCAAAAGCAGAGGTGATACCTGAAAATCAATTTGTTCGTTTACAAGGGGTAATTTACTATTATGGGCGGAACTTATTTCGAGAATTTCAAGAAGGTCAAGGCGCTTTCCTTTGTTACCTGAATCCAGGAAATGATTAAATTTTATACAATGTTCGGAGAAGCCAGTGGTATTTTTATTTTGGAAAATTAACTTTTTATGTTCTTCAACACGAATGTTTATATTTCTTCCTGTTTGTCCAATATAGAAAGCAGGACATTCGTCGCAAAATATTTTGTAAACACCACTGTTTTCTTCGATGTTAGATTTTTTTTTATTATTGACCAAGAATGACTTCAAGTTTCTTTTATTTGTACAAATTGTTTTAACGTTATTTGTACAAATAAAAGAAACTTGAAGTCATTCTTGATCAATGATAAAGAAAAATCTGACATCGGAGAAAACAGTGGTGTGCAGAAAATATTTTGCGACTAATGTCCTGCTTTCTATATTGGACAAACAGGAAGGAATATAAACATTCGTGTTGAAGAACATAAAAAGTCAATTTTACAAAACAAAAATACCACTGGCTTCTCTGAACATTGTATAAAATTCAATCACTTCCTGGATTTCAACAAAACCAAATTGTTACATTCAGGTAACAAAGGAAAACGCCTTGACCTTCTTGAAATTCTCGAAATAAGTTCCGCCCATAAAAGTCAATTACCCCTTGTAAACGAACAAATTGATCTTCAGGTATCACCTCTGCTTTTGTCTGTTTTATAGAATACGATGTAATACTCTCCTGTAGTCAGTCTTGATAATGAGTCCATAATTCGAAACATGTCGACTATCCTTTACTGCTAAATACAGTATAGTCTGTCCAGCGACCGTTGGCGTGCACGTCACCAATTGTATATGACGTCGATCGTGAACACTGTTGCCTGACGTAATAAATAATCTTAAATCTAAATAGCTAACCCAATTTTAAACAAAATGAGATATCTTGCATGTTTGACATGGCGGGGATTTTTAGCGGTAAATTCAAATTGACCATTATTCCCTACCAGAAGTGTCTATCTAAATGGAATCCATATTCATCGATTGATAAATCAAACTTAATTACAAAATCTTCTAGATTACTCGGCGACTGTCAAACGTGAAATGCCGATTACCGGCGCGTTGGTCGAGAGGGTCCGACAACATTGCAAATTTTTCAATTAAATGACAACTTAACAAACATTCAACTTATTTTCATTACTCGGAATGTTAGTTTTTCTTGAGAGATACATACGATTTGATATGTTAAGAACAGAATATTTGTCGAAATGGATGATCCGGTCACTATCACCATATAACTACTTTTTCAGAAAATTACTTACGACAGATATGAATTTTGACCATTTCGAATTTTATTTATTTGGGTAGGCAGCCTTGCGTCGTTATTTGCGCATGACTGTGACGTACACGCCAACTTAGACTGGACAGACTATATCTAATTATTTTCATATAGTGAAACTATATGCGAAGTGTGTTTTATTTTAAAGTTTAAACTTTATTTATTATATTTTCGATATTTGTTTTTCCAAACCGTGTTCAATGAGCTTGTTTTCGAAAATTGAGTACTTTTCCGAATAGATAAGAACTACTTCACTGAAGAATATCGACGATATAAATGTTCATTGCTAAATAATGGACCTAGTTAAGTACTTCAAGTACCAAGACTTACGAAATAAATCCTCGTAAACCTTCGCTCGGTATCAATTTCAGTCTGATGGAGTAAACAAAGTCGTTTAATTTTATGATATTCGAAGTAATCGTAAATTTTGTGGCATTCGCACAATTACCGACTATTTGGTTTTTTTTTCGTCATTGTGTCGACTCCGATAGTTGTTGACATTGGAAATTTCCGGCTAGCGAATGACTTGTTGTAAAAGTACAATTTTTTCTATTTGTGTTTTAACAAATTTAGACGGCCTAAAGTGAACGTATAATTATTAGGTCGTTTATTTCCTACGAATTTCGACTTCTATCTTTCAAGTTATACTATATTTAATACGACAAACAGCTTAAATTCCATCGTTACATACTTATATCTACATATGTTCTATGTTGTCAGAGCAGTGAAATTTAAACAAAATTTGAACATACTTCATCAAGTGTTAAGTCTGACTTTCATCACTTACTATTTTCATTTTGACATACATCATTTGTATTATGACACCAACCATTTGTATTATGACACGAACCATTTGTATTATGAAAGCAACCATTTATATTATGACACCAACTAGTTGTATTATGGCACCAGGCATCTGTATTATGACGCCAACCATTTGAATTATCACACCAAGAATCTGTATTATGACACCAAACATTTGTTATTATACCAACTATTTGTATTATGACACCAACCATTTGTATTATGACATCAATCATCTGTATTATGACACCAACCATTTTGTAGGAGAAACTTCTTTTTAGGTTATAAACACGAAATCGTTCACATGAAGCATGTTTCGCATCTACCAATGCTTCTTCGGGCACTAAGGCGAAACTTGCATCACGATGTAATCCATTTTGTGTCAGTATTTCAAAAACAAGTACTTTTATTTTCTTTCTATACAAAATATATTATTAACTTCAAATGAAGACCTCCAATATTTAATTATAACTATTTGTGTTATGACGCTATAAATTTCTTTGATTTGAGTGAAATTTCTCTCAATTAATGTTAATTGAAGATTAGAAGATGTATGGAATAATGAACAATAAGTATATAAAAACAAATTTCATGGTGAGAAAAGGAACGTCAAAAAAACCTTCACGCGTTTATGAACTTTAATCGAAGAAATAGTTATAATTTATTCTTTACAAATGTGATTGCTTGCCTAGACAGATTACTGGAAACAGGTTTGTAACATACAATTAATGTGATTTGCTCTAGAAGATAATGATATATTTTTGGCAACTCCGTAATTTTCGAAGCTGGTTTTGAAAACATTTCTTGCACAACATAGAATAGATTAATAACATTATTACATTGCTCAGAAATGCAAATGTTTCGGGCTCAATATCGGCTTGTTTATTTTCACTCGTTGAATTTGAAAATCGCCTTGAAAATAATCATTAGTTCTTGATCTGTAGATACACTGATATGTAGTATTTTAGAATCTACATTTTCAGTTTAGTTATAATTTTATTATTGGTTGTTATCACACCTGTCAACTGATTATCATTGTACGGATATAAGAATATCATTTGTGAAAATTATACTCTATTTTCCACTTCAAAGTCGTACGTAATGTTCCTATTAATGTTCCTTAGAATTTCTTTATGTTTCGGCAACAAATGTTGACTGTTTCTACTTGTCACCCTTCAAGCTACGATTCCACCGAAGGAACATTTTTGTTGCTGTTGCGTGTTTCTGTAAATGTTCGAAAATATTCCTATTGCAAAATATAGTGCTTATTTTGTGCTAATAAAATATGTAATTGCAGATATCGTACCAGCAGCATTTTCGAAAAAAACTTCAAAAAACCAGGTTCCTTAAAATTTCTTTATTTTTCGTCAACAAAGGTTGATAGGAAACATGTGCTTCTTATTCCGTAGACTCTATCAGACTTATAATAATATGACTTAGATTCAAGCCCATTGGCCGTTCAGAACCGGCGTAAAACAGTAGGTCCCTTGAGTATAAAAAAAAATTAATAATAAAATGATATTCGGAATAACCATGATATTCGGAATACCCATCAAATTTCACTACTCGCGTTTTAACCTTTCAGTGTTGGGTCTAACAGACCGGGCATTTTGTTTATATGGCGCTATTTTCTGATGTCATTGAATTGGGTGAGGAGCCCCGCTGTTCCTTTCGGTTATTCGGAAAAGGAAAAGGAAACACACGTGTTCCATTCCTCCCTGAAGTATGTGTCAGAGAGGCGGGCAGCTTGAGTTTGGGATTAACTCCTTCAGCCAGATCAGGGGATACACTTGTATGTACAAGTGCATTAAGGGTAGGTGAGACGAAATATTTATGGAACATAGGAAGTATGGGTAGGGTTCAGAGGATTATTACTGGCCCAGCATTTGCCTTGTAAGTTTGCAAGCAGTGACTTACATTACCATGAGGAAACCTCTGAAAAAACTCATGGCAGACCAGTCGGCCCCGGGGTTTGAACCCGAGACCTCCCAAATAATAGCCAGCGTACCTAATGTACTCGACTAACTAGCTTGGTGGTTATTCGGTAGGCTCCTTCCTTAACGATTAGTATTGTTTTCAGTCAAGTTTATACTTCGGGCATGATAGATTATGTTTTGTTTTATTATGGATCCTTATGAAGTAGAAGTAAATAGACTTGGTAAATTGTTCGAGGAAGTTAAAACCAATGTCGAAGTAGACACCGCAGTAATTTTACATCCCGTATTTAGAAATTTTAGAGCACGAAATATAATTAAAATAAAAAAATATATAAAGATGTGAAGATGTTTAAACAAAATATTATTGTAAAGAATGTAATAATTTCTAATGTTTAGAGCGTTTTTAGTAATTTTTTGTTTCCAATGTAGTGAGCACAAGTAGTAGATATTTTATATGAACTTTTTTATTCCTGTTCTTAAATTACTTGTCTTATTTCAGTAAATAAAGTTTATAGGAGCTCTTGTTTAGAGAATCCTAACATTGACATTTTTTGTTCAGGCATTTTTTATCAGTTTTGTATTTTGCTTAATATTGATGTTAAAATAAGAATAGGGCTTAATTTCAATTCTAAAAATATTAAAAAATGAGAAAATTGGCTTTTCTATTATTTAAGTTGAAGAAAACTCTTTAATACTTCAGAATGAAACATAAATAAAACGAGAAAAAAAAATTTTCAATAAAAAAAATATATATTGAATTAGGGTCTGAGAGACCCGACTCGTCTACTAGCGTGATTTTTTTTTCACCAGTGTACTGGAAGGTTAAAGACCAAAACGATATTCAGAGAAGGGTAAAGGGACCAAACCAGTTCAGGTGAATAAACACCGGGACATAAACTACGAAATGTATTCGTCTCAAGGTCGACGGGGTCAGACCGCAATTTGATTTCGACCACAACACTGAGAACTGTCCAAGATCGTTACGTCACTATTCCTGGCATTCTAGTATTAATTGGATCGATAAGATATCGATTGTTCGAACGGTCGATCGATTCACGATCCGGGTCAGCGTGATGAAGTTTATAGAAAAAAATGTAAACAATCTCTGGTCTGGTATTAGACGATTTAAAGAAGGATACGTGTTCGTTCGATGGAAATATTAAGAGTCGAATGAGGACGCAGAGAACTACTGAGATGGCGAATTATGTGGAAATATTTATTTACTGAAATTTCAAAATTATTCTTTGGACATTTACGTGAGAATCAATGTTAATTAAAATGAATATATTAGAACAAAAGTCTTGGATTGATTCCACTAACCATAAATTATATTTTGTACTCGACAAATAATTTTCGGGATACTATCCCAGTATAGATAGTGATACTATTGATACTGGGATAGTATCCTGATACATATTACACTGCGTTAAAATTCTATTTGTTAGAGGAATTGAGCCAAGAGTTATTTGGGATATATTAATTCTATAAATATTCCACCAAATGATCAGGTTCGCTCTATGGAAAGACTAAAGTAGAATGAGGACGCAGAGAACTTGTATGATAGAAGTCAACGAATTATGTATAAATAATCATTTACAACAATTTCAAAATTATCCTTTGGACATTTAAATGAGAAAAATGTGAATTGAAATTAATATATTAGAACAAAAGGCTTGGCGTGATTACACTAACAATAAATTATATTTTGAACTCGACAAATATATTTCAGGATACTATCCCAGTATCGGTAGTGATACTATTGATACTGAGATAGTATCCTGTAACATTTTATACTGCGTTCAAATTCTATTTTTTAGTGGAATTGATCCAAGAGTTTTTTGTGATATATTGATTTTATTAATAATATTCCACTAAATGATCAGGTTGGTTTTATGGAAATACTAGAGTAGAATTAGGACGCAGAGTACTTGTATGATAAAAGTCTAAGAATTTTGTATAAATATTTATTTACAACAATTTCAAAATTATCCTTTAGGCATTTAAATGAGTATCAATGTGAATTAAAATTAATATATTAGAACAAAAGTCTTGGCTTGATTCCACTAACAATAAATTATATTTTGAACTCGACAAATAATTTTGGGGATACTATCCAAGTATCAATAGTAATATTGTTGATACTGGGATAGTATCCCGACATAAATACACCTAGTTCGAGAGTTTTTTTGTACTATATTTATTTTATTTTAGTAATATACTACCAAATGATCAGTTGAATCAATGTGAATTAAAATAAATGAATCAGAAAAAAAGTCTCTGCTCGATTTTATTACAAATTATAATTAAAACTCTACATTTATGTTTCGGAATAGGATCTCAGTATCGGTAGTTTTACTCACGAGTAACATTAGGGATAGTATCCCGAAACGTGTACATCGTGATGGAATTATATTTATTTAGTGGAATCTATTCAGAAGTTTCATATGTAATACCTATACTAATAAATAACTAATAATAATACCACCAAATTATCAGAGAACAGTTGAATCAATGTGAATCGAAATTAATACATTATAAGAAACTTCTTAGCTCTTCACCAACAATACGAACTAGACATATATGTTTCGGTATGCACTTCCATTATCGATAGTAATACTCGTGATACTGGGATAGTATCCCGAAATATATACGTCGAGTTCTAGTCCTAAATTTCAACTGTTGGACTATATATATATATTTTTTTTTTTTCTAGAGTTTTTGTTCCTGAAATATGTTGAATAATATCAGTTTTACTGAGACTTTCTAAAGAAGAATTCAATCGATGAAAAAACAGGGACTTTTGTAAACTGCATAGTAAGGAACCAGTTTTGGCTCAGGACGTGGTTTTTATCTCAAGGCTGACCGGATTAAATCTCGCATCGACTCTCAATTCCTAGAATTCGCATTCAGGAACGTAGTGACGTTATTCGTTCATTTTTTGGTTCAGTAATTAGATCAATAATTGACACGATTATAATAATATAACAGAAGTAAAAAAGTTTCGGATTATAAGCGTTCAGGTTAGATTTACGTGCTTGATTTGATACGAAAACACAGCACTGAAGTCAAAAAACTCGATAGGTTTTTGTTACTTTAGATTTAAATTTTCAGTTCAGGTTATATAGGTGCAAAACGAGTTTGATTAATAAGAGGAATTTATTTTTATATTATAGAAAAGGCAAATCAGAAAATTGTTTGCTATATATTTATATGACTATACACGACGTTTCGGATACTTATGAAGCTGACCATTATCAAGTGTAGGCATTCTTTATTGATAAAATTATAAACGCATGAATGAGTGAAACGTAGTGCAAAGTTTATCATATGTAATTGCATTTAATCCTTTTACTATTATTTTTCATAGTTTTTTTTTATATGAACGTACGTCGTAATAACAGCATAGATTCTTGTTCGAGGAATAAATTAGTTGTTATGAATATAATAAATAATTGATTTTTAAAAATTCGAATTTACTTACCTAATATCTACAAAAGGAAATTGCAAAAAAAAATAGGAAACAATAAATCTTCAATTCAGTAATTCATGGATAGAATAATCAATTATTTCACCATGAAATCAACCTTGTTGCCTATTAGTTAATCTATTCTTATCGAAACTAAATTCAGCACAAGTTGTATTATTATAAAGCAGAGTTCTTGGAAATATTTCTACGTATCTTGGACCTGTCTACTAAATCTAATAAAGACAATAGGGTACAAACATTTCAATGAATTTCTTGCGCCGATGGCCAATCTATAGCCATTGGTATATGGTGGAATAATGTATGTATTGAAGAAACTCATAAAATCGTATAAAACTGGAATCATTATCGTGTATCACACAAAGTGAATAAAAAGGAAAATGGCGGTTTGTATTGGGAAACAATAAGAAAATATAATATAATAGTAATATTCTCACTTTTCTCTCTTTATATATTTTCTCTTGTCTCTTACATTCTGAATCCAACAATAGCTACATTCTGAATAATGAAATTTATGATTATTACACCAGACAAAATAGTCTAATTCATATAGATATTCTACGCCTAAACTCTAGTAAATCTTGTTACAATTACTACAGCAAAGTGTTTTTTAACAAACTCCCACAAAAAGTGAAAGAACTTCCTCTTAAAAAATTCAAAAACGTAATAAAGTTGTTTCTAATTAAAAACGCATTCTTTGATTTCGGTGAACTTCTAAATATACAGTTCACAAATGACAGCTTCAAATCATAATTGAAAATTTGTACATTATTTTTATATCATTTTAATTTGAAAAAATAATTTTTTTTATATGTCCTGTGTTTTGTTATTTGTAACTGTGCAATTAATTTGATTTGATTGTTGTATGTTGTAATATACAAGATATTTTTTCATAATGACAAATGTAAACTTATGTATAACATGCTCAATAAACTTGAACTTGAACTTGAAATATCACGTAATTTTTTCTTCGCAAGAAACATTAAAAAATTGCGAGAAAATTGGGTTAACTTAAGTAAAAAATGTTTCTCCACTAAAATATAAAATATAAATACCACTGGCTTCTCCGAACACTATATAAAATCTAATCATATTCTGGATTTCAACAAAACCCAATTGTTGCATTCAGGTAACAAAGGAAAGCGCCTTGACCTTCTTGAAATTCTCGAAATAAGTTCCTGCCCATAATAGTAAATTACCCCTTGTAAACGAACAAATTATTGATTTTCAGGTATCACCTTTGCTTTGTCTGTTTTATAAAATAAGATGTAATACTCTCCTGTAGTCAGTCTTGATAATGAGTTCATAGCTCGAAACATGTCGACTATCCATTACTGCTAAATACAGTATCTTATTATTTTTATATAGTGAAACTTAAGCCAAGTGTGTTTTATTTTATAGTTTAAACTTTATTCTTTACGATGTTTCACCAAGTGATGTGCGAGAATTCAATCTCAGTTAAAAAAATATAATAGTTTCGATCGTAAAATAACACATCAGCAAATAAAAAGTTGTTGCAATCTTATTTCAGAAGCAAACTGTGGTGTCATATTAAAAAAAAACCCTTTTTATGTATGAAAATGTGTAATAATTTGTGCTCCCTTGAAATCAACTCCTCTGTCCCAAAGAGAATTAGTTACAGAACACGAATTCGTATGACACGCGTCGATCACGAGTTCAGCATTTTTTTTATTTCGTTTGAATCTGTAAGTGGATTCTAGTAAAGTCCTAATAATAACTTGAGATACGGAAAGTAGGTGAAAAACTTTGTTGCAAGGATCTTAGATTAAACATTTATCTAAAAATATCGAATACGGGAAAATGAATCAGGACAGTCTCCACGTTTAGCAAAACGTTACTCAATTGTATTATTACGAATTTGAAAATAACAACATAACTTTCCGAGTGGGCTGGCTATATTAGTCCCATAGGTGCCATTTTATCAGCTAAAATCTCACCTATTTCCACACATGGACTATGGCGAATTTATGCACAAGCTACTGAAACGTGTTACACTGAATTATTTAGAGCAACGGGTCGCCCAGCGGTAGAAATTGAACCTTAATTGATTAAATTTTCAAGTTTCAATGAATGATATTGAAGTTATTTTGTCAAAAAGTAGATATACCCTATAATCAATGCATATATTATCGAATACGGTCCCGTCCCGTATTTATAACAAATTGAGCCTCCAAGGTCGCGAAAAATACCCTCCACGGCCAGGAAAATTACCCTAAATGGTCGTTTCTTGATAGAAATTTTGCCCATACGCATACTTTTTTTTGTCTCTAAATCCTCGCGCACTTTCTCCTCGGTCCTGTAAGAAACTGCCTGCAAATGCTGAAAGTCCAAAATCGCGAATCAATTATACGTTAGAATCAAAGTTTGTTCTACTGTGTCAACTACGAGCGTTTATTTGACCAATTATATATGACTAGCGATTCGTCCCAGCTTCGCAGGGATAATTTTATTTTACTGGTAGGAGAACAACGATAGACTCGTGCGATATAGGCACACGGCACCGGCACACCCTGCGCCCGCTGCTACCCGCCACGAAACGTGCCAGCCGCTATGCCTCTGCTTTTTAAATCTCTGATATCTTCTAAGATATAATCTTAGAGGATAATCTCACTTAATTTCACGTGGGGGAGGGGGTGGTTTCATTAAATATCACGTAATTTTTTTTCGCAAGAAGAAGAATGAGTATAAAATTGCGAGAAAACTGGGTCAACTTATGTAAAAAATGTTTCTCCACTCAAATATAGCAAAATAATTCATAAAAATATTCAACGCGGTTTAATTATGCACTGATGGAAGAATTTATTAACTATAAATAAATTCATTTGGTTGGAAACAATTTATTCATTTATTAAATACGAAAAAGTATTTTTCTAACATTATTCATTAACTTATTGATAAATATTTATTAACAGTAGATACTTTTTTTTGGAGTGAATATTTCTTCTTCATATACGGTACGATGTGAATATTATTCATAAAAAAATAATGCCATAACCTTTTATAATAAACATACGATGCAATAATAATTTTCACTGAAAAAAACTGTTACTTATTACAACCATTGTTTTATTATTCACTTAATTTTTTTCACATTTTTATAAAATATTAATAATTTACTTAATACTAATAGAATAAGCACAGATTCATTCATTCATATAACAAATACCTATGCATTTTAAGAAATCTCACGTGAGATTCAGGGAGGGGGAAGGGGGACGAGCATCGAGGGGATGTCCCCTAAGATGCACTGATGAGATCTAATAAGATCGAAACAGCTGTATGCAGATATTCAGTCGGGGTGACTTGACATTTACTATAATTCACTGTTGCGTTGTGATGAATGATTTTCAAATTATTGAATAATTTTCCTTGTTCATTTCATGTGTTACATGTAATTGACTGTGGCCACCTAGTATATTTTTCATGAATTGATTGTTACATTATTGTGTCACTGTCTAAAAATTATTTGAAACTCTAGAGTAATTGCGCCAGAGGATTTTTCATTTATCAAGGACGACATTTTCCATCGACTCATGTGTTAAAGAAAATTCTAGACCGATACACCGGCCATAATTCCACAAATATAAATCCTACTTGCCTGACCTTAACCTAGAATTTCAGACATCGAAAGAACCACTCCTCGACGTCAATCTTGTCTATAAGATACTACAATTCCTAATGGCAGAACGTGTAATTATTTTCTGAGAGTTATAGCAGATAAAACGAAACGAGTGGTCGACGTACGTGGGAAATCGGAGAAGTTTATCACCTTGACAGTTTATAAAAACAACCGCACGGTTAAACGCTAAAACAAGATTAACATTATGTCATAATGTCGATTTTCTGATAAACTTTCTACCTCTTAAGAGCTGGCGCTGGACTATAAGAGGCAGGCATCAAGTGAGCACTGTCATAAGGTTCCTGGACGAGCGTTTTTGAGGCAGAAATACTCGCGATGGAAAGATGTGTAGATATGAACCTAGAAAGGAACTATCAGAAATGCAACATAGCTATCCATTCTGACAGTCAAATTGCTATAATAGGCCAAGCTACAGAGATTTTTTCATGTAAAAAGTGTTAGAAGAAAACCAGCTCCGCCATTGTGTGTAAAATAGTTCAACATGATATAGTGATATGTTTTTCACTCGACTTTATTATTTATGTCTTTGTTATTAACAATTGTATGCAAAAAATCGTTATTGTAGAAAATGAAATGACGAAAAAAATGAGAGGTCGGACGACTCGATCAGACCCTTAGTCTAAGGGAAAATTGGAAAAAACCGTCCAAAATGCAGTTTTTTCAAAAGTTCATAACTCGGTTATTTTTTGAGTTGTAGCGTAGATCCTCCGGTTAGTATTATTTCAATATAAACTTTATTTGTGCGAAGAGCAGGAACTGTCCGATGCATAGTTTTTGATCTGTGGCCATTTGATTATGTTACTATGCAATTTTCCAGCAGACCTGAATGCGACAGGTATGGTCCGATTTCAATTTACTAAAAAGATTTTGAAAGTAGAATTCTCATAGTTCAAAACGTTCATCTTGGTTCTCTATAAAAACGCTGAGAAATATGTTAAAAATAAAGCTGAACATCACGAAAAACGGCCGAGCGCGTAAGAGTAGTTGAAGAGTGGGGGTAGAGCAGCAGGCAAGGAGAAGTATGACATTCGAAAGCGTCGGCATTTTGAACGTGACAGTAATTTCTAAACGTGGTCAGATAATAATTGTAAATTTGTAAACCCCCACTCTTCAACTACTCTCACGCGCTCGGCCGTTTTTTGTCATGTTCAGCTTTATTTTTAACATATTTCTCAGCGTTTTTATGAAAAAACAAGATGAACGTTTTGAACTATGAGAATTCTACTTTCAAAATCTTTTTAGTAAATTGAAATCGGACCATACCTGTCGCATTCAGGTCTGCTGGAAAATTGCATAGTAACATAATCAAATAACCACAGATCAAAAACTATGCATCGGACAGTTTCTGTTCTTCGCACAAATGAAGTTCATATCAATAGCTAATCCGGGCCGGAGGATCTACGCTACAACTCAAAAAATAACCGAGTTATGAACTTTTGATAAAACTGCATTTTGGCCGGTTTTTTCCAATTTTCCCTTAGACTAAGGGTCTGATTGAGTCGTCCGACCTCTCATTTTTTTCGTCTTTTCATTTTCTACAATAAGTCCTTTGACATCATCACGATTACTCTGATAGTTTCAATTTTATAAGCAAAAAACTAAAAAAAAAGACGCGATTTATTGCATAAAATTGTTAATAACAAAGATATTAATAATAAAGTCGAGTGAAAAACATATCACTATATCATGTGGAACTATTTGACAAACAATGGCGGAGCTGGTTTTCTTCTAACACTTTTTGCACAAAATGCTCACTCTAAATCTCTGTAGCTTGGCCTATAAAAGCACAGAGCTCTCATGTCATCGATTCTAAGTTGAAAAGTGAGTGTTCAAAGATAATACCTAAGTAATACTTCCCAATAAATTATGTGCCGAATTTGAGTAGCAAAGTTTGTAACAAACTATCGAAAAATAACGTTAAAACAATTTGTACAAATGAAAGAAACTTGAAGTCATTCTTGGTCAATAATAAAAAAAAATCTGACATCGGAGAAAACATTGGTGTTTACAAAATATTATGCGTCGAATGTCCTGCTTTCTATATTGGACAAACAGGAAGAAATATAAACATTCGTGTTGAAGAACATAAAAAGTCAATTTTACGAAATAAAAATACCACTGGCTTCTCCGAACATTGTATAACATTTAATCATTTCGTGGATTTTAACAAAACCCAATTGTTGCATTCAGGCAACAAAGGAAAGCGCCTTGACCTTCTTGAAATTCTCGAAATAAGTTCCGCCCATAATAGTAAATTACCCCTTGTAAACGAACAAATTGATTTTCAGGTATCACCTTTGCTTTTGTCTGTTTTATAAATTACGATGTAATACTCTCCTGTAGTCTGTCTTGATAATGAGTTCGTAACTCGAAACATGTCGACTATCTTTAACTGCTAAATACAGTATCTAATTATTTTTATATATTGAAACTTAAGCCAAGTGTGTTTTATTTTAAAGTTTAAACTTTATTCTTTATAGTTATTGTGTTCTCATCCATCGTAAATACTAAGAAAAGACTTATTGGGACTTTTGGATACTTTATTCTATTGACTCTTTTCAACAATGCCGACGTTTCGAAACAGTTTGTTTCTTTTTCTAGGCTAAAAATTAAAACAGTAATTAACCTACAAAACAAATACTCTCAACAACAAGAAATAAAAATTTTAAAACATCTATGTAATAATTACCTAGTTGTTGCAGTCAATATCGTACGTAAATATAACAATTCTATTCATATATAAATTCGAGAGATCATTAATTAAGGGATTGATATGTATGGTACCGGTATGTCATTATAAATGAGGGAAAACAATCCGACATGGTTGTCAATACTTAATATTAGGTTCTACTCTCTATGTGCGGTCTTACCACAACCCTCACTCTACCCAGAAACGAACATGACCGGTACAATAAAACTAAAAAACAACCTGGTGACAACCCAGACAACAACAACAAGAGAGCACACAGTATTCAAAAACAGAAAACCAACACATCACAAATATATTCAGAAAACCACAAACCAACGATCATTCTACACCAGTAACAACGTCAAGAAACGACCAAAAACCGTGTTATGAAACAGGAACAGTATGTTGAATTAAAATAAAATAAAATAAATATAAACTAAAAAGGAGGACTATTGTTACCTTCTGAGTAGGATGTTATAAATGATGCTAAGTTGCTGAACATCCTCTCTATGGTTGACAGTATCATTTCTAATTATGTGGATCATTTCACTGATATTTCGTCTATAAGACACTTTTTCTCTATCTAAGATCTCAACTCTAGAAAAAGAAACAAACTGTTTCGAAACGTCGGCATTGTTGAAAAGAGTCAATAGAATAAAGTATCCAAAAGTCCCAATAAGTTTATTCCTTATGACGTTTCACCAAGTGATGTGCGAAAATTCAATCTCAGTTAGTTAATAGTTAAGTAGAAAACTTTCCTTGCGTCCTTCGTATGTCTCCGTATTATGTAAGTTCCAAGTTGGAGCAGACATATAACGGTCTCTTGAGCATATCCTTCTACCGCACTACTTGAAATGTAGTATTTTAGTCCTTTTAAGTCGCTCTCAATCGAATACTCGAAGGGGATTAATGTGACAATTCCACGAAATTAGAAAACAATTATCTGGCTGTACTACAGGTTTTCCAGGTTAGTTGCACATCGATTGACATAATTTATTTCATTAGGACTACGCACTGATCTAGTTCTCCGTCGTTGGCAGTTTTAGAACTCGTAATAATTGAAAAATCAGAATTAATATATATAAATATTTAGAACCTAGGTGACCAAGCTTCTCTCGCTATCTTTTTTTGAATCGTGTTTTTCGGAAAATATATCAAATTGTCAACGTAAATTGAAGTCGAATTTTCTTCTTCGGAAGTTT
Organism: Cynegetis impunctata; assembly: GCA_030704885.1. Lineage (NCBI taxonomy): Eukaryota > Metazoa > Arthropoda > Insecta > Coleoptera > Coccinellidae > Cynegetis > Cynegetis impunctata. The sequence continues at coordinate 2,130,221 of JARQZK010005055.1, forward strand.
TCTGGACATTGTGATGCACGTATCAACTACAAATTAAAAATGAACAACGTTTGATCTTGTTGCCTTTTTCTTAGTTGTAATTTGCATAATTTTGTTTTGTTAAAATTTTTAATTTTATATTCTATTTAAAAAAATTATACTGGTTCATGCCCTCATTTAAAATTAAAACAAGTGGATTAATTTTAAAATACTTAGATTGAACTCATAAATTGTGCAAACAAAACTTGACCTACTAGATTTTTTCGATTCCATTTAAAGAAGATCCGTTCATGCACAATGTTATATTTAATTTTTTTATGAAGAGCTATTGCTTTTACGAGCACAACACAAGAGTTAAAAAATTTTTGCAGTGAATCTTTTTTTTTCAACACAAATTTTTAAATTGAGAAAATTTGTTTCGTTGAAATGTTTTGGTAAAAAATGAAATAGGGGTTGTTTATTTCACCCTTTCGAAATATCACAACAAAATTTAGAAAATATTTATAGGTATCCTTTTCATTGGTAGAGCACGCCCACAAAATGTTTTTTCTATAACTTCCGAGCAGTTTTAAGAAAGAAAAAAATTCTTTTTTCTCATTTCACAAACGCGTAACTTTTCAAGGAAAGGCATAAGAGCTTTTGTTTACATAAAATAATCCCTTCAATTTTCGACAAGGAATCACCTCCCAAAAACTTTCGCACTTATTTGGCAACACCCTGTATGTATATATATATATATCTATGTATATATATATATATATATATATATATATATATATATATATATATATATATATATATATATATATATATATATATATATATATATATATATATATTATCTTGGTAACTGTATTTTATTTCCAAAAATCCAAAAATAAAAAATTTATCAGTCACTGTCACAACACCCGACAAAATACAGACAAAATGATGGTGGTACCTTATAGACAGTATGACGCCAATCAAAGATTTGCTGTGATATTAGCACCGAAAATTTATAATATCTTGCCAGAGGAAATACGAACTACAGGTGGTTGTCAATGTTTCATCAAAAAGTGTAGAAATTATATATTTCATAATAGTAAGATATTAGATAATCTTCTAAAAAGTCATTAAGTCAATTTATTATTTTTATTATTTTTTTGTTGTTGTTGTTTTTTCATTAAATTTTGTTCTGTAAATTGTTGTACATGTAGAAACTGTCCCCCTTTTCCCTTCTAATTTAAGTAGGATATATGCAATTGTAAAAAACACCTAAACTAGCTTAATTTATTTCTTGTTATTGGCTTATTAACTTATATAACTAAGACTTCATTTAATTTGATTTAATATAATTTTATTTAATGTTATGTACCTGATAATTTAATGTTATCTAGTTATACATTGAAATGTCATTTAGTCTTAAACGGAATCGACAAATACTATCAAATATGTAATGTTATCAATATATATATATATATATATATATATATATATATATATATATATATATATATTTATATATATATATATATATATATATATATATATATATATATATATATATATATATATATATATATTTGTATATATATCGTATTGTTTTCCGCCGCCGTCATTTGTCATAATGGAACAAATCAAGCGAAAATTTTTATTTTTTTTTATCTCGGGGGACCTACAGTTTAACGCCGGTTAATTTTGTTTTTGCTTCAAGGCCTAATCGATTGAAAATTTTCTCCTTTAGATAAAAACTAAATTCCCTATTCAATTTCCTAGTTCGTTTTTATCTTATCAGCATAACCATGTTTCACCTTGATTACAACTTATACTCGACACGTGTATTATTGTTGATGTCTGTTGAGTTTTCGTAATTTCTCACTTATTCTTATGGCTTAGTTGATCTTTATTTTGGCAAATTTTCGCGGAAATCGGCGATCGCAGTGACGAATACAGGCTTTTTTGATTCGGTGTTTACATGTTACGTCGGTATTTATAAATATGTATAAACAAAGTTATTAATTCGTTTTTTGTAGCACTTGATCTGAGAAGATATAATGAAACTTGTCAACAAGGTTTTATAAGATATTAGTAGATTTATGTGTTTTTTCAATTTTATTTTTAGTTACGTTGTTTTTGAAGAAGTTGGAATAATCTTATGTCACCTTGATCGCCTACTTATACAGAAAAATTATTGATATTTTTATTTAAAAAAAAAAAAGTTCCTCAGCTACTGGGCTGTTGGCACAGGTTCAGTATTAGATCTGACTTTATAAGGTGGAAAAGTTGTGTGGATTTTAAAAATTCGGCCAAGTGCGGAGTGACTATGCCCCCCTTAAATATTTATTTTATTTTAATTTCATCATTTATTATTAAAATTAAAATAAAACTCAGTATTTTGTGAATATTTCAAGTTCCGTTCCATTGACTTAATGCCCCCCTTAAATATTTATTTTATTTTTATTTTATTATTTATTTTTAAAACTAAAATAAAACTGAGTATTTTGTGAATATTTCAAGTTCTGTACCATTGACTATGCCCCCCTTAAATATTTATTTTATTTCAATTTTATTATTTATTATTAATGTAAAACTACAACTGAGGATTTTGTGAATATTTCAAGTGCCTACCTGTTGCCATTATTGACATAGAGCAAAAAAGGGCAAAAAAATCGCGTTTGTTGTATGGGAGCCCCCCTCGCCCCCCTCAAATATTTATTTTATTTTTATTTTATTATTTATTTTTAAAACTAAAATAAAACTGAGTATTTTGTGAATATTTCAAGTTCTGTACCATTGACCATACCCCCCTTAAATATTTATTTTATTTCAATTTTATTATTTATTATTAATGTAAAAATACAACTGAGGATTTTGTGAATATTTCAAGTGCCTACCTATTGCCATTATTGACATAGAGCAAAAAAGGGCAAAAAAATCGCGTTTGTTGTATGGGAGCCCCCCTCAAATATTTATTTTATTTTTATTTCATTATTTATTTTTAAAACTAAAATAAAACTGAGTATTTTGTGAATATTTCAAGTTCTGTACCATTGACCATACCCCCCTTAAATATTTATTTTATTTCAATTTTATTATTTATTATTAATGTAAAAATACAACTGTGTATTTTGTCAATATTTCAAGTGCCTACCTGTTGCCATTATTGACATCGAGCAAAAAAGGGCAAAAAAATCGCGTTTGTTGTATGGGAGCCCCCCTTGAATATTGATTTCATTCTGTTTTTAGTTTTTTTTGTTATAGCGGCAACAAAAATATATAATTTGTGAAAATTTCAACTGTCTAGCTATCCCGGTTCTTGAGATACAACCTGGTGACAGACAGACAGACAGCGAAGTCTAGTAATAGGGTCCCGTTTTTACCCTTTTGGTACGGAACCCTAAAACGATAAAATATTAGAAAGATTTGAATTTGTTGAGAAGTTTTCAGCGATACTGTTCTTTGATGAATTATTCAAAATAAAGATAAAACTAAGTATTTATATCTAAAAAAAATAATATTAATTGCAAACAAATGAGAAGTTAAAATGATATACCTATTTAGAAACTGAAATAATGCGTTCCTTAATATTCAAAACCGAACAAAACGAAGTGATGTATTCGTGTCTTAATTGAATATAACCTATTTAATTGAATGAAAGTAGTTATTAAATCCAACATAATTTTATATAATACATAGTATCAGTGTCGCAAGTATAGATTTTTCACGGTTTTTGGTAATTTTAGAGGAGTTTACGTTTATTTTCAATATATTAATTTTTTTATTGTTTATTAACTAATTGGGATTTTCGAAATGGGGGTTTGAACCCTCACACCTGCCCCTTCACGTACGCCAGTGCACCAGTTCGAATGGAAGCTTTAAATTAAGTTTTACAGGACTCATAAAACTAGTCAAGATAAGAATTTCAAAACTCATTAAAAAACAATGCTACTTTGGATATATAAACAAATTTTTTGACTTGTGTAATATATCTTCTTATGTTCATTTTCAATTATATCATTCATAGTAGTCACTTAATTTACAAGGGGTTAATAATTTCTGATATTTAGCACTGATAATAATAATGACAAATAAAACATATCGAATGACGTAAGTATATAAATAGATATTTCGAACGAACTGTCATAATTGGTCGTAAATTAACAAGAGAATGAAATACAGCTATCAATGAGGATTATTTTTATATTCACGTGACTCATTTCCACGTGAAATTATCGCAAGCGATCAGGAAGCATTAGGAAGCAGGTACCTACCTACTTTGTTTCTCATCCAGGTGTTAATGGACTAGCGATAGTCATCAATTTATTTTTAGAACTTTCTTCATGGGCTTAGTTCGTCCCCATTCAGATATGTCGAATAAAATCGACATAATCGAGCGAATCTGACAGTAGTCGATAATAATGTTTAACTTCCAACTTCTAACCACGGTATAATCAATTAATCAACACAAAGTATGACTACCAATTCCTCTATGTTTAGTCGATAATGATGTTCAACCACCAACTACGGTACAATCAATTAATCAACACAAAGTAAGAATGTTAATTCTTCTATGTTCAGTCGATAATGATGTGTAATATCCAACCACGGTATAATTAATTAATCAGCACTAAGTATGACTATCAATTCTTCTATGTTTATCCGATATTGATGTTTAATATCCAACCACGGTGATTAATCAACACAAACTATGAATATTAATTATTCTATGTTCGAGATAACTGATGAATTGCTCTGTGCAACTGTCAACAATCGATCATAGAAACGTTCTGTGGTTGTGAACCCAACGAAGTTAGTCACTTTAAATTTACATTATATTGCCAACATAGAAATAATTGATTTATGTTTTGACCAGAGAATGCTCTGGAATAGGAGCAACTTTCCTCTAGCGTCAGCGACGACAAAGATAATATATATCTGGCAGTTAGAGGCAAAATTTCTGCAAACAGAGGAATGCCAGTTTATTTAGACTCTGGAGGAATGTCGACCTCATTTAGACATCTGTCACTCTTGGAATTCGAATTGGTTATTGACAACGCCCTTATGAAAACAGGAGAGGCAACGTGTTTCATTAATGAATGAGGGTGGTGAGCTGCTTGAGTTATGGGAAGGAATCTTTCAGCCAAATCATATGATACACTTTTATGTTAAAATTAATTAAGAATGGGCTATACCGAATAATATTCCTTATAAGTATCAATTTATATAACATCGTGTCTATATTTAATCTTCATAAAATGTTTCGTTCATTATTGCACTTTCTTATCAGTAAAAAACATTATGTTTCAGTCAACAATCTATTGTTTTCTTATCTTTTTTTTTTTCAAATTAGGCTACAAATTGTCTGACACTCACTACAAGTTTATCTAGGCATCCTGGAGAGGCATGTTAAACTCTTGGTTAGATGCATGCTATTATTGTTGTCGAGATGTTTTAAATAAGCTCTCTGTTCTTAAAGTATTATTCGTACGTGATCCGCTTTTTTATTTTCTATATTTTCACTTTTCTGTAATAACCATGTTCAATTTCGAAAGTTTATGTAATCAAAGACCCAGATATAAACTGGCATAGTGATAACATATTTCTAAAATAATGAATTGCTCACCTGTCTAGGAATAACTTAGGATATATATATATATATATATATATATATATATATATATATATATATATATATATATATATATATATACATATAGTATATAAAATATATATATTTATATATTTGCGTATTATAGTTGTATTTTTTGTAAAAATGTAATTTCACACAAAAAAAATGACAATTTTATATAACGCCATCTCGCAAATGTTTTTGGTACTATACTATATTCTTTCCATGGATGATAGTCAACTGTTACCTTAAAATTTTGTGAGATGGCGCTATATGACGTTGGTTAATCCGAGCGTCTTTCTGCGAGATGGCGCTATATGACGTTGGTTAGTCCGAGCGTCTTTCTGTGAGATGGCGCTATATGCCATTATTTTGTTTAATTTGATTAGACTGAGTTTTCTAAAGAATAATCAATCAAAAGTCAATCAATAAATTAGAATTGTGAAGACATTATGCAAACTATTGGCATATATGGGGAATATCCGATTTACCGGCTCTGAATGGAGGAGGAAGAAAGCTTCCCATATCATCTTCGAATACGAAGCCAAGGCTTTCTGGAGGAGCAGTCGTCTAGGACAATGATGGCGCTACATGCCATTATTTTGTTTAGTTTGACTGAGTTTTTTAAAGAATAATAAATCAAAAGTCAATCAATAAATTAGGATTGAGGAAACATTATGCAAACAATTGGCATATATGGGGAAGATCCGATATGCCGGCTATGTATAAAGAAGGAAGAAAAAGCGTCTCATATCATATCTTCAAATACCAAGCCAAGGCTTTCTGGAGGCGCAATCATCTAGGACAATGATGTCTTAAAGAAAATCTTCCCATAATGGACCTAGTTAAGAGATTACTAAACCTATCAAAAGCATCAAATCTCCTCGCATGAAACAGTGCAATCAGAGGCACAAAAAGCCTAAAGACTGGGGTCTAATCCTCGGCTGGAGTTACTGAAGAAATCAATTAAACTTTTTTCGGTCAGCCCATAAAATATAATTGTTCATAAACCCAAATCTCAAGGTACTTTTTTCATTTATCCGTTCACGAATCTCATATATTGTATTTTATTTTATCTCTGAACTACCTGAAGGACATGGAGTATTAATAGCATAATTGGTTCTTTCAATTTGGTGGAATGATTAAAATTTCCACCAAAATGGAATTTATGGTACAATCGATATTTGCCCGGATGAATTAGTTGATAGAATCCATCGTGAAAACAAGGCTGCGATCGTATAGTCCAATAAAAGTAGGCCATTCGTTTGATTTCTTTATGGTTATCGCAACTTGATTCCCGTTATTTTCCAGCTTTGATTGATTTAATTGTCTATGTTCGTGAATACGCGTGGCATTTGTTTTTTGCGTCAGTATAAAGCTATAAATTCCGTTCAATTGGATTGAAAAATTCTGAAAATGATTGAAGAAATCGGCATGTTCAAAGGTATTAATGTCTGGAAAGCGTTAAGGCCTCACGAAATATAAATACCAAGCGAAACATTAATTCAGTCATAAATATTCGCAGGAGGGAATGAACGAATAGTTCGCATTCAGGAAGTTTGAATTCAATGCCAAAAAATGGAACTGTACGCTAACAATGAAATATCGCCGAGACACCTCAATGTTACACAAACAAAACAATAAAATTTATATTAATCGTTTAATAACGCATATTTCATGCTGCATGCGTGATTGGAAACCTTGCGACCTGTAAAGTGCAAAACACATAAATAATAGTTTCCTACATGGTTTTTCATGGTAAAAACTAATCTCTACGTTTCGTATGATTCCAACCTGGTATTCATATAAAATACCTACTTTTGCAGAGTTTGTTCCCACAAGTTTCACAAGTTTAATTAATTAAAAAATATAATAATATATGAAGACTTATATGTATATAGATAATAACATGTTGGGAAATTCATTTGAAATATAGATGATTAATCAATTCAAACCTCCAAAGGAACTAGTTCCATGAGACTCGACGACATAAAATTATCATTCATCTTTCCTGGGAGAATGTTAGAAAATTCGACATCCGTGCCACACATGATGGAAACACTAAACAGTATGTTTACTGTAAATAAATATTCATTTTCAATATTAACTGCCGATCCGGTTCCTGAAAATAATGGGAGGAATCTGAGCATTGCTACCAGCGTTGCCTGCATGCGTGGTGGAGCATCGAACGATGTAACACGTTGCAGAACTTCTATGGTGACCACTTATGGGTGTGAAGTGACATGAGATTTCGGAGATTGCCGTTTTTGTTTGATACCTATCTGTTTCCGATGGATGGCGCTGTGATTTGTTCACGTTGCTCTCTTTAGAAACTATTTGTCGGTTATGTAGATTCGATGTCGTTGCCCACTAGGTCGATGGAGAGGACACTACTGAGCTCGTTGAAGAACTTAACAGACTGTTTGTGTTCCAATCATGTGTGGCACTGATGTCGAATTGTCCAACATTCTCGCTTGAAGGATGAATGGGAATTCCATGTCATATAGTCCCATCAAACTAGCTCCGAGAAATTTGGGAGTTAGTAAATTTCCGAATAGTTCAGGAAGTTTTCGAGAGAGAGAGAGACTTGGTGAAAAGTCTTCGAGACTTCAAGAAAAAAATACCAGAAAATAGGGACCAAGCTCACATCAATCCCTACTGTTACATACTTACAAAGTCAACAATGACGTGGCGTTACATATAATAATAATATAATTCAAATCCCAAACCTTTCTGTGGTATACAAAAAAAGTTTCGGGAGAAGGAGGAAACTGAGCGAGAAACATTCTGGCGGAAGGGATGGATCAATCCAAAAAAATTCTTTGTGAACTTTGAAACTGCAAGATACAAAGAATACTGGATCTCAGGAAGAACAAATTACATCTCCTCACTGGCTTCCTTACAGGACACTGTAGCCTCAAGAAGCATTGGTTACAGAACACCTTGCCATTGCTAGCCAACGGAAAGAAACATAGACCTTATAGTACATGTACTATAAGGTCTATGGAAAGAAAGCTTTGAACAAGAAACTTGTAGGAGTGGGAACTTAAACTCCTTGAAGCAGGGTGGCCAGATTGGGCGATTTATCGCAAATTGGGCTACTTATCAACTTAAATTGCGACTAAAAATTTGCCAATATCGCAAGTCGCAAATTGGGCGATTTATTATCCGGTGAATTGCGCCTTCACACTCTGCACTCTGTTCATATTTAGTCACTTATCGTCTCGACGATATTTGCATTCGATTATCGATTCGATGTATTCGATGCTACCTGTAGGAAAATGTCAAAGCACGGTATATTCTATATACCGTGATGTTTGGTGAATCTGTCCCTCATAACCCTATTATTTTTTGGAGGAAGGTTATAGATTTAGAAAATGCAGAAAGATTTAGCTCTATTTGCATTTACTTTTCTAAGCTTACCGTCATCCAATGCATTGGTAGAAAGGGTATTTTAATAGATCAATATTGTTAAATGTAAAATTCGAAACAAAATGATACTAAAAATGTTAAATTCAGTTGTGTCTATTAGATCTCACTTTGCAATAAATGAGATTTGCTGAAAATAATTTTAGGGCCTAGCAAAGCTATGAATGCAAAATTTAATCTGCAGCAGATCCAATCCACAACTTCAACCACGGACAAAGATGATGAGGATGTAATGATGTTTTGTGAACAGTTTATATAAAAATAAAGATATTTGTAACATAATCGTGGTTTTGACTGTGATAATAATTCAAGTAAAACGTCCCATAAATACCTACTATTTTTTTGGACGAGTAGGCAACATGTTGGCTGCAGTATTTTTCGTGCGGTTGCCGAAAAAATCATTATTGCGATTTTGGGAGAAAAATTGACAGCAAAACACGTATGAAATAACTGCTAGAATAAGTGAATTTTATATGCGAAAATACTTGTTACCAATATTTCCCCGTTTGCGACATATCGCAACCACGATTGCGCTTTTGGGCGACAAAGCAGCATCTGAAGTGCGACACGGCTCTGAAAAATCTGGCAACCCTGCCTTTAAGCCTTCCCAAATATTGCAGTTCATCAGTACTCTTGGAATTAGAGGGCGAGCTGTAGATAGCGCTGTAGTGAAAACAGCTTTTATGGGGGACACAATTGAACTTAAGGTCGCGGTGCAGCGTAACCCAAAATTAAATTGATAAATAAAATTCAAACGTCACTTATAGTCCAAGATGCCAGAGCCGTCAGACGTTACTTATTTTCTCAGCAATAATATGTATGGGATGAAGTGTGCTCGTATGTACTTTCAGTGTATGGATAACTGCTACCTTGTGCCGACGGCCAATTTCCACGAATCAGGTGCTAAAGATGGAAAAAACTCAACTCTCTTTCCTCATTTTCTCAGTCCTGATTTTCATATATGATAGGAAACTATTTCAATACTTTATGCAAGCAGCCAGGCCGATCGTATGTGCCAAACATCCCGCCAGACACAAATAAAGTGTCCCTATGACATGAGTATGACAGTGAGAGCGAAATGTCATGACAGTAAGTACCTATAGAAGGGAGATCGACGCGCATAGATAATCACTATCGCGCTTAAATGAGCAAATCATGACATTTCGCTCTTTCTGTCATACTCATAGGGACACTTTATTTGTGTCTGGTTGGATGTTTGGCCCATACAATCGGTCTGGCTGCTTGCAGAGGGTATTGAAATAGTTTCCTGAGTATCATATATAAAAATCAAGACTGAGAAAATTGGAAAAGCGAGTTGAGATTTTTTCCATATTTAGCACCTGATACCTGGAAACTGACCGTCGGCACAAGGTAGCAGGTATCCAAACACTAAAAGTACATACGAGCACTACTTCATCCCACAAATATTGTTGCTGAGAAAATAAGTAACGTCTGGCGGCTCTGGGATCTTGCTCCATTAATATCTATCACAGGGCGGTTCAGGGCGGATAGAACCTCATTCATATCTACCTTTTCTGAAGCGGTACTGTTTCCAAAGAGGTATTGCAGCATTTGAATAAATTAAAAAATTAGATAACGTTATCTAAACAAATCCTGTTTTTTTGAATTTTGGATTGATTGGGCCGATACTTGGTGTAAATTAATAAACATACTAAAACAATGTTTAAAAATAACAATTTACACATTTATTATAAGAAATAACGCATGACGCACGTTTCGGTGGAACTTCACCTTCTTCAGATGCTAATGGCAAACTAACTATGATTCTCTGTTATATCGAAAACAAGAAATGACAAATTATGTAGAAGGGGTAAATACAAAGATGGTTACAAATAATTACACCACTCGACAAAAAAAATTTCGTTCTTTGTCCTAAAGTTTATTTTATGATTTTCCGGTTAATTATGCACCAAAATGAAAAGAAAATACCTTTTTTCTATATAAAGTTTGCTTTTGAATATTAAAAAAAAAATTGTTTTCATTGTCAGAAGCTAAGGTTGAAGTTGGAGTTTTTATTGGTCCACAAATTAAACGAATTTTTGCCGATAAAAAATTTCCAAACTCCGTAATAGGGTTCAAAAAGCAAGTTGGAGCAGTTTTAAAGCAGTATTCTCTGGATTTTCAGAATGTAACAAGGCTGAAAACTACCAAAAGCTAGTTTAAAATATGTTGAAAATTTTCAAAACCAGGATGTTATTAAAAGTTCATATGCTGCATGCTCATTTAACTACGTTTTAAAAACGTTTCCATCAAGATATTATGGACTTCCAACAACGTTATCAAGCCCAATACAATTAAAATATGATGGGAGACTATATTTGGGGTTTATTGAGAGAAAGCAGTTATGAATATAAAAGAAAAAGTGATACTGAGCACTTTTGAATTATTTTCCATTTTTTGTAAGTTAGTTTGATAATCAAAATCAATAAAAATAATATATACATATATTTGTATTGATTTATCATAAAATTAAAATTAAAATCACAGATTTTTAAAAATATCATTCAAATGTTCTCCTGGATACAAAGGCAAACTTTTTCATGACATATAATTTTTTTTCGTTCAACTATGATCTAATCTACCGAAATTTCATACTTTAATGTCAATCTCAAATTTTGTGTTGATCCGTGTTATTAGAAAAGGAAAAACCAATTCTGAACTGCTAGTCAGGTAGTTCGGTAATTTTGAAAAGATTAAGAAGGTGGCTTGAAGTATGATCGATTTGGCTATTCAATAGGAGACCGGAATGCTTGTATTTATTTATCTGTAATGATTCTAAAAAATTGAGTTTAATTCCCTTACTTTCGGTATTTAATATTTTAAAATCGAAATTGAATGTGTGATTTTCTTGGATTAAATGGTTTGCATAATGTGAATCCGACTTTCGATTAACAAAGCTACGTTTGTGTTCTGAAATTCTAGTTTGAAAACTTCTGAAAGTTCTACCAATGTAAATATGTAAAATGTGGCGATTGTGATAAGTTTTACATTGGTAGAACTTTCAGACGCTTTCAAACTAGAATTTCAGAACACAAACGTAACTTTGTTAATCAGAAGTCGGATTCACATTATGCAAACCATTTAATCCAAGAAAATCACACATTCAATTTCGATTTTAAAATATTAAATACAGAAAGTAAGGGAATTAAACTTAATTTTTTAGAATAATTACAGATTAATAAATACAAGCATTCCGGTTTCCTATTGAATAGCCAAATCGATCATACTTCAAGCCCCCTTCTTAATCTTTTCAAAATTACCGAACTACCTGACTAGCAGTTCAGAATTGGTTTTTCCTTTTCTAATAATTATTTGTAACCATCTTTGTATTTACCCCTTCTACATAATTTGTCATTTTTTGTTTTCGATATAACAGAGAATCATAGTTAGTTTGCCATTAGCATCTGAAGAAGGTGAAGTTCCACCGAAACGTGCGTCATGCGTTATTTCTTATAATAAATGTGTAAATTGTTATTTTTAAACATTGTTTTAATATCTAAACAAATCCTACCAATTTTCCTTTGTGAACACTGTGGCCGCGTTCTTTGCGATTCATTGTTGTTGTTGCAGACAATTTATTATTCCATACATTAATTTCCGCGATTAATCATTTAGTCATATCTGTATTAACCACTTCTATATAGGTCAGGAACTTACGAGTGCATATCAATTTATTTGCGTGGCGTCCACAACAATTCTCCTTGTTATTTACCGGCTGATTTATGAGAACCATTTCGCGAGCTCATGTGCATCCGCCGAAGTCCTTTCACTTGTTCAAGGCGTTCGGGGTCACCGAATCCGCTGAAAAGTAGCCTAAAAATCCAAATACAACGACCGTCTTTCATGTGATCTCGGAGTAAATGAGTTACTATGAATTGAGCATGACCTCAGCGATGAAAATATGACGATATCGAGGAACTAGAAGCTTTATAAAATGTCTTTGAAACTTTTTTCGTTAGGAAGCCAAAAATATTGATTCTTTTTTGAATGCCTTTGAAGTTTTTGATTCACTTTGGATTGAGTATCTTCAATTCAATTAATTATTGCAAATAAGCTATGAAACTACATTTTATCTGATTCTCGAAAAATGCCTCATGAAGCTTAGAAAATCTTAATTGTTTTCAATTTCTGTGGAACTTTTTCATTTATCAGTAGCAATTTTTGTCTTAAATGACCTGTTTTCATTCCCGGTTAGCGTTTCTTTCGTCGGTGGATATCACATATATATATTATAATTAAAATATTAAAAATTAAATAATAAGAAAACAACTTGTCTAAAAACCACAAAATGAAAATAACTTTTTATTCGTCTAGTTTCGCCTGTTACAGCATTATCAAGACTGAATACATGTATTCAGTCTTGATAATGCTGTAACAGGCGAAACTAGTCGAATAAAAAGTTATTTTCATTTTGTGGTTTTCAGACAAGTTGTTTTCTTATAATTTAATTTTTAATATAAATATGAACTACCACAGAGTTGATTCATCGTCCATCGAATTTATATATTATTATATATATTTATATATATATATATATATATATATATATATATATATATATATATATATATATATATATATATATATATATAAATATATATATATATATATTTATATATATATATATATATATATATATATATATATATATATATATATATATATATATATATATATATATATATATATATATATATATATATATATATATATATATATATATATATATATATATATATATATATATATATATATATATATATATATATATATATATATATATATATATATATATAAAAGGAGGGTAGTCGCTGACTAGTTAGGAGGAAACCTATTTGTAGGGACTGCAGCAATGTAAAAGGAAACTGAACATAGAAAATGATGCTAAATAATCAGAAATGTTGATGCATTTTTGAAGTTATCATAATTACATTTCTCAACGAAATGACATCTATTTGTCATTTCGTTCAGAAATGTAATCATAATAACTTCAAAAATGCATCAACATTTCTGATTATTTAGCATCATTTTCTATGCTACAATGCTTCTTATAACCTATTATGAACATATATGTAAACATCCTCAAGATAGATTCTCCCTGATGATGGAATAAACAATTCCGAAAGCTTGGAAAAACTTCAAATAGTTTCCTTTTACATTGCTGCAGTCCCTACAAATAGTTTTTCTCTTATATATATATATATATATATATATATATATATATATATATATATATATATATATATATATATATATATATAACACGTTTGAGAAATGAAACTCTGAGTTTAACGATTTTCACATATAATAAAACAACAATTTCAAAACTCGTTTCGCTGACACTACAGCTTCTTCAGGTGCGAATTTCAAACTAAAACTAAAATATCTAATGCAAGGTTTGCAAAGTATAATTATAAATTTGGGAAATCCATTCTGTAATTCTAAGAACAAACTACCTTTATTCATTGAAAAGGTTTAGAAGGGAGGAGCGGTTCACATCCAATTGGTTGTTAAGTAACTTCTGGGAAGTTTTATGCCTATTAATTTCTAAAGTTTCCATAAGATTTAATTTTGAACCTGGAGCTCCGGTGGCGGAGAGGCTATAGGTAGCGCTATGCCGTCTTCGTTGACGGAGTTGGTGGGTTAAATTCCCACCGTGTTCCTGGGTGTTTGTATCCGTCCGGATTTAAGTTGTTCCCCTCATTATAGTAAATTGATGGCTAAATGTTCTAGTTAACGAAGTCAAAATTGTACGGAGGTCGGGCGCGTGTGAGAGGGCACACGTCCCACCTCTTAAAAAAATAAAATAATTTTGAACCTTTTGTTCCGAGATGTAGAATTTCGAAATCCGATTTAAAGTCATGTTTTTCTTTCCCAGAATGGATTTTCCAAATTTATAATTATACTTCGCCAACCTTGCATTAGATATTTTAGTTTTAATTTGAAATTCGCACCTGAAGAAGCTCTAGTTTCAGCGAAACGCGTTGTGCAACTGTTGTTGTTTTATTATATGTGAAAACTCTGAGTTTCATTTCTCAAACATGTTAAAAATTGATTTTTATGGAGTAACGGCCTCATCAATTCGAATATATACCGGGTGTAAATGAGTGATGGGCCACCCCTATAACTTTTTAATGGATACTTCGATTTTATTGAAATTTGGGTGGTTTATCTCAGACGTAATTTTGAGTTTTTTCACATACAAAATCAATATGGCTGACTTCCGGTTTCACAGAAAACGATATGAAAAATAAAAATGCAAATGGAACACCCTATATATTTTTACATATTTTAATTCTGAGGCTTCATATACATACCTACATTCCATCTGTAAAAATTTTTTTTTCATATTTCGTAAACTGGGCCGGTCTCAGTAGCAAAGGGAACTAATAAGAATAGGATTTTTAATAATTACTTCGTTATTTAGTAATTGAGAAAACTGGTGTGTGAATCATTTTGAAGGAATTTGAAGGACCTTTTTGATATACAGGGTGGCCCATGTATGTTTCTATTTAAAAAACTGAGTTTTGGTTCGAAAAAGAATTCAATCGTCAACAAACTTCACGAAAATGAATTTTTTGAAAAATTATTACTTTGGGCGATATTTTAAATCAATTACCTATGATTTAGACGACATCGCAGCCATCTACGATAAAAAAAAACAAAATGAAAAACAAAATTGAAACAGCGCTAGAATTGACATTTTACAGATGGAATATATGTATTTGAAGCCTCAGAATTAAAATATGTAAAAATATATCGTTTTCGGTGAAACCGTAAGTCAGCCATATTGATTTTGTATGTGAATAAATTCAAAATTATGTCTGAGATAAACCACTCAAATTTCAATAAAATCGAAGAATCCATTAAAAAGTTATAGGGGTGGCCCATAACTCATTTACACCCGGTATATATATATATATATATATATATATATATATATATATATATATATATATATATATATATATATTGTGAGTACAGATTTCGCGCCGCGAAATACATATAACCAGCTCCCTTGAGAAATTGTTCGATAAATTTTAATTTAAATTTTATTTTTATATAATATATATTATTTCATTAAAAATCACGAAATAATACCATGTTTTCATTTCAGTTGTATACTGTGATTATGCTGCAGCTGGTAGATCTCTACAATTCATCGAAGAATACATCCTCAGAGAAGTACTGCCCTGCTATGGAAATACTCATTCTTCGACAAGTATAACGTCACTACAATCTACATTATTCAGGTAATCTTAAATTATTATTTTTATACAGTATCAATTTGGTTTTCAACCAACGTCCTTTTTGATCATATTATACAAGCCTTATATGACGAACGCCTATCACAATTTTATAGTAGTATTTGTTTCGGCGAATTATTCAGAGTGTTTTCATACTCGACGATCTTTATTCCAATTATTCCGTGCAGAATACGTTATTATTCAAACTTCTTATATAGGTATATTACTGTTTTCACAATAAAATATTCGAATTTAGTGTCTTCATAAATGTACAAACATGAATGTTTGCATTTATGACATCACTTAACACCGAAACCGTTTGACCGATCATCGCCAAACTGAGCACATGTATTTGTGTTTTCCTTGTTTTTATGCAATTCATTTAACTCAACTCGCCCCTAGATGGCGCTGCAGCGCGTCAACTTTCATATATATATATATATATATATATATATATATATATATATATATATATATATATATATATATATCTATATATATATATATATATATATAAATTTATATATATATATATAATATATATATATATATATATATATATATATATATTGTATATATATGTAAATATATATATATATATATATATATATATATATATATTAATATCCTTAAATTTAAAAAAAACTAAAGGAATTTTTATTAAGAAATTAAACTTGAATGTATATATATATATATATATATATATATATATATATATATATATATATATATATATATATATATATATATATATATATACATAATCTTTTGATAATTATTAGCAATAACAGGCTTGTTGAATCTCAAAAAACTCGATTTTATTAAAAAGTTGACGTTTCGACATTCGTGGCTTTATCAAAACTTTTGAAAAAATTGAATTTTCTTTGACATTTATTGATTTGAAAAAATTTGAATAGAAAAAGACTACTATGTCTCACTAAATTTTTTTTCGGCTGTGGCCGTTCTTTGTTATTTATTACGTGCTATTCAGTCCAATATTAACATTCAAATCTGTTATTATTAGATGGTAAGGGAAACCACAGAAACCTTTACCCACGTAATGTTCGAAATAGGTTCAAATTATTTTGATTTTGAAAAGTCAAAGAATAGGGTACTATTTATCTTGTTTTCAAAAATTTCTCATTGCGGCTGTGGCCGTCTTCAGTTATTAATTACGTGCTATTTAGTCCAATATCAACAGACAGGTCCGTTGATATTAGATGGGAAGGGAACCACAGAAACCTTCACCCACGTAATGTACAAAATAGGTTTAAAATATTTGATTGTTGTCTTTAAAAGACATTACTTGTAATTTTGGAGATCACATGTTCTAAACTATACTTTCTTTTTAGAAAAATTGAAAATTCTAGATGTTTAGATTTTGTCCTAGAAGATGAGTTGTTATGGTTAGAGTTTGTTTGTTTTGATTTATGTTGTTTCTTCGAAAAATTAAAGAATTAAATCTGCGTATATTGAACTCAAATGTTTGATATCTGTTCTATCATTTACGACTTTATTTAAATTTTTTTGAATATGTAACATTTCTAAAATTTCTCTGCGTTTTTGATCTTTTTCTATTTCTAAAATTTTCGTGCTATTAAAGTTGAAAGTATGATTCTCATTGTTTTTATGTTTTATTAGAGCTGTGGTTTGTGTTCTGGTATATTTGTGTGCTTTTAGTCTTTCTTCTAAATTTTGAAAAGTTTGTCCTATATATGATTTATTACAATTATTACAGGGTATACTATAAACAATATGAGATTTTTGCAGAAGAGGTGTTTTACTTTTTAATTTAGAATATATTTGTTTTATTTGATTTTGTTTTATTTTGATTTTTTCTATTCAAATTTTTTCAAATCAATAAATGTCAAAGAAATTTCAATTTTTTCAAAAGTTTTGATAAAGCCACGAATGTCGTGGCGAAACGTCAACTTTTTAATAAAATCGAGTTTTTTGAGATTCAACAAGCCTGTTATTGCTAATAATTATCAAAAGATTAGAAATAGTTCACAGGCAACAACAATTCGAATAGATAATATATATATATATATATATATATATATATATATATATATATATATATATATAAATATAAATATATATATATATATATATATATATATATATATATATATATATATAATATAAATAAATGAATAAATATATACATTCATATTATGTTATCACTGATTGAATTCCATTGATTCTCAATATTCCTCAAATTTTTCCGGTAAAGAGACTCCGAAATATCAATTTCCTCAATCAGAAAATTCTAATATTGGAATATTCCGTTGCCTTGACTGCTTCCGCGCAGAATTACATAGGGAAATTAATTCGCTTGTATTTTGAAACCGAAGTGTTATTAATGTTTACCGGGTTTATATATCATCCGCCTCCTACACGCACTAAAATAGATGAAATGTGTGGAAATGCGATGGATGTGCAAATGAGTAACCTTCATGATATTCAATTGTCGCCATGTCTAACATGAAGGTATTGAACAACTGAATGACTGAAGCGATATAACTGTTTCCTAATTGTTATTGTAATTAATTGACAACTTGAGAAAAATTGTACTAGTAATTACATCAAGGAGAATGGGGTTGAAAGAACCCACGGGTGTTTATACACCTCTCACAGTAAACGCCGTTGCCAACTTTGAGATTCAAAAAAGGAAAGCGCTATGCACACAGAGTAATGAACTACATTTACACAGAGACGAATTGCAGAAGATAAACACGGCAGAATTGGCGTCTGAAATTAAGATCGTAGCGTCGGAACGGCTAATATCGGTACTACTCTATGGGCCATTAACGGTTTGTTTACATTGTTTGGAAATGATATTTACGTTCATTTCATTTTGTGTTTCCGAACGTTTAGCTTCGTAATTGTGTTTTTTTGGACTTCTTATTTTCCAGTGGTTCATTGTGTTTCGATTGAGGACAATATTATCTCTGTTCAACAGTAGATAACCTACCTACATCAGGTTTTGAGTATAATGGACAAAACTAAGAACTTACTAAGAAACAACATGAAATAAAGGAAAAATTAACATGAATACACTGCTTGAATGGTTTGAACGTAATGAGTTATTATATTTTTTGAATTTTCCTGACGAATAACAGCTCTCCTAAAAGTACGGTGGACTTCTGAGATTTTGGTTTTTCAAAGAATCTCTGTTTTCCTGGTTATATAATTGAATATTTTAGTTTTTACCTAGCTGTAGGGTCAAGTTTTATTTCATATTTTTGATGTTATGATAAACTGTTATTTTGGTTGTGGAAATAAACATTATTTATAATTATTATTTTAATAGTATCTCTGGTTGTTACATGAAAGAAAATACAATTATCTAGAATCTCTGGATGATGGCCCAGGTTCAGATTCCGATAAAAGTGGAAGATTTTTCGTTGGAATAGCATTGGACTTCAAAAACCCTACGTTTTCGGTTAGCTGAAAATTGCACATCATCAGTTGGTATAATTCTATATGGAAAAATCCACAAACTTACTGCAGGGAAAATAATTATTCTCAGTAAACTGTAAAGAACAACTCTCTTATGTTCAGACACTTTTTTTCAATCTTCAAGTTATGAATCCACACCTTTCTTCTGTCCATCATTTCCTTGTTTCCCAACTTTGTTTGGAATACAACTTTGAATTGTCCAGCTTTCGGAAAGGTATTTAAGCTATATTCGGGTCTTTTTGCCCAAGATGAACAATAGAATGCACAACAATAGTGATTCATCTCTTCTGAACGTTTGTACACGATCCCAAACAAAATTAAACACAATTAAAACTCAACAACTTCTCATATAAAATACACGTAAGCAGATGTAAAACAAAGTAATCTATGGCCCATACGTTAGTAATATTCTACACCGGTAGGGGGCGTATGGCTTATCTACGTTCGCCAATACACACAGAGTAGTGAACTACATTTTCACAGAGACGACAGTGCAGTATACAAAAACGTCAGAATTTCGGTTGTTTTTCGCCATGTGCAACGCCATTGGACCAAAGATCAAATAAGAAAATTAAATTCTCGAATTTTTTTGGTTAACGCTTCGCCGGCAACAAACAACCACATCTAAGGTATAAACCTTAAAGTTTAAATTTCAAGATTTCGTGTCGATGCAGAACACGTAAGAAAATGAGTTAAATCTGTTGAATTCCAATTTTTTTAAATATATTATTAACATTGCAATTTGGAGGTCATGTCTTTGAACAATTTACAAATTCTACTCTAAGTGGTTTTTTGATGGAAGTGTGAGTCGGAACCTTCATATTTTGATCCACAATTCATTATTATTTGACATAATTGTGTTTGTCATTTTTGAAGTGAACCTATTGTGAGTAGTTCAATATAGTTTTATCGAATGGAACGTTGTCGCTTTTCATGGAAAATAATATTGCAGTTTTGGCTAAAAATTTCTAACAATATACAAATTTACAGTACCTAATTATGAAAATTGCAAATTAATACCACTATGATATCTTTCTACAAATTGATGGAAATATTTGGTAGTTGTTAGGACGAAAAAATTCTACTAATAACCTTTTATATTGTGAAACATCCGTCTTACGTGTGACAAAGTTGACTCTATTCAGGTCTAGTATTCATTGATCCTTTCTCAAATTTCTATGTGAAAAATTCGTGTTCTATAATTAATTGAATAATGTCATATGTCAATAACTTATTTCACGGTTTCTGACGTCATACGCGTCGTGCGAGAACACAGAACGTGATGCTGTTTCGATGGTTTCCAAGAAAAAATATTACCAACGTTAATACTCGATGGGAACTTCCAAGGTATTCATCAGCATCAAACTACGATATCGAACTGAACATCGTGAAGTAATGGTTGGTAATTATGGATTATGAACCTCGAAAATACGGACAACGCCCGAAATGAGGGTTACTTAAATCTATTTCGAAAAATGTGATAAGATCAATTAAATGAACGGTTATGGGACCTGTCCAATCACGAAACTGAGTTAATACTGGGAGAAAAAATCTTGCAATAAGCTGTCTTCTCAAACTGCAAAATAAACAAAATCGGAATTCGGAATTTGTAATAACTAATCCAAGAGTTTATCTATAATTTTATAATTGAATGACAGCCAAATTTCATCATATAATCATAGATACTCGTCGTCTGTGACCTTGTCTATGAAATTCGCTTTCGTCGAATTATATTGATCGTTTGGAATGATGAATTTAATTTGTTATGAAAAAGCAGAGTATACAGCTGTGATAACATAATGAGTTATAATGAACTCAATGAAGTTAGATTAATACATTTGTTGCGTTGAATCGATCAGGAAATGTGGTACTTTCTTTATAATATAATCTATAAGTCAGAGAGATTCATTTTTGATCTTTCTGACAGTTTTCCTTCAATTTTTTAGAATTAGCAACTCGTTTTGAGCGATAGAAAACTACCTATCTTTTCCTATAACTGCCTCATATAAGTAGATGTTGATCATGTCAATTTTTTTGGCGTGATTGTGTTGAACTTTATTCATATCAGTTCGATTATATTCGTGTTTTCTGCGAATAACTTTGTAATAAATTGGGATTGTTGATTTGAAAATCTTATTTTAATTCACCGATTCTCATCCTTTTTTTTTCCATTCAACAAGATCATTTTTTTTATCAATTTATATTTTTGACAGAAATTCTCAAATCTGAGTTATTCAGTATAGAAAAACAAATTATAATATGGTTATGAATCATTGGACGTCTGAATACCTAATCGAAAGATAGTAGGTGAGTATATATATATATATATATATATATATATATATATATATATATATATATATATATATATATATATATATATATATATATATATATATATATATATATATATATATAATATATATTATATATATATAATACACACATATATATATATATTTATATATATATATATATTTATATATTTATTTATATATATTTATATATTTATATATTTATATATATATATATTTATATTTATATATATATATATATATATATATATATATATATATATATATATATATACATATATATATATATCGCCTTCTCTACAATACACTCTGTGTAAAATGTATTATATTCTTGGATTCAATCATCGTGAAATTAAAAAATTGTTTATACATAAAATTGCATTCTTCGGTAAGGTCTACTCTACATTAACGTATTTATTAATGACCTCCCTTTGTCACAATTGATAAAAGAGCGATATATATGACCACCCACACAATAATAAATCAAGTTCCCTTGAACTACGGATCAACCCTCACAAAGAAAAACTTCAACAAACAGTTTATGGAACAAGTGGTTTACATTGAATAAAATGCATTTGACCTCTGGATGGGATCACATTTTAATATACCGTGGTTGTCATAGAAGAATGGAAAGTTCAGTGTTAATGTTACACAGAGAATAACGTCATTCCGAACGTGGAGCTTTGAAAAATCGTAATGTTTGTGTTCATTAAGAAAGCTAATATGCATGCACGTCATTGCTTATTTCCGAACGAAACCTTTCCTTAATTTTTTTCTGATGAGAGAGATTTATAGAGAATCATAGAATTCGAAGAAGTTTTGCAGGATTCTATTTCCAATATGTATCACAGAAAATTGATTTAAATGTTGCTTATACCAGTTACATCAATTATTGTCAATTATTGATTTATTTTCATATATTAAAGACTTAATAGCCTATTTTATTTTACGTACTCTTTAACTATGTGTTATTGTATCCATGAAATCAAATGGAAACAATATCGTTGCAGAATTCTCGGTTTGTTACTACAAATATCCTGTGTTTACGACTTACTTCAAAGTTGAAACTCCAGGCGTCTCATCAAAAGGTAATAAATTTTCATTATCTAATGCCATGTTTACAATCGTAAATACGGAATCAATTTTGCGGCGTTATCACGACAGTCGATCGTGATTGACGCCAACACCAGTAACAAATCAAACAGAACGATTTTATTCGTTTATGGGACATCAAAAATTTTACATCATCAGTATCAAGATGACTTGTTTTGCAGTAGGTAATATAAATTATAATTATTGCTACGCTTTGAACTTACTAGGGAAATAATTGTATAGTTATGATTTTAAAATATCGGATAAAATAATTTGTTATTGAATCTACCTAGAACTTCATAACATTCATTGGTTATTCAAAATGATTATTCGTGTTCTAATTATATGTTGATTGAAGATTGAATTATAAAGTTATTATATCGAAAACTTCTGATTATGTAATATCTTAATAGTACCTACCAGTTATTTATAGAGGAAAAATAATGGATTTTTCGTTATTTGAAAAGAATTTTTTTTATGATATTAAACTTAGTCAGAGAATCAGTCTCTTATTCAACAATTAACTCCGAAAAAAGTGTTCGTATTTACATTGACCATCTTCAATATTCAAATTTCGAACGAATGATTGAATAGGCAAATAGTTTTTTAACTGTAAGTGTTAACTATGCTAACATAGATATCAAAGAACATAAAGTGAACTTGAAAGCTATCGAAAATGTCTATTATCTGGTAATTACTTCTACAAATATGCCATTACATTACCTACGTGTATATGCTAGCACTCATGAACAAAATGATTATAGGAATGATAATATCAATAGGTACTTGTTCTTGTCACATGATGAATAATTATATATAGTTTCATATACTGACAACGAATATGAAGAAAAGGAGAGGTCATTTGTACTAAAAAATATTGATCATTTTATTTAATGCTTTTGTTATGTTAGTAATATGCCATTTAAAGAAAATTCATCAATCTTCGCATTTTTTATGTGGAAATAGGTCGAATATACAAGGGTACAAAAATGCGTGTGCAGTAGAGTTTCGCATTTTCCTCGCAGTTTTGTAATTATAAGAGAAAATCGCAGAATTCCTCACAGCAAATCAATTCACTTATTAATTTTCAACTTTCTAACTAAATTTGGTCACATACCTAATTTGGGAGCTGTGAAAGAGCAAATATCCTTTCAAGACGTTTTTAGGTTTTCGTACCTCGAAAGGAAAAAAGTGAATCCTTATAGGATCACTATGTTGTCTGTCTGTCAAGACCCTTTTTCTCAGGAACGCGTGGAGGTATCAAGCTGAAATTTATATCAAATACTCAGGTCTACCGTCCCTTGGAGCTGTGAAAAAACTTCTAAGTCAATGCAATCAAAAGATACAGCCGTTTATGCCTCAAATTTCCGCAAATTTTCGACACTCG
Source organism: Cynegetis impunctata (assembly GCA_030704885.1). Classification (NCBI taxonomy): domain Eukaryota; kingdom Metazoa; phylum Arthropoda; class Insecta; order Coleoptera; family Coccinellidae; genus Cynegetis; species Cynegetis impunctata. Next base: position 2,154,764 of record JARQZK010005055.1, read on the forward strand.
CAAGGGGTTTTTTTCCCCGCAAGAAACAGTATAAAATTGCGATAAAACTGGGTTACATTAAGTGAAAAATGTTTCTCCCCAAAAATATGGGTAAATCATACATCATAAGTATTTTTCTAACATAATTCGTTAACTACTAATAAATATTCCAATGGTTCCAGCAGTTTACTTTTGAGATCATACATGAGTCTCCATGGATTAAATTAGAGTGAATATTCTTTCACAAATTTTAGTTGTTTCTATTTAAGTATTTGATTGTTAAATCTCATTGTGATTCTATGCTTCTCTTATAAGAATTCTCTTTCGTAATCAATGGATGTCCCTAATTACGTGCTATTCAGTCTTATATGAGAAGTCTATAATTGCCTATTCCCTAAAACAAAAATTAGCCTAAGACGTCCTATTTATTTACGGAAAATGCAGCTGTAGAAGTATGGTACCTTTCAACGTGTAATTTATAATGTTGAAATTTCTCTTATTTTTTATCAGGCAAGAAGCCAGGGAACTTATCAAGAATTCTGTGAACGCGAATGACGAAGATGCCGTCATTTTTACCGGACACGGATGTTCTGACGCCATTAGGAAGATAATAGGAGCTCTGGATTTACGTGAACCGCCCATCATCTTCACAGGTCCAAGCGAGCACCAAGACAACATCTTGTTATGGCAAGAGACTGGCGCAAAAGTAAGTCTCTTCATAAATATTAATTCTCAGTGTTAATTATATTTTTGTTCCTTACTAAAACACCAGTCTCTATAAACCCCATCGCAAAGGCACCAACTGTTTCTATTATTATCTATTCTAGAATGGACTAGCAGAAGTGCTACCAGGTTTTCAACAAAATCTGTCACTTAAAAATTACAGTAATTAATTAATTTAAAATGTTATTTACAAAAACACTCCTCTAGAATGGACTCGACTAAACCTGTCAAAAACTACACAAATCAAATAATTTCAAACGTGATTTGACAATGTGCGCACTATTTTCCTCGAGGAGGTTCTTCCTGCAAAGTATATTTTCCAATGCTCTCAATATTTAATAAGTAGCAACCTTCTAACATATCGGATCGTCTACCATGTGCCATTCAAAAAGAAATATTAGAAAACAGATCACCATAGCCAACTTTATTCATTCCTTTCAATTCACAGATAATAAGAATCCTGGAAACGAAGGAGGGCCTTCTGGACCTTCAGCACCTGGAAAACCAGCTCAGGTTTCACCAGAACTACAACAGACTGATGATCGGCTGTTTTTCCGTTGCCTCCAACGTGACGGGGATCATAACGGACGACGTGGCGTGTACGATACTCCTGCACCAGTACCGCGCCCTCGCTTTTTGGGACTACAATATAGCGGCGCCATCTATAAGTGTCGATATGAACCCAGTGGTGCCCGGGGTAGAAGACGGCACCAACGCCAATAAGGACGCCATCTATTTTTCCGGTCATAAGTTCATAGGGGGAATTCAGACGCCAGGTTGGTAGCTACAGCTTTATTTTTTAATTAATATCAATTCAAATTAATAATTTGGTGGAATTTGAAATTATATATATATATATATATATATATATATATATATATATATATATATATATATATATATATATATATATATATATTTGTTCATCATTTTTTCGAAAATTTTCCAACATTTCACCAAATGCTACCACCATTTGTTGCAGAAGATCTTTTTTAAATGGTTGATTCCGTTTAATAAATACCACTTTTCAAATAACCACATGACAAAAATCCAATGGTTTTAAATCTGGCGATCTTGGAGGCCATTCAATGAAAATTCTGTAACTACGACATGTTTAGCATGTTTATAAAGATATGTATGTCATACACATATTAAACATTTAATAACATTATTTCTGTTTTTCAGGAATACTAATCGCAAAGAAAAATCTATTTCGTCGTCTGAATCGCTGTGAGGGTGATGGTTTCTTCGTAAACGAACAGAATAAGGTGAAAAAATATGAGCTTTTTTAAATGAATCACAAGTATAGCATCGGTTTTTCGTTTTCAGACTTTAGAGTTACAAGAGGAAGGCAGCTGTGCCGCCATGATTGAATCCATCAGAGCTGGATTGGTAACTCAACTCAAGGATGCTGTAACGACATCTGTAATAATGCAACGACAGGAGAAAATGAACAAGTATGTTGAGATTATTGAAAGTTAGATTTAAATTTTCAATTCTGAGTAAAGATAAAGAAAATTATTAATTTTCGATAGTAATTCATAAAATTCATTATTGCTGCTTCGTTTGATATTATTTACAATATTTAATCTAAAATATATTCTCTAGTTTTATACATTAATCTTTCGTTGCCTGATTTTCTTCATGTTCGTTTTGCAGACAGATGTTACAACACATTCGCACAATTCCCGAACTAATACTGCTGGGAAATAACTCTCCTAATTTGAAAAGACTGCCACTGTTTTCTTTCATGGTGCGACATCCTAGGGGACTGTTCCTTCATCATAATTTCGTCTGCGCTGTCCTCAACGATATATTTGGTATACAGGCGAGGTCAGGGTGTCCCTGCGCCGGACAATACGCGCAGGATTTGTTGGGGATAGACCAGAGCCTGGCGGATCAGTATGAAAACATCATTCTGGAGGATAGGTAAGCTTGGCGTCTATTTGACGATCGTCTCAGGTACAAACACTGAAGGTATCTAAAGAACGATGTTCAGAATTCAGAAGAAAAATAATCACCCTCCTCTATATATAACTTTTCGTTATAATAATAACCCGCCATACCGGGTAGCGCGTTTGAATATGTTCACCTGGACTATTTTCAATGAAGTGTAATCTTCTGGATATCGTCATGGCGAACATTTTCTAAAGAAGTAGATTCCGTTTTATAAATGACACTTCATAACTGACCGCGTAAGACGAACTCCAATAGTGTTAAATCTGGTGATCTTGGAGGCCATTCACTGAAACCTCTCCTACAAATTAAGTTTTGGGAAAAATTGAGTCAACACAGGAGATGCATAGTGTGGTGGAGCGTCATCTTGCTGAAAAAGTATCATTCTCTTGAATCATAATTTTTTTCAAAAATTTCCACAATTCGAGAATATTTTACAACTTGGAGTAAACTATCAGGTAATAAAAATGGACCATTAACAAAATTCTACTACTGTTTGGAAGTAAATGGCATGCAATTTAAGCATCTACTTGATTAAAATTTGTTTGAAAACTTCTTATTTCGACTTATTCATTTTATTGACATCTCCAACGGCTTCTTACGTTCATTTCAACTCAAAGCAAATGATCTGAATACCCTTAAAATGTTTTTCCACTTGAACCTCATGCCACCAAAGATTTTTGCATACACTATTAAAAAAAAAATTATTGAGCTAATCTTAAGTAAGTAGTCGCAAATTATGTGGGACATCTAACCTCGTGAATTACTCCACATCTTAGGAAAGCTGCATTGCCTTTCATTGTGCTATCCAAGAGTAACGTTTTGAACATTTTGTTTCATGCTCGCTAACAATCTGCAGCACAATAACTTAATTTTGAAAACTATCGTCAAAATAACAATGCATATTGTTGCTATAACTGTATGCGGGATGTAAAATATGTCAGTAGACTTCGTTATCGTATGACTTAATACACCTTGCACAAGAAACGAAACATCAACGCCATCTACCTTTATAGGAGATTGAGCAGTCTTAACCTGGGCACCGATAACTCCACCTTCGAGCTGTTACGTCCCGGCTTCACCAGGATCAGTCTTCCGTACTTCATCAACGACAACGAGCTGGCGTACATCATGGAGGCTGTGAAGATGGTCGCCACCGAGGGCTGGAAGCTGCTGCCGCAGTACGTCGTCGATCTAGACAGCGGCGAGTGGCGCCACTACACCAACGCCATAACCAAGGACAGAAAATGGTTATCATCTATACGCTACGTCGACGGCAAGATGACCATGAACGAGCGCCGGATATCGGGTCCTGGACTGTTCCCACAAAGCTACTCGGAGTGTCTGCAAACTGCCAGAAATCTGTTCAACAGGTATGGATTATGAATTACCTTCAAAACTTTTCGTTAAATGGAATGAAATTCAAAGAACTAACAATACAAATGAAAATATAATCTTACATTGAACTAGATTTAATTATATTCGATTTGTGTCCTTCCGGATTGACCTATATTAATTCAAAAACCATCAATAAGAATCTGCAACTTCATTTTTAGGGCGAGGAAATCTGCGAACAGAAAATCCTTCAACGACCAAGAGCTAACCTTCGACGCGAGAAGTGAAAACATCAGATGGTTCATGCTGCCTCAGGAAGCCCAAGATTTGCTCACGAGCAACGCTCAAAACGTCAAACAGAACGTCCCATTCGATCCCTCCTCCAACTGCCGACATGCCACGCCCAAAGACGATTACGCGCAGACGCCGCACCCGCAGCTCCCTAGCGCCACCTCGCGGCACTACAGTTTCCCATCCATCGAAGATCCCAACATTCTTACGTGCACTTCGCCCCTGCCGTACTTCTTGAGAGACGTCAACGGGGGGTTGTATTACCCTCAACCGATGAACTTCGCGATTGGCGAGGCCGTGAACTCGGCAAATTTGAACCAGTTGCACCAGAGTTTCGTGCGCGAGAGGTGCCTGAGTTTGGGAGCGAACAACATGTCTTCGCCGGTTCTGAGCCCGTCGACGAGGGCCAGCTTAGGTTTCGGTCAAGTTCGAACGCGCAACTTGAGTTGCGGCAGTCAGAACGACAACTCCTTGGATTCCGACGCGAATTTGTCGCCCACGCACAGTTTAACGATGCTGGCGGGATGCGGCTTCGAGGCCCCGTCCGTCGGTCGCGCTTCCCCCGCTCCGGACTTGCAGACGTACGTGACGGAAAGGACCAAAGAGCTGGCCACCAACATCAAGAGCGAGCTGCGCGAGGTGATCTCCAAGGTGGAGGACGTGCTGGAGAACACGGACAGCTTGACGTACTACAACGAGCGGCATAGCGGTAGCGAGGACGGTAGGAGCGATTCGATATCCGCCGTGGAGGTGGCGGAGTACCTGGAGAAGGTGTCGATCGAGATGGCGAACGAGGTCAAGTCAGAAATCAGGGACGTGGTGAGCGCGGTGGACGTGTTCATCGCTCCCGAAAGCCAGCATTCGTTCTCGAGGGCTTCCAGTTACGGCGAAGATTCGTCGAGTTCCAAGGTGCCATTTTATACTCCCGGTTCGAGTAGCGATACCGTTATTCACGTAATAAATAGAGCGGGCGATGCGGCCCGTGCGAACGTTGAGGATACTCAGGATGGTGATAAATTTAAAAATAAAAGTGAGTATCTTCTGGTTTTTATTTCAGTAATAATAATAATGTAGCTTTATTTCTGATAAAGGCATATATGAAACTTTATTACATTGTAAAACCTTGAAAAGAAATAGTGTCAATAAGAACAACAAACGCCAACGGTCGCTGGACAGACTATACCTCAAATTAAAAATATACCTGTTTTTGGAATTTTGCAAAAACTTCATCTTTAACGAAATTCAGGTGTATCGTTCTATCTATAACACCCCGTATATTGAGTGATTGTTGAATTGGATTGTCTTGAGTAATCTGAAATTTATGGAGTATTTAGATATGTTCAAATCAAAAAGATGCTTAGGTCAGTTTCCTACTTTCTCTCCTAGCTATATCTTAATAGGGAACCTCGATTCTAAAGTATTATATATTTTTTTCCGAGAATGTTGATATATTTTAAGAGGGGTACTCACCTTTAATTTTTTTTTCAAGATACAAAAAAGTTTCATGAAACCTAGATTAGGAGTTATTTCTCCTAAAGACATATAGACAAATAATTGGAGGTATGAATTTTTTTTCTATTTTGTTTTTTATTTTTTGAATAAAATAGAAGTAATGAATTTTTTAAATTTCAAATAAGGTTATCAACAAAACTAACGACATTTTGAGAATTATTTAACTGTTTCAGAAACAATGGAAGAAGCCAAAGAAAGCGTATGTACATTCTCGGCTTCCTCAGTCAGACACCGACTCTATGCATCTGCTAGAAGTTCTGGGTATAATGTCCTTGCAATCGGTCAACACCTCGATGATGTCTGCGAAAGTTTCCTGCTGTCTGTTTTCCACCACGGTAAACTGAGGGCGATGAGAAGTCACTATTATATCAAGTAAGTTGACTATTTATTAACAAAATATTCGGCCAATGAGAGAACAATGAGAGTCAAGATTATGCAAAATTTGCGGAAATGTACACTAATTTTGAATTAGTTATTTAATAAACTAGTTTATTAATGGTTGAGATATTTTAACGCGCGAGTGGAGCGAGCGCGTTAATAGTTCGAGACCACTAATCGCGAAAAAATGATTATATTATTATGAAAAAGCGATTTTAAAATCGTTTCATTGCTCCTGTCCATTTTCCTTCTCATAGTAGGCATGTCATTTGTTGATATTTTGACGTTTGTGAATATTTTTGTCATCATATTAAGTGAATGTCATTGCTCCTTTCTTTGTGTAGTCTTAAGCGCCCTGTAAACGATCAAATTTGTTTGACAAACTTGTTTGACAAACTTCACGTGTTCTTCAAGCAATGGCATAAACGATCAAACCAAATATCAAACAAATTTGACAAATTCTTCCTTAGTTACGGTTTTCTCGTTGACGTGACGTGACGCGTTCCATGAAAATTGAGCAGTACGGTTTTGAATTTAGTTGTCAAAAATGCCGTCAATCCAATTTTTCATCAAACACTTCAAACACGTGAATTGTTAGTAATAAACGAGTTTATTACAAGATTTTTCCGTCGACCTCATCATGAATTGAGTATAAATTCTTGATTGAAATAAATTTTTAATTTGCATAACAGATACATTTGACACAATATAAATTTCTATGTTCATTTCGATATATTTAAATTTATGCTCCCGATTATGGAGGGTAGAGGTAAGGAGGACCATCTCATATTGGAAAACAGTCGCAAAAGTGTCCAGTTGTAAACTGCAAATTGCAGTTCCAAAACCCTCCAGAGTGGCGCCAGAATAGCAAGAGAGCATGAAATAGGAAGGGATGCCATGCCGCGCTGTTGCCAACTTTTGTAATTGGGATTTTGAAGTTTGAAAGCTAGGTTATGTAGTTCATTTTTGAATGGGTGCTTTTATTATCTTATTTATTAGTTTATTGAATTAGTTTATTTTTGAGTCACTGTATTTTCTTTCCATAGAACTCAGTTCGTCTTCCAAAATTTTTTCAAGATACCTACTAGTCCAAAAATGCCGCTCTTCTGTTTAAAATGTGTAAAACTGTAATCGACTCATCGTGATATTCAAATCGCCATAAAAGATGCGCATAACATTGAACCTAAATCTACAGAGTACGATGAATCAGTTGGTTTTTAAGTGTCGGGAATAGGCCTGGGTAACACAGTGAAATAGTGGGTGTTGAAACAATGACACTAACACAACCTAGTGTTTCAACACATTGCGTTAGCAAAATTGTGTCACGATGAAGTCGTGAGTCATGCGTTACCTACATGTATTAAGAACAAATATGGCACTCTTAAAACTGAAACTGAAGCGCAATTTAAACACTTCTTCTAATTTATTAGTCTTCTACAAGAATTTGTTAATGAGGTAAATAAAAGTAAAAACGACTTCAATATGACAACAGCGCGTCATTTGAAATGTACCCACTTGCTATTGTGGCGCCACCAATTTGACGATTTTTGACGGACACTTTTTCATACACAGAGATGGTCCTCCTTACCTCTACCCTCCATACTCCCGATGGAACAATTTGAGAAATTCATAGATGGAATATTAGACATGTGACATTCTGAATAGTTCACAATACCTACAATATCCGATAAGGAATATGTGGAACTGGTGGAAGCTGAAGTGTTAATTACTTTCGAACGATTATTGCATAAAATTTTTTCCGCATTTTCTACTTTATTTTGTATAGAGTTAAATTTTTCGATTTGAATTATGAATTCCTTTTCTCTGTGGAATAACAGTACAGACACAGAATAATTCAACTATTCCGTGCTGAATACTTCTGTGTTTGGTTGCCCATGACAATCGTACATTAAAATAGGAGAAATTGTACATTAAAATGGGTCATTAATGATCAATTTCGTGTACGTTAAAGTAAGCTTTTATTTAGAGGTCGACGGAAAAAGTGATTTTGTGACATTCTAATGTTTATGGAAGTTGAATGTGTCGAATCATTAATCTTATTACAATATAATACTCGGTTTGAGGAAAAATTAAATAATCCTTGATGCACTTTTCAAATTGAAAATTAGTAATCAACTGAGTGATTCTACGAGATGAGGTAAATGTATTTCTAGTTGCAAAAATATACTAGATAGTTTCGGTCCTAATGCTCATTGCGTTTGTCTACAAAACGAACATAGATTATTTGAAGAAGAGCATGAAACGAACTAAGTAGTGTTCTTGCTCTCAAGTGCACGAATCGACGAAACTGTGCAAGAGTTTAACTTTATGTATATTTGACAATATGAACTTCTAGATAATTCTCTCTTTGCTATTATTTTTTTAGCACTTCGCTTGTTAATGATCTGTTGACCATAGCTAAGACTTGAGACAAAAAAGCAATGAACTTAAGCTTATAAACCTTCAACCGTCGAGATTTCTAGTTTTACAAAATTGTAGAACACACTACTACATTTTTTGAATACAATCTGTAAAAATCTGGAATATTCCAGGGAAGTCCTAATGATTGTAACACACATATACACTTAATGTCTTGCAACACAGCCTCTACACAACCCACTTCCACCCAGCAAAACCAAACTCCCTTACTTACAAATGCAGGAGTGGCCATAGGTGGTTCAAAAGAAAAGGCTGGACAAATACACACAAAAATATTTACCACCCACATACATCCACCAAGACCAAACTCCCTTACAAAAAATACCAAGGGCTAGTCTATCTACCACTACAACCATAGGTGGTTATAGAGAACAAGCTGGGCAAAGCTACACAAGAAAAATATTGACCATCCACACCTACCCACTTCCACCCACCAAGACTAAACTCCCTTACATACAAATATAGACCAGTGGCCATCTACCATTACAACCACGAGTGGGGGGGCCATAGGTGGTTAGAGAGAAAGGCTGTACAAATCGACAAACCCACAAAAAAAATTATTCACCACCCACATCTACCCACTTCCACCCACCAAGACCAAACTTCTTTACTAACAAATGCAAAACTTGGTATTCACGCTAGAACTGGACGAGAGAAAATTTTTTCTAAGAATGTTGCTCACGTAATGAATGATAAAACTCAAAGAAAATATATTCAGGCATTGAAGAGGCTGATGACTAAATATTCCAGGGAAGTCCTAATGATTGTAACACACATATACACTTAATGTCTTGCAACACACCCTCTACGCAACCCACTTCCACCCAGCAAAACCAAACTCCCTTACTTACAAATGCAGGGGTGGCCATAGGTGGTTCAAAAGAAAAGGCTGGACAAATACATACAATAATATTTACCACCCACATCCACCCACCAAGACCAAACTCCCTTACAAAAAATACCAAGGGCTATCTACCACTACAACCATAGGTGGTTATAGAGAACAAGCTGGGCAAACCTACATAAGAAAAATATTGACCATCCACACCTACCCACTTCCACCCACCAAGACCAAACTCCCTTACATACAAATATAGACCAGTGGCCATCTACCATTACAACCACGAGTGGGTGGCCATAGGTGGTTAGAGAGAAAGGCTGTACAAATCGACAAACCCACACAAAAAATTATTCACCGCCCACATCTACCCACTTCCACCCACCAAGACCAAACTCCTTTACTAACAAATGCAAAACTTGGTATTCACGCTAGAACTGGACGAGAGAAAATTTTTTCTAAGAATGTTGCTCACGTAATGAATGATGAAACTCAAAGAAAATATATTCAGGCATTGAAGAGGCTGATGACTAAATATTCCAGGGAAGTCCTAATGATTGTAACACACATATACACTTAATGTCTTGCAACACAGCCTCTACACAACCCACTTCCACCCAGCAAAACCAAACTCCCTTACTTACAAATGCAGGGGTGGCCATAGGTGGTTCAAAAGAAAGGGCTGGACAAATACACACAAAAATATTTACAACCCACATCCATCCACCAAGACCAAACTCCCTTACAAAAAATACCAAGGGCTATCTACCACTACAACCATAGGTGGTTATAGAGAACAAGCTGGGCAAACCTACATAAGAAAAATATTGACCATCCACACCTACCCACTTCCACCCACCAAGACCAAACTCCCTTGCATACAAATATAGACCAGTGGCCATCTACCATTACAACCACGAGTGGGTGGCTATAGGTGGTCAGAGAGAAAGGCTGTACAAATCGACAAACCCACAAAAAAAATTATTCACCACCCACATCTACCCACTTCCACCCACCAAGACCAAACTCCTCTACTAACAAATGCAAAACTTACAGATGACGATGATATAATTTTTTTTCCTTATTACAGAGATCACGACCTGAGAATAATCAGGCCCTTCGTGTACGTCCGAGAAAAGGCGATCCGTCAGTTTGCCACCGATCAAAATTTGCCAGTAATTACGAGTCCATCCTGCTCCGAGATAACCAAAGAGAAGCAACGCATCAGACAGCTCCTGGCCCAACAGGAAATCATGTATCCCAGACTGTTCCAGTGTTTCAGGACCGCCCTACTTCCTCTCATCAATTTTCAAATAAAAGATTCGGAAAAGCTTAAGCCAGAAAAGGCGGCAGAAGAAGAGGCGGAAAACGAAACGGACGAAGAACCGATACTGAATTGATTGGGGAAACGGTATGGAAATTGAAATTTATAGAATTTTATTCACCGTTGGATCTAGGTGTCTAAGGAAAATGCCTGATGGATGTTTTATGAAGTTGTCCAGGTGAAATATGTAATACGAGAGTGTAATGAGATGTACAAAGTGGATTTTTATTGTCTGTATGGGATATGTTTGGGTTCCAAGAAAGATTGAAAAAAAAATTTCCTATTCATTCATAAGAAAATTGCTAAAAAACTTTTTTTTTGCTCTCTTGGTTTATTCCGAATGTGCAGATAAGTATTTTTGTTTTGGGGGACCATCCATAAATTATGTCACACGTTGAGGGGAATGGAAGGCGGTCAACAAAGGGTCGCTAGTGGGTGGGACAGGTCATAAGCTCGTAACGTCACATGTACGAATCTGAATTATTGAAACTCTAAGGAAAATCTTAAAAATTCAACAACTTTATCATTATTATTGTAATGTTATTTTTTTTGATTCTACTGATATTTAGATATTTTCAGTTTATCTAAACAAGTTTAATGATATCATTTGCCAGTTATAAATTATATGAAGGAATGGTAATATATTAAATTCCATGGACACAAGATGATTGACTTGAGGTGTTTTGTAAATGTTCTAAAATCTTTTATTTATTGTTGATTTTATGAAAAAAGATTTTATATATAAGTCATATAAATAATTTTGAAAGAGCTGTTTTAATTTATATATTTAGAATTGCAAAATTTGTGACATCCCACTGGGGCAGGGGATTCTCACACCTCTAACAAGATTGGGGGGTCTCAAAAAAATCATTAAATTCGTGCGACGTAATTAATAATTTATAAATTTAAAATTGCAAAATTTGTGACATCTCACAGGGGACAGGGGATTCACACCTCTAACAAGGTTGGGGGGTCTCAAAAAAATCATCAAATTCATGTGACGTAATCAATAGTTTCTAAATTTGTGACACCTCAGTGGGGCAGGGGATTCACACCTCAACAAGATTGGGGGGTCTCAAAAAAATCATTAAATTCGAGTGACGTAATTAATAATTTATAAATTTAAAATTGCAAAATTTGTGACATCTCACTGGGGACAGGGGATTCACACCTCTAACAAGGTTGGGGGGTCTCAAAAAAATCATCAAATTCATTTGATGTAATTAATAGTTTCTAAATTTGTGACACCTCAGTGGGGCAGGGGATTCACACCTCAACAAGATTGGGGGGTCTCAAAAAAATCATTAAATTCGAGTGACGTAATTAATAATTTATAAATTTAAAATTGCAAAATTTGTGACATCTCACTGGGGACAGGGGATTCACACCTCTAACAAGGTTGGGGGGTCTCAAAAAAATCATCAAATTCATTTGACGTAATTAATAGTTTCTAAATTTGTGACACCTCAGTGGGGCAGGGGATTCACACCTCAACAAGATTGGGGGGTCTCAAAAAAATCATTAAATTCGAGTGACGTAATTAATAATTTATAAATTTAAAATTGCAAAATTTGTGACATCTCACTGGGGACAGGGGATTCACACCTCTAACAAGGTTGGGGGGTCTCAAAAAAATCATCAAATTCATGTGACGTAATTAATAGTTTCTAAATTTGTGACACCTCAGTGGGGCAGACGATTCACACCTCAACAAGATTGGGGGGGGTCTCCAAAAAATCATTAAATTCGTGTGACGTAATTTAAAGATGGCCAATGAAGAAAATGAAGTAAGATTCAAAATTTTTCTTCTATTTGTCTTGCTTTAATATTGCATATTGATACAAATAATAACAAAATCCTGTACAAATACCGGTGCGTTCAATACAGTTATGTTTTCGGTCTAGTGAAGACTTGAAAGTGTTCCAGTTTTTCTCGAAATATTTGTAATTTTCGATGAGAACGTTTTGAATGAAGTTAATTATTTTTGACTTGTAAGTCGATTGTATCATCTTGCCATTTATCAGATGATAATTATGAAAATTAAATGTTTTTATTAATGCAAAACGGCATAGATTATCTTGGTGGGCGAGATATCGCATTTTTTTGATATTTTGCACAATAAGACAAATTTTCTCTGTTACCTCAAAACTTAAGATGTGAATTTTGATTTTATTTAACTTAATTTTTGTCTGCATTTAAGGGAAAATCAAATGGAAGATCTCCTATAAATGAATATATGATTGAATTTATTTGGATTTCATTGGTTTACATATTATGTCTTTGTTTTATTGTCTGATGTATGTTTTAATAAATCTTGGTTATTATGAATAAGGCCTAACCAAAAATGTTTCACTTTGTTTAAAAGATAAGAAAAAATAAAGTTTAACTCATGAAATTTCTACAATAAGGAGAATTACCAATTATTTTATTCAATGCTTTTAGTTTTGGAGATTGACTCAAATGGTAAATTTGTCCTTGTTCCTGAATTTTCAACGTGATGTGAAATGTTTATTTATTTCAGAAAAGCTTCAGTTATGGTGTCAATTATTGTCTTGACTTTTTTAAATTTAAGTTTGTTAACTTTTTAATTTGTTTTATTAACTTAACTTTTACCTTTTAAAGGATTAAGGTATTCTAATATTTTCCATTAAATGGAAGCAAGTTATTGACTGATTTAGGCTTTTATATTATTATTATTATGTAAAATTAGATATGTGTTTACAATTTTTAGGTTTTGAATATTGTGATATTGCTTCAATTAAATTTTACTGTGAAGTTCTTTGAAAATAATATTTTCTTTTTAATTTTGGAATTTGAGAATGGTATATAATGTTGTTGATAGTGAAAAGAAATATTTAATAATGTTATGAATGAAATGTATTTTTTCCCTATTACATAATAAAATTTCGAAATAATGAGAATGGCTTTAATTTTATAGTCAAACAATTATTTATAAATGTTCACTTATTTTCGTTCATGAATAAATTGGACTTATTTGATTTTGTATTCAAAATCATATTATTGTTTTCTCCAGGTAAATCAGATATAGAATTTGTTGAACTAAACAAAGAGAAACATACAACAAAAACAATGTGTGCTAAAATATCCAATGACGTCGGCCAGCTAACAAATTCTTCAAAAATTCATAATGAAACACCTGTACTTTTTTTCATTATTTCTTTGAGATTTAATGCATGACGAACATTTCGAAAATTGAGGATGAAATAATACTTTGAAACGTGCGTCACGTATTAAATTTGAATTATCTTGTGAAAGTTCCTAACAGTATCATCATGAATGTCAGTTAAAAGACTCATAAATGACTATGAAATTTTATAAAATTTCTGTTATTTGTTCTATTCTGAACGGAAAACTGATCGAGTGTTAGTAGGACAACGCACGAGCCGTCGACCGCGGCGGTTGGCGGTCGGGCGGTTGTTAATTTGTACAGGAATATATGGTATAGTCTGTCCAGCGACCGTTGGCGTGTACGTCACCAATTGTATACGACGTCGATCGTGAACACTGTTGCCAGACGTAATAAATAATCTTAAATCTAAATAGCTAACCCAATTTTCAACAAAATGAGATATCTTGCATGTTTGACATGGCGGGGATTTTTAGCGGTAAATTCAAATTGACCATTATTCCCTACCAGAAGTTTCTATCTATATGGAATCCATATTCATCGATCGATAAATCAAACTTAATTACAAAATCTTCTAGGTTACTCGGCGACTGTCAAACGTGAAAAGCCGATTACCGGCGCGTTGGTCGAGAGGGTCCGACAACATTGCAAATTGTTCAATTAAATGACAACTTAACAAACATTCAATTTATTTTCATTACTCGGAATGTTAGTTTTTCTTGAGAGATACATACGATTTGATATGTTAAGAACAGAATATTTGTCGAAATGAATGATCCGGTCACTATCACCATATAACTACTTTTTCAGAAAATTACTTACGACAGATATGAATTTTGACCATTTCGAATTTTATTTATTTTGGTAGGCAGCCTTGCGTCGTTATTTGCGCATGACTGTGACGTACACGCCAACTTAGACTGGACAGACTATAGACAACGCACTGGCAGTCGCGTAACCGCGCTGTCGGCATCGGGCGCGGCAACCGCGCGGTCTTGCGGTTGTCGATTTGTACAGACTCGAATGACAGACCACGCAAGAGACCGCAATTTCGCGCGGTTTCCCTTCATTATTAATTTAACATTTGTAGTAAATTTGATATTTTTAGTCACTCCGGTAATTTCCTTTTCAATTTTGTTCAGTAATTCACCGAAAGACGACTTTGACATTCTGGTATAATTGAAAAATTTATCTTCGAAGCTTCTCAATTCTCTATAGAAAATTATGAATGCTCCTTTACTACTTCTTTGTTGAAACAGAGGGTGAACCCCCCAATATTTTGCTTTGCAACGACGTTTGTTTCGTTTTTTAGATAGAATATAAATTTGCCAAATGGCTACAGCTACTACCGCGGACACTTTCATGACGACTAGCGATTAACAAATCGCGACGGCCTCCGCAAAAGCAATCCGCTCGACCGCCAACCGCGGCGGTTGGCGGCTCGTGCGTTGTTACCCTTAAACTCTGAGTTTGTATTCGTCTTTTCAGCACAAAATAAGCAGATAACTTGGAAAAATCTCCATAACTACCAAAAATTATGAATGGACTGGTTATCTTTCAACCAGTTTATAATACTTCATTTATCAAAGTTTCTAAAGATTTTGACTTTTCCCGTTTCCGTTTCTCTGAACGTGTCCAACTTTTTTATATCTTCTATGATCAGAGAAATTGTTTATTAGAACTTGAAGAGAAGCTTTGTTTATATTTCGGTGATCTGTGTTAAACTGTCAAACAAAAGTGAGGCTAGAAGTTGTTGTATGAGCTTAATGATACTATTTTATTTGTGAATACTCAAAAATGGAAATATTAAAAGCTGAAATAGCAAGGAAACGAAAATTGCTCGAAGAAAAACAGGTGATAACTACTGCTAAAAAATATTTCAATCGTGGAGAACTTTTGGCTAAAGAACGAGAAGAATACATCAAAACTTATGGTCTTGACACTAAAAAGGGAGAAGAAAAGTCTGTTGATGTAGATGAATCTGCAGAGAGGAATGTTGATGATCATAGCGTCTTACCACGACAAGAAGTGATAACTCGATTGCGCGAAAGAGAACAACCCATACTACTTTTTGGAGAATCTGAGATAGATGCTTTTAAACGGTTACGTAGAGTGGAAGTATTAGAACCAGAGAGTAACAGAGGTTTCAGAAATGATTTACAAGAAGCTATGGAAAAAGTTGACCAAGAATATTTGGATGATTTTTTGAAATCTTCGAAGGATGAAGATGATGATAAGAAACCCATCGAACGAAATCAAGAAAACTGCCTCAGTTATGAAGAGATAAGAGAAATGTCTAAATCTATGGGACATGGGAATAGAGAACATGATATGACAGTTATAGTGCATTTTATTAAATTAATATTGAAATTATGGAATGACCAATTATATGTCAGAAGTTCTGAAGAGAAGATGGGAACGAAAGGAAAATTACTAGGTGCTACTTGGACACAAACTCAAGTTTATTTGAAACCATTACTTAGAAAACTAAAATCGTTCACATTGCCTGAAGATATATCAGATAGTTTAACTGAAATAGTAGTACATTTACTGAACAGAAATTACCTTAAAGCCAGTGATGCGTATCTCCAAATGGCAATAGGAAATGCTCCTTGGCCTATCGGTGTGACTATGGTTGGTATTCACGCTAGAACTGGACGAGAGAAAATTTTTTCTAAAAACGTTGCTCATGTAATGAACGATGAAACTCAAAGAAAATATATTCAGGCACTAAAGAGGCTGATGACTAAGTGTCAGGAATATTTTCCAACAGATCCTTCTAGGTGTGTGGAGTACGCGGCTTTTGGAAATACTGATCCTGTTCCTTCAACATCAACTTAGGTAGGTTTCAGTATTAACATGTATATATGTAATTATTTTAAGTATAAAGTAATGAATAAAATAATTATTTAGGTTTCACAAAGTGTTCATTTATTTCCATAGGTTCCTTAATATATAATAATTAACCAAATATATTGTAGGTTGTGCTTCTAACAGTTCCTTCAATTTCTAATAATTTTAAATATTTTAATTTAAGCTTGAACTAATAATGATTATTAGAAAATTGAATATCATAATAGATTGAATTAAATTTTTAAGGATAATGCATGGTAGATATGATTTTGTACTTTTCGAATTGGTGGTACCTTGTGCAATGAAATCGACAAAAAAATTTTTTATATTAAATTTATTCAAACATGATAACAAATATTCTTTTTTTATTCATTTAATATTATTATTGATGAGATATATCAATCTTCAAAATGGTCTGGCTCTTCAGAATCATATTCTCCTAACATTCGGTTGTGAGTTGGATCAAATGGGCTCTTCAGAAATAGAGTTGCAGGATATCTCTTATTTCTTACTTCAATTTCATAGTTTCCACTTTTTAAGAATTCATCATCCACTATTTTACCTTTAGGATGTTTGACGTATCTGAAACAAAAATTAAATTTCAGAAGAAAATCATCAACATTGTGCCGTTCTGAGAATATTTGAGAATAATGTATTCGAGAATTTAGAACATTTGGTATTGATGTACCATTTTAAGAATTTGTATTATTTCTTCCTTGTCGATTTTTTCATAATGGGTTGTATTGATTTATACTTATCTCTTGTAGTAAATGTTTGAACTATTGGAATTTGAATAGCTTTATATTATTTTGGATTGATTGGGCCGATACTTGGTGTAAATTAATAAACATATTAAAACAATGGTTAAAAATAACAATTTACACATTTATTATAAGAAATAACGCATGACGCACGTTTCGGTGGAACTTCACCTTCTTCAGATGCTAATGGCAAACTAACTATGATTCTCTGTTATATCGAAAACAAGAAATGACAAATTATGTAGAAGGGGTAAATACAAAGATGGTTACAAATAATTATTAGAAAAGGAAAAACCAATTCTGAACTGCTGTCAGGTAGTTCGGTAATTTTGAAAATTTTGAGAAGGGGGCTTGAAGTATGATCGATTTGGCTATTCAATAGGAGACCGGAATGCTTTTATTTATTTATCTGTAATGATTCTAAACAATTAAGTTTAATTCCCTTACTTTCAGTATTTAATATTTTAAAATCGAAATTGAATGTGTGATTTTCTTGGATTAAATGTGAATCCGACTTCTGATTAACAAAGCTACGTTTGTGTTCTGAAATTCTAGTTTGAAAACTTTTGAAAGTTCTACCAATGTAAAACTTATCACAATCGCCACAATTAATTTTATAAACTCCTGATTTATTATCTTTATGAACTTTGGATTTATTATTTTTTTTATGATTTCCTAAATTATTACCGGTACGATAAGCAATGTTAATGTTGTGCTTAGATAAGAGAGATTTAAGTTTTTTACTTGAATTTCCGATTTTACTTACTAAAAATAATATCAAATACAACAGCCTCACTTTCATCGGAAATTCAAGTAAAAAACTTAAATCTCTCTTATCTAAGCACAACATTAACATTGCTTATCGTACCGGTAATAATTTAGGAAATCATATAGAAAATATTAAATCCAAAGTTCATAAAGATAATAAATCGGGAGTTTATTAAATTAATTGTGGCGATTGTGATAAGTTTTACATTGGCAGAACTTTCAGAAGTTTTCAAACTAGAATTTCAGTACACAAACGTAGCTTTGTTAATCAGAAGTCGGATTCACATTATGCAAACCATTTAATCCAAGAAAATCACACATTCAATTTCGATTTTAAAATATTAAATACTGAAAGTAAGGGAATTAAACTTAATTTTTTAGAATCATTACAGATAAATAAATACAAGCATTCCGGTCTCCTATTGAATAGCCAAATCGATCATACTTCAAGCCCCCTTCTTAATCTTTTCAAAATTACCGAACTACCTGACTAGCAGTTCAGAATTGGTTTTTCCTTTTCTAATAATTATTTGTAACCATCTTTGTCTTTACCCCTTCTACATAATTTGTCATTTCTTGTTTTCGATATAACAGAGAATCATAGTTAGTTTGCCATTAGCATCTGAAGAAGGTGAAGTTCCACCGAAACGTGCGTCATGCGTTATTTCTTATAATAAATGTGTAAATTGTTATTTTTAACCATTGTTTTAATATAGCTTTATATTAATTTTTCAAGTAGTTATTGGACTTAATCTTCAAAATGGATTTGAATTATTTGTCAGAAAAGGTGGATTTATAGATATTTCCCATGACTCTTGATCAAGTTGAACTTAATAATATTTTAGCAACAAAATTTAAAGATGAATATTAAACTCAGTTTTGAAGACCTAAATTTGTCGATTTGTAAAGATGCAGGAAATTCAATTTTAAACTTTGAACCCATTATCATTATGCAATTACATGCAACTTTGAAAAGTGAGATAAGGGATGAAAATGAAATTTTCTAGTATTATCACAAAGGACCCCGCACAGGAACCCATATAAAATGGTTCTCGTTGGAATTTCTTCATTTTTTTATGTTTTTATATCCTTTGTTATCAATAAAATTTGAAGGTTTTGAACAGTTTCTATGTCTAGTTTCGGTTTTATGGATTTTTGAAATGTTGCGATTAAGCCAAATGTGATAATGCTTTAAAAACTTTGTTAGTGTGAAATAATTTTTGTTGTTGTAACTTTGGGACCAACTGTAGATATTTCACGAATAATATATATTTTTCATTTTTTTTTAACAATTGCAGATCAGAAATGATTCTTTTCCCTTCAGGGCGACTCTAAAATAGTTACAAAGTATGTCAAAAATTAATTTATATAACAGTATTTCTTAAACTTTTATTGGTATTATATTAAACACTTTTGAGAAAATCTAAATATTAAAGACGCTACTTTATTCATCATCCACCTAAATACAAACCATAAAATTGTATTCTGATCCGACCTACATAGGTAAGCAAAACAGCTCAACATGACAGTTACAAAACTAGCGAAAATCGACTTCCTAGATTTTTCACCACATACCAGCTAAGAAAAGTATTGGTTGGCTCAGCGTTGCCAACGACAACAATAAATATGGCGATTGTTCATGAAAAAATGTCAACCAAATTGTACCTTTGTTTAGTTTTTAATTCAGCTTAAGCAATTTTTAATCATTAATTATTATTTAGTTCTACTTTTATATTAAAAAAAATGCCATTTAATAATAATAACCGTGTCAATTTTTATGTGTGTAATGTTTTATGTGAAGTAAGATTTACAACAAGATTGGTAAATACTGAAATCAATGAACACAAGAGGCAAATAGCTATTTTAAGAAGAGAAAACTTAAACCACCCTGCGTTGGAGTTTAACAACAATTCTCGAGTTTGTTTGAATTTTTCAAGATCTCTTAATAAAGAAATTGAAATGGTACAACAGGATTCGGAATGTTTAAAACTGAATATTTTAAAGCAATCAGCGAATGCGTCTTGTGTAATTTGCAATAAACAAAATCATTTAGGGCGAGTTTCAACAAACTTTATTACTGACATTTTTATAAAAAGCAATATTTATGTTCCGGAAATAGTGCGCGTTTGCTCACGACATTTGGACGAAAACGGCCTTTTACTGCCAGAACTAGATACCTTCAGTACTTAGATAATTCCTTATGTTTTCTCAAAAGAGTTTGATATAATACCAATAAAACTTTTAAGAAAATATTTCAAAAAATGTTCAACCAACTCTGTGATTATTTCAGAGCCACCCTGTAGGTACTGATCTGAAATTGTTGGGAAAATGATAAAATATATATATTCTCTAGAAACGGTTCACATAATTTTTCTCAAAAATATTATAATAAATTAATTGCACCTGGAAAAATTCTTTTAAACAATTATCGCAATTTGCTTAATCGCAATATTTCAAAAATTCATAAAATCGAAACTAGACATAGAAACTGTTTAAAACTTTCACATGTTGGTGATAACAAAGGATATAAAATCATATAAAAAAACTAAGAAATTCCAACAAGAACCATTTTATATGGGTTCCCGTGCGGGGTCCTTTAAGTACTCATGTTTTCTTTGATTAGGTAGAACTCGCAACTTTATTTTTTTTTACTCATTTTCCTATATAATTAAGATTTTTAAAAAAATATTTATATCAGTAGAATTTTGCCTTTAGTTAGCGAGCAATTGACGAAGAATTAGTACTTCGAAATAAGCGCCATGCAATATAATTCAAATACTTATGAAAATTCTTATTCATAGTATTTTTCATCAAGTAAAGGGCTCATCAAATAATTATTTTAGAATTACTACTTTCATAAAGTCTCTCACCCGATTCCAATACTGCAATCTAAGCTGTATCCGTAGTTGCCCCTTCTTAAGTATCCAACGATCTGATCATCTCTCCATATGGTCTCCAGCCCTTGGACGCAGACGTCGTCTTGAAGAGTGAAAAAAGCTCTCCTTTTGTAGCATCCATTGTTCTTCAAATTGTCCACATGTTGTTTGCCTAAGTACTGTCCTTTCTCCCTGCAAATACCCCTAAGATCTGCTTCTACAGGATTATCGTCTACCCTGATGTCGTGGTTCCATAAGTGGTAACCTGTAAACATTATTAATTGAAGAATAGCTAAATATAAATCTATATTTCGATCGAATGCGTTGAATATCTGTAGTCAATGATTCGTCGTCGCTGGTCGAAATGTATAAGGTAAGATTTAAGATAGGAAAATTACAAGAACTTCTACTATACAATCAGAGAATTTATTTGAGAAAACATTGAATGGAAATAATGTTTTATTTTCAAAATGTCAAATATTTTGAAGAATATTTGATATAATTAACCGTAATTCCATTAGTTGATTATAGTCTATAATTGATTATATTTTTAAGAATATTCACAGCTTTCAATGTCTACAAAATTATATATATATATATATATATATATATATATATATATATATATATATATATATATATATATATATATATATATATATATATATATATATATATATATATATATATATATATATACAGGGTGTCCCGTAAATAACACGCCAGAGTGACACTGGAGGTAGATTGGCTTCAGGTCAAACAGATAACATCAACATGACCTTAGTAAAAGTTTTCTGGTTTTCAAGATATTGACAGTCTTATGTTTTTTTGAAAAATCTATACTTTTTGGTCATTTTCTCGCCTGTTTTGAATATAAATAAGTTCTAACTCATGGTTTTTTTTTTCTTGTGCTATCATCAATATATGGTTGAGACAATCGACCTATCATTTTATAAAAAACTAGCTCGCTAAACTCAAAAAAAATCAAGTTATTTCAATTTAATTTAAATCCGAAAACCTTAAGTAAAGTTTGACTATCTACTGTGAAAAAATATTGAACCAGACAGAATCAGCAAATGATCTTAAAAACTAGCCTATTTAATGCTCTCTCGAAAACGGTATAACATTTGTGGTTTTTTTCTTTCAAAAGTCTAAAAATTCCAATTTTTGTCATTGAAGTCGTGCTACTTGCGAAATACACTGCGCCGCAAATTTAATGTATACATTAAATATTTCCTAAGTTTTGACTGAATATTTTCTCTGTCGGTGATCCGATTTGAATAAATTTTTCACCAAATTGTAGCTCCGTTCTTTGAGAAAATGCAATAGTTATAAGATGATTTAAAAAAATGAATAAACTTATTGTACAGGGTGTTTGAATAGCGACATGTTTTCTTCTTCCAAATTTCCATCCTTCTGCGGGCAATATTGGGTAGCTCAGGCAGAAAAAAAATAGACGGTGTTATAATCGCATGTCTTCTAAGTAATTTGTTTTTTCAATCGTCTGTTTATCTCGAGACACTCGAAAGATATTCATGTTTTTATAACCGCTCACTCTTTTCAAACGAAATTTTTTAAAACTTTTTTGTTTGAAAAGTGTGAGTGGTTATAAAAACATGAATATCTTTCAAGTGGCTCAAGATAAACAAACGATTGAAAAAACAAATTACTCAGAAGACATGCGATTATAACACCGTCTATTTTTTTTTTGCCTGAGCTACCCGATATTGCCCTCAGAAGGATGCAAACTTGGACGAAGAAAGCATGTCGCTATTCAAACACCCTGTACAATAAGTTTATTCTTTTTTTTTTGATCATCTTATAACTATTGCATTTTCTCTAAAAACGGAGATATAATTTGGTGAAAAATTTATTCAAATCGGATCACCGCCTGAGAAAATATTCAGTCAAAACTTAGGAAATATTTAATGTATGCGTTAAATTTGCGGCGCAGTGTATTTCGCAAGTAGCACGACTTCAATGACAAAAATTGGAATTTTTAGAGTTTTGAAAGAAAAAAACCACAAATGTTATACCGTTTTCGAAAGAGCATTGAATAGGCTAGTTTTTAAGATCATTTGATGATTTTGTCTGGTACAATATTTTTTCACAGTAAATAGTCAAACTTTACTTAGGTTTTCGGATTTAAATTAAATTGAAACAACTTGATTTTTTTTTGAGGTTAGCGAGATAGTTTTTGATGAAATGATAGGTCGATTGTCTCAACCATATATTGATGATAGCACAAGAAAAAAAAACCATGAGTTAGAACTTATTTATATTCAAAACAGGCGAGAAAATGACCAAAAAGTATAGGTTTTTGAAAAAAACATAAGAATGGCAATATCTCGAAAACCAGAAAACTTTTACTGAGGTCATGTTGATGTTATCTGATTGACCTGAAGCCAATCTACCTCCAGTGTCACTCTGGCGTGTTATTTACGGGACACCCTGTATATATATATATATATATATATATATATATATATATATATATATATATATATATATATATATCTTATATATAAAATTCTCGTGTCACAATGTTCGTTCCCATACTCCTCCGAAACGGCTTGACCGATTCTCATGAAATTTTGTGAGCATATTGAGCAGGTCTGCGAATCGGCCAACATCTATTTTTCATCCCCCTAAATGTTAAGGGTAGTCCACCCCTAAATTTTTTATTTTATTTTATAGACAAAATTTTTTGTTTTTATTTTTTTATGATACAGCATACAAAAATACATACAATCCTAAATTTTCACCCTTCTACGATCAACCCTTATTTTTTATTTGTTAAACTCCTTCGAAATGACTCGACCGATTCTCATGAAATTTTGTGTGCATATCGTTTAGGTCTGAGAATCCGACAAAATCTATTTTTCATCCCCCTTAATGTTAAGGGTAGTCCACCCCTCAATTTTTTTCTTTATTTTTCTGACAACATTTTCTCTTCTATTTTTTTTATGATACAGCATTCAAAAATATATACAACCCTAAATTTTCATCCCTCTACGATCAACCCCTATTTAGATAGATAAAAATAATTTATATGGCAGAACAACGTTTGCCGGGTCAGATAGATAGATAGATATGTAGATAGACAGATAGATAGAAAGATAGATAACTATCTAGATAGATAAATAGAGATACATTAGCAGATAGATGAATATATAGAAAGGCAGATAGATAAAAATAATTTTTATGGCAGAACAACGTTTGCCGGGTTAGATAGATATGTAGATAGATAGATAGAAAGACAGATAACTATCTAGATAGATAGATAGTTAGATAGGTAGATATACATCGGCAGATAGATGAATAGATAGAAAGATAGATAGATAAAAATAATTTATATGGCAGAACAACGTTTGCCGGGTCAGCTAGTATATATATATATATATATATATATATATATATATATATATATATATATTTATATATATATATATATATATATATATATATATATATATTTATATATTTATATTATATATATATATATATATATATATATATATATATATATATATATATATATATATATATATATATATATATTGAATTTTTTTAGTTGAATCGGTTGAAAATCTCAATAAGGAAGCATCTTACGGAAAAATGTTTCGAATAAAAAGTTGAATGTTTTGGTGGGGGAACTTCCTCATCGAACGTTACACTCCAGACCTTTAACGACATCAAGCTAGGCCTAAAATACGTGTTTTGGAACGCGATCCTTTCAATGCGGGAGGAATTTTCCGTATCTTAACCAGTACAACCATGAGTGGGTGGCAGTTGATGGTTATAGAGAAAAGGCTGGAGAAACCCACAAACACTTTCATTTTATATATACAGTGAGTTTCGAAAAGTTTGCACCATATAGATGCATATATTGTGTGGGGATATATTATCCATTTGTCAGAAAATTTAATCTTCATAAAAATTAGTGCATTGCTGAAAACTTGGATTTTAGATTTCAAAATTCTAAATTTCTGAACTGTGTACAGGGTAAAACAAAAAATAGAAATTTTGATGAAGAGTAAACTACTCTTTTTTTTTCGACATTATTAAAAAAGTTTATTTAAAAGTCAGCCACTTACTCAACAAATCAAAAAAAAATCAATTTTTGTATGGTTCTAGCCTTATAAAGAGCCTCTACTACTAGTAGTAGTAGAGTATGAGTGCAAACTTTTTGAAACACACTGTATATTGTTATTGATTTACCTAAATATATAACGGATGTCCGTTTTTTTGTGATAATACATTTCAATACTAAATGATAAATAATTTACTTTGTTTTTAGAGTTCCGTACCTCGAAAGGAAAAAACGGAACCCTTAGGTATCCTTATAGGATTACTTTGTTGTCCGTCCGTCTGTCTGTCTGTCAAGACTAGGGACACGGTATCGAATAAAAAGTATCGATACTGTACTCATGAGTAGTATCGAAAAAAAAGTATCGTACTCATGAAAGTATCGAAACAAAAGTATCGATACTTCAAGGTATCGAGTATTTTTATTAAGGTATAATGCGCATGCGCGCTCAAATTCAAGTGAATGTCATTCAGGAGTGTTTTTTAACAGAAGCAAATCTTGCATTTGACTTCATTGTTGTTGATCTTGACAAAATACTGCCAAAGTTCACTCTTAGTTGTCGGCATTCTTCTTATTATGTATGAGTATGACACACAGCACAAAATAATAGTTACTAATGAGTAGTTTTAGACTACACTTGAATAAAACAAATAATAATAATTAATAGCAGAACAAGTGAACACTGTAAACAGGTAACTACACATAAGAGTACTAGAGACCTAGAGCGCAGGAGGGCGCTGGGCGATTCTTACTTGGGTTGTCTACTTATACAATTCGACAACCGTGCATCGAGTATTGTGATATTATTCTATAATTCAGTATTCTTAGTCTAAGAGCCAGCTTAAATCTGACAACACATATTTTACGGTAGCTGAAGTTTTGTCCAGCGAGACTGCTATACATACTAAACAAGCAATGGGTACTAGCTAAGCCCGGTCGCGGTAGGTTTAGGGTCCCTCTGGTGGAACAGGCCTGAAAATTAGGTAAATTTTAAAAGTATTTTACGGCGACTGCCATTTTAATATGTCATCATATACATTCCCTAGGACTGAAAAATCACAATGGCTGCCGATTTTAGCGGTTGTAAACTCACGGCACTTTTGAAAATTCGAAAAAAAAAAATTTTTAAGTATTTTACGGCGACTGCCATTTTAACATGTCATCATATACCTTCAGTAGAACTGAAAAATAACAATGGCTGCTGATTTTAGCGGTCACGGCAGACCTTTGAAAATTCGAAAAAAAAATTTAAAGTATTTTACGACTTCTGAAATTTATATGTTATTTATCAAACTATTTGGAGCTTATATTGAAAATGGTTGTCATTTTCTCCGGTTGTAAATAGCCGGCTGACAGCGAAACCTTACCTGCAGCCCGTGCATATTTCTAACTTTTACATTCGTAGAATCTATATAACATTGAAATTACTCGAGTAGATGTAAAAGATCTTTCGATACTTAAAATTTTTTTTTTTCGAATTTTCAAAAGTGTCTGCCGTGAGTTTACAACCGCTAAAATCGGCAGCCATTGTTATTTTCCAGTTCTAGTGAAGGTATATGATGACATGTTAAAATGGCAGTCGCCGTAAAATACTTAAAAATTTTTTTTTTCGAATTTTCAAAAGTGTCTGCCGTGAGTTTACAACCGCTAAAATCGGCAGCCATTGTTATGTTTTAGTTCTCGTGGAGGCATATGATGACATATTAAAATGGCAGTCGCCGTAAAATACTTGAAATTTTTTTTTTCGAATTTTCAAAAGTGTCTGCCGTGAGTTTACAACCGCTAAAATCGGCAGCCATTGTTATTTTTTAGTTCTGGTAGAGGCATATGATGACAAATTTAAATGGCAGTCGCCGTAAAATACTTTTAAAATTCACCTAATTTTCAGGCCTGTTCCACCTGAGGGACCCTAAACCTACCGCGACCGGGCTTAGCTAGTACCCATTGCTTGTTTAGTATGTATAGCATTCTCGCTGGACAAAACTTCAGCTACCGTAAAATATGTGTTGTCAGATTTAAGCTGGCTCTTAGACTATCTTTGAATGATTCGAATATATATTCAAAGAAGGAGATAACATTATTTTATGCTTATCAGCATGGTTGTCAACTTATAAGTAGACAACCAAGTACGCAAGTAAGATTCGCTCACTAGATGGCGTTGCCATAAACATGAAACGTAAACCAAAGTTTTATGTAAGTAATTACGAAGATTTATTCGATACGATACCGGTCAAAAAGTACTCATTCAAGAAAAGTATCGGTTAGAAAGTATCGAGTATAAAAGTATCGGTATCGAAAGGAAAAGTACTCGATACCACAAAGTATCGATACTTTTTTAGCGTCCCTAGTCAAGACCCTTTTTCTCAGGAACGCGTTTAGGTATCAAGTTGGAATTTACATCAAATACTCAGGTCTACTGTCCCTTGGAGCTGTGAAAATAAAACTTCTAAGCCAACGCAAACAAAAGATACAGCCGTTTATGCCGCAAATTTTCGACACTCGCAAGAGAATCAAAACCTACAGGGTACTTCCGGTGAACTCAGAATCTTGAAATTTTCTGCGAAGCAACGTCTTATAGCACAGATAAAGGAAAAATTGCGAAAACCATAAATTTTTAGTTACATCGTATAATGAAAAAAAAATTTGTACGGAACCCTCGGTGCGCTAGTCCGACTAGCACTTGGCCGGTTTTATTCTTATGCTAGCAGAACTTTTAAGGATTCTATCCTAGGGGGTACAATAAGTGAAAATATATTTTCAAGGGGTACGCGACGAAAAAAAGTTTGAGAACCACTGCCGTTTTTTTAATCACTATTTTTAATTAAATGTTTGCGGCTGCAGTACACTACACTAGTACTACCAAACGGCGGTAGCAATTATTTAAATAAAACTGATTAATAAAGTAGATTATTTATAAATCATTGTTACTTAAATATGTTCTTGGCGAGTAAGATCGTTACCAAGTCTTAAAAACTTACAAGGCTCTTTATATGATAATTAATAGCTAACATTGACTCGTTATACCATCAGTTATCAATTTACCTTTTTCACATAACAGTGAATAGAAAGCTCTGAAGCCAATGTGCTGCAAGTCGAAACCTTTGCCAGCATCAACCAGACGGTTGTAAACGGACATACAGGACGCCACTGGAATGTGAAGCTGGTACCCCAATTCCCCGACGAAACTCATCCTGATTGCTCTCAATACGTGGCCGTTGATCTTGATCAGGTGCGACATTCCTACGGGAAAGGTCTGATCTGTTATTGGACTCTCGGTCACGGACTGGAGCAGTTGTCGACTGTGAAATTCAAATTTTTCGTATCAAATTAAATCAGTCGGTCGCAAAATGGAAACTATGCTGAAAAATTATCTAAAATTCAATGTAAGAATTTTTGGAACGGAGGTCCTTACGGCAGGCTTGGAGGAAATAGAGATTTATTTATTTTTATTTATTTATTTATGAAAATAAACTATAAAGAAGCATGAAATGCTGATATCATAGTTGTTTATGAACACAGGATGTGATTACAAATAAAGACATAAATTTCTCATACACCAAATTAATTAATCAGCTTCATAAGAAGAAAAATAAACTAAATTAACCACAGTCGATGAGTACACAGGAGATTGTTTGCCTTTATTAGTTCTCAGCATATTATTGAAAAATGTGTTTGCATTTCTCAGGTTGCGTTCATGTATTTCAGCTCATTTCCGTAAATTTATTTTTGATTTGATGAGTTTGTTTTGTATTTTGAATAAGAATTTGCAGCATTCGAAGTATTTTAAATTGATATGTTCATATATGGAAATTTTTAAAAAAGTGTTTCTGTTAGTGTATGTTTATCCAAGTTGTAGATAGATTTGATTGCTTTGTTTTGTAGCCTCTGTAATCTATTTAAATTATGTTAGACCATATTGGCATGGTATAGGTAAGAACAGAGACTATATATGATGAGTAGATCATTTTTCAGCATTTGTTATTCATATATGGAGAGAGTTTACGGAGAGCTGCAATTAGTCCAGACAATTTTCGCACTATAGCATCCGTGTGGTCACCCCATGTCAACTTATCGTCTATGGTTAATCCTAGATAATTATAGCTTTTTACATTTTGAATTTGTACTTTGTCAATGAAAATTTTTTTGTCTGGTGAAGTAGGTTTATTCTTTCTTTTAAACTCTATATATACTGTTTTCTGACTATTTATAATTAAATGATTCATGTGTAGCCAATCAAGAAATCTTCCGAGATCTTTGTTGATGTTTTGATATAGTTCATCTTCGTTTTTGTTATTGAACACCAGTGCTGTATCATCAGGGAACATCCAATATTTGCATTGCAAACCAATATTCGCCATGCTCTCCACATAGATTAGATATAGGAACGGACCCAGTACGGTTCCCTGGGGCACGCCAGTTTTTATTGGTAACTTTTTACTTACGTGATCATGTAATTGGACGTATTGCTTTCTACCAGTTAAAAACGACTTCAGTAGTTTATGTGCATTACCAGCAATACCCATTTTTTGTAGTTTATTGAGTAGGATTTCACTGCGGGACCAAACTGAAAAATATGCGACACTAGACTGACTGACGAAAGTCACGCTTTTAGTTAACACAAGCGAATATTGTATACCTTTCTCTTTCTCCCTCTTTCTTTACGTTCTCTCATGCCTTTTCTGTCCGACCCCACTCAGCCACGTCAATCGCCAATGCATTATATGTACTCATTAATTCATGTACAAGCAACTCGGAAACGTCAGATGTGAAACATCGAAATAATTTTGTATAAGTTATATGGCATAATGAAAATGAAAAGATAAAGATTTACAAATTTGTTCCATAAAATAATGACTACGTATTGTAGGTTTATATTCAATTATATAGCGTGGCGATACGTTATCCTCTCTTCATATACACTCTTGCGTCTAACTTTTACATTGCGTTGACGACCGAGTGGTCTAAGTACTGAACCCTGGTGTGCTGTATTTCTGGGTTCGAATCCCAGAGGTGAGTCCTGGCTTTTTTCATTTTTTTACAATCTCATAAGAGCTCTTAGCCCCACATTTCAATATAAATTATTTCAACTTGGATTAGTATGGGTTATCATTTCTGTCGTGCGCCCCGACACGCACATGTTTCGTTTTCGCAAATTGTGGTCCTTCTATATTATCCGAAGGAACTTCATTCCTACCTGGCGTCCCATGACACCGTTTCTTTTTTTTATTACTCACCTTTTTGGACCTTGAAGAGATAACAGCCCCATTCTGTCTGTGGTATCTGAGACTACAGCTTTTAATCTCTTTTTAATCAACTCTTTTCTGATATGAAACAGTGCCTGAGGACCACTCTCTCCACAAGCTACTATATAGTATCCCTTGCCCTGGGAAAGAAAGGTTAAATTAGAATGAAAAATATTCATTCTATCTTGAAATGAGAACATCAAAATTACATAAAGTGAACAAGGAAAATTCTTCAATAATTTAAAAAATTATCAGACGCCTTTCCAAGGGAGCTGGTTATATGTATTCCTCGAGAATTCTGCATTCACAATGCAACCGTGAATTACAGAAAATTTCAAGTCACCCCGACTAAAAATCTGCATACAGCTGTTTCGATCTTATTAGATCCCATCAGTGCAGCTTTTTTGACTCTGAGTGAATAATTAACGAAATTCTAAGTGCTCCCCAATACAAACCGCTCAGATGAAAATTCAGAATCCCGTCGCGAGAATACATATTTCCTGACATGAAATGTCTACTCAGTAACAGGTACCTACTTGATGCAATATTCGCTGTATTCAAAAGTTGTTTGATAAATTTTTAAACGGTTGAAGAATTTTCCTTGTTGACTGTATATTCGTTAGTTTTGATTAAGAAAGTTTGAATTTAGTAAGTTCTTTTAATGTAATAAGTTAATTATTGAATATTATGTCAAAATCTATTCTGTGTTACTTTTTAGTAGCTTAATCAATTATTTTAAATAATATTTTGTCTTGGATATGCAACCGCCCATCCTTTGGTGTTCTCGTGCCCCCCTAGGGGGGCCCGCTCCACAGGTTGAGAATCGCTGACGTATAAAGGGTGTTTTTTTAAAGGTTCACAACTTTTATTTGGCAGTACTGCTTTATTTGATAACCGATTTAACAGGTGATTGAGGATTTTTGTTTAGTTTGGTTTGGCATTCCATTATGGATAGACTTACGCCAGAGCAACGCTTGCAAATTATTGAAATTTTTCACAAAATAATGATTCTGTTCGTCGACCATATCGTTCACTATGTCCATTTTATGGCTATCATAATCGTCCATCAGAGCGGCTAATTCGAATAACTATGGATCGTTTTCGCTGCACGTTTACTCTGAATGATCATGTGCATCCCTAGCGTGGTAAAATTACACAAAATATCCGTAATATGCAGCAAAAAGTAAAAACCTGTTGGAAATTCAAATTCAGGTAGTTGAAAGGATTGTCTTTAATATGTGAAAATCTTTACCAATTCAAGTGAGCATTTTTCCGGAAAAACTTTGGTCGAAAATTTTTTTATTTATTTTTTCACTCTAATTGTTTAAATAATGAAAATGCAGAAAAATGTTCGAATCAAAAATTGTAGGCAATGCATTTACCTACAAAATTTATCCGAAAAGTTTTCTGATATCTTTATTAGTTTTTGAAATATACCAAATTTTCCTAAGAGTATTTTTAAACATCATCAATTTTCAAGTTTTTAATTTTAAGATAGAAAATGAACAATGACATGTAGAAAAAATTGTTTCATATGAAATTTGCTACAAATTGAGGTATCTACAAGTACGTGAAAACTTTTTTTTTTTGTAATAATTTTTTAATGAATATTCACCGATTTTCCACATAAATCTCTCCTAAAAAATCGTTTTTATTACTAATTTTTCATACTAAACATTAAGAAATTAAACAACTTAAGTATCTAACATTGTGTACTTACAAGATAATCATTTAATCTAAAAAATTTATTTGAAACTTTTTTTTGTAACTAGATTTTCCGAAAAGAAACGTACGATTTTCCAAATGCTCCTGTTGAAATAAGCAAGTTCCAAAAGTTTCATTTGTGGTTTCAATTAGTATTTATGCCGATAAATATTTTTTATTTGTAAGGTATTGTTGTTGATTAATTTGTTCAGAATATCCCGGGCATTTTTTATCATTGAATTTGCTTTTCATGAAAATTCTAGCAATTTTCCACGCAAACCTCCTATAACTATCATATTTTTGTCCAATATTTTCAATCAAAAAATTATAAAAGTTAAAAATATAATTATTTAATGGGCTAAGTATTAAGGACCATGATATAAGTGAATAAATAGGTTTGAAAATTTTTCACTTTTTACATTTTCCAAAAGCAAGCGTTACTGCTGATAGTCTTTCGGGAGTTTTATACTTCAGCTTCAGAAATTCATTGTGAATAATTGATGATTTTACCACGTAGTTTAATGAGTTAATATGTATAGACAAAAAATTTTTACTAAAAATTTAAATAGCATGCGCGTTGGCTCACAAACCGACGGCGCGTAGAAGCAGCTGCCAACGGCTTCGTTACCTGTTCTTTCCCCTTCATTGTATACACCTCTCTCTCTCATACCTGAGGCATAGGTGTGTTCATTTATATCGCGATCACTTCTATATACCGTTATTATTAAACTGGCAAAGATCTGAATAACATAATGAGCACTAAAAAAAGTTATGTTAAGTTTTCTAAAAGACACCTGATTTTAGTACTTATTGTAAATAATTGTCTATTATTTAAAAAATTTAATATATACAGAAAATCTGTATGATAGTTTTGAATGTATATACTTCAAAGTATTTATAGTTAAAGTTTCATTGAAATATATTGATTTCGAAAAAAGATATAATCAAATGAAGTTTGGAAAAAACAAGAAAAATTAAGCATGTAAAAAAAAGAGATTTTAAAAAAGCATTTATTTAAAAATTAAAACATTGATCGCTTTGTTTTTGTAACAATAATATTCCATGATCATTTGAAATCTTAAATCCAAAAGGAATTTTCGCTGTGACAATAATTAATTAAATAGGAACTATAATTGTTTATTGACTTTTTACTACTCGTTTTTTTATAAATAAATGGATTTTAGAGTTAGAACATTTATTTTTTCAAACTTGAAAGTATTTTTAATTAAAAGTTCTGATTTTTCTCTACATTTTAGATTGGTTTATTTTTTTTTTCAGTGCATTACAACCTCCAAATAATTAACTTTTAAATCGGGCCATTAATAAATTCGGCTCACGGAACGTTCGCGCGCACCGACGAATTGACCTCCGCTGAAATCAATTATATCTCGTAAACTTTGCAATTTACAGAAAAACTTTTCAGACATATTTTGTACATCAATGCATCAGCTACAAATTTCTATTTTGAAATTTTTCCGTGTATATAATATTTAAACAATTAGAGTGGAAAAACAAAAAAAACAAAATTTCACTCGACAATTTTCCGGAAAATTGCTTACCTATTTTTGTAAAGATTCTTTTATATTAAACACAATCCTTTTGAATACTTAAATTCAAAATTTCTAGAGGTTTTTACTTTTCGTGAAGCTATATGTGTACTTTGACCACGCTACAGGAAAGCATTGAAGAAGACCCAAATCAATCAATTCGTTACCGTTCTCAGCAAATGGGGTTGTGTCCATCCACTTTATGGAAGATTTTACGAAAGGATCTTGGTTCAAAAGTTTTTAAGATTCAACTTCTGCAGAAATTAAAGCCAAACGACCATCGTACGCGCTGTCAATTCGGCCAATGGGCTGAAGCGCAAATTGATATTGATGTTGTTTTTCCATACAAAATTTCGTTCACCGATGAAGCTGATTTCTGGTTGAATGGGTACGTAAATAAGATAATGCACAAGTTTTTGTCGAAACACCATTACACCAAAAGAAAATTTTTGTTTGGTGCGCTTTATGGACCGGCTGAGTCATTGGTCCAAATCTCTTCAAAAACGATGATGGTCAGAATGTTACTGTCAACGGTGAACGGTATAGAGACATGATAAGAAATTTTTTTGTACCTCAATAATCTGGCATTAACTTGCTGACATGTGGTTCCAACAGGACGGAGCTACGTGCCACACAGCGCGCGCTACAATTGATTTACTCAAAGAAAGTTTTGATGAACGAAAAATTTCACGTAATGGTCAACAATTCGCCCCACCAAGATCGTGTGATTTAACCCCATTAGATTATTTTCTTTGGGATTATGTAAAGTCACTTGTCTACGCCGATAAACCAGAAACAATTGAACACCTGGAAATCAATATTAGATGATTTATTGGCGAAATACGGCCGCAAATGCTGCGAAAAGTGTGTGAAAATTGGAGTTCCAGATTGCGCCTAGTACGCGCCAGCCGTGGAGGATACATGGCCGAAATAATATTTAAACATTAATGCCATAAAATTATCTATTCAATAAAGCCAGTTTTATTGATATTAAAAATATATTTCTTAATTTTATTTCAATTCAAAGTTGTGAAACTCTAAAAAAAACACCCTTTACCTCTTAACCTCTTCTTTCTTACCTTAATGATCGGTCCCACCAAAGTGCCCAAGCCTTCGTTCAACTGGGTCACGGTACAATCAGCTTCGATTCCACCCTTCCTATTTAAAAGACACGAGTAGGCCACCCTGCCGGGCCCCAAGTCCGTATCTACCGTGAATAACCAATCTGCAGCCTCTTGAGCGTCAGCTCCAGTAAGATACATCTTGGTGAAGTGAGAGAGATTGAAGAGACCTACGCTGTTTCTGATAGAGAGGGCCTCTTCACCTATCTGCAAAACGAGTGTCAAATTATTAGATGTGCTTTATGGTTACAGAGTTAAGAGGAATAATTTATATATTAAAATCGTGAATACTCTATATTCTCCATGAATATTGTAGCATTTTTGTTTAACAGCTTGGCGTTTTCAACTTACCAGATGATGGTGTTTGGAGAATCCGAACGTGTATTCGCCTTCGAGTTCCTTTTCATATCGTTGGTCGGGGTTCTTCACGTGGTCGTAATTTCCATACCAGTCGTACCCTCTAACTGGTACCGTCCTATCTTTCACGTAGTAAGCCGGCCTCTCAAACCCTTGTACTTGTTCCATGACAGCGCCTCTGGCGACAAGAGCCTGGAAATAATACAATCATTTTATCAACAGCTAGAAAGAGACATTTGCTTTATGAGAAAACTGCACCATGAGTTATTTTGATGAAGAAAATGATGAATCAATTATAACCTCCATTTATCTGGTAATAATTCCATCTCTTGAATGAAACAGCGATCAAATCATTTTTTGGAGTTCAGTGGTGACGATTCTATAACAATTTTGGAGTAGAATGTGAACGTGGATTATATCTCAAGCTCGAAACCAGTCAAGAAAGCTAGTACAATTGGACAAAAATGTTAAATTTACTCAGAAATTAAACTGTTGGAGTCAGCCAGAAGAATGAGGCTACCATTTTCTTGTAGTATTCAAAATAATACTAACTATGCCTGTAATGTATATAAGGTGAAGTGAAGACCCTTGACTAGAACCTTGAGGCACACTAGAAGAACCACTGAAAGGAGTGGAAATAAAAACATCTAGGTTAATGCCTTGGGACAAAAACTATTTAAATCCAGCATAACTCCTTTTACGCCAAAGGGCATTGAAGATCTTCGCTTGAATAGATAACGCTCCTCTGTATTAGGTCTAGTAAATATAGTGAATGTTTCACTGCAGAGATCTCTAGAAATGTGTCTTGCTAATAGCTGATATATTCTCGTGGCAAATCAGAATAGTAATTAAAACATCATCTCATTTATACTATTTCCACGAATCTCCCAAATACCCAAAAGCTTTATAACATTCATTATTGCTTTTGGCAGGTTCCAACAGTTTAAAGTTCTGAGGGACCCTTCTTGGGTTATACCTGTATGTACCTGCTACTATTTGGGGTGGGTCTAGTGATCCACAACTCATCTACTCTCGCCCCTGCTCCAAGATCGTCACCACTTAACTCATAACGTGCATAAATCGCTCTTTGTTAAGGCCACTCGAGATAAACAGTAACGCTATCAACTCACCTCGTGGAACATGTCAATCCTGTGATTTCTACCAGCTAGTTTTTGATCGTTCAAGAACACTATATCGTAGTTTTTGGCGTAAGCTTCGTGACTAGTCTCCGTGATCCAAGCTCTGTCCGTTCGCTGTAACTTATTGAATCTCCTTATGTCGTAGTTGAACATTTGTATTTCGGGTCCTCCTGTAGCTATCCAAATTGCCAGTTGCTCCGCGCATCCACCGCTCAGCTGCATACCACCAGAATTATAACCGCAGTTATGGTAGAAACCTGGGTATTAAAGTCCGTATATGAGACTTTACATTTTTCATGAGAATTCAACTTTCTTAAAGTATCGTATTTTCCCCGAAAGTATTAGACTGTATATTAGATAACAAACAAGTTGGGAAATTAATTTGAAATATTAATCGATGAATGATCCATTCAATTCTCCAACAGAGATAGTTTTATGAGTACTCTCGACATGAAATTACCATTCATACTTCAAGGCAGAATGTTAGAACATTCGACGTCGGCGCCACACACGATGGAATTACTAGACACTCTGTTTAGCTCTTTAACGAGATCATTAGTAGTATCCCGTCCATCGATCAAGTAGACGTCA
Organism: Cynegetis impunctata; assembly: GCA_030704885.1. Classification (NCBI taxonomy): domain Eukaryota; kingdom Metazoa; phylum Arthropoda; class Insecta; order Coleoptera; family Coccinellidae; genus Cynegetis; species Cynegetis impunctata. Next base: position 2,191,737 of record JARQZK010005055.1, read on the forward strand.
TCGAATTCACATAACCACCTAATAATTTCTATAAGAGCACTAATGACATGCAAACGAATCATAGAGTCGTCATGAGTGCTATTCTTAGAACCTATTTGCATGTTATGTGAATTCGAGATCGTTGCCAACGGGACACTACTGATGAGCTCGGTTCAGAGCGAAACAGAATAACTATTATTTTCGGCGAGTGTGGTGCTGACGTCGAATGTTCTAACATTCTCCCTTGAAGTATGAATGGAAATTCCATGTATTATCAACTTTTAAAAATTTTGTCGATGCAATGTGAAATTCGCCTTACCCAGAACTTTTGGATCTTCTCCAATTAGTGGTTTATGATCTGGAGTGAAAGATTCCGGGCCGCAGATAGTGGACTTGATGCCAATAGTATTGAATATCGGGCAGATCTCCTTAGCCCTCTCCATATGTACTTGAAATATCGACATATCAAGTTCGTACAGTGAAAAGCCAAAGTCTTGTGGAACCTTTAATAGACGGAAAATTTGAAATATTTCGATAACGTATAGAGCTGATGGCCGAGCATTCCTGCGCGTTTCTAATATAGTTGAATAAGGTTAGTCTTTGTATCTGATGATGTTTCAATGTACCGAAACGCGTAATATTCAATCAAATAGGTGAAATTTTAACATGTTCCTTTTGTTAGGATTATGAGTTTCAATAGATTATAGTTTAAAAAAACAAAAATGCATACTATTGTTAGTCAGTAATTTACTAAATATACAAAATAACAAAAATATAAATTTAAATCGAATACATTATGTCCTAATAAATAACTTGTACATTCTTAAAGTTCAAAGTACTAAAAAACGTGTACAAAAGTTCATGATTCTCGAAGAAACTCCGCCAAAATATGCTACGATTTTTAGCATAGTCCCTAAAAAATGACAAATTTATTCGTAGCAAATATGTTATTGAAGAAAAATCGATTTTTTTGTTATTTTGTACTTTTTAGTGAACTACTAACGAAAACGTGCTTTTTACTTTTAATTAATTTTTCACTTTTTGATCCTTCAATACCTTTATTTTTTTAAGGAATTACCGAAAAAGAATTTGGACCTTTTGAAATATTGAATATTTCAAGTGCTCAGCAGTGCTTCACGATTAATGAAGATTAGGAATGTTTTTCGTCAATAATTTTTTTTCAACGCAGAATATATCTATATAAAAATAAATTCTTGTATTGTTTTCGAAATAACATACCCTTGCAATGTTTTAAATCGATACGATAATAAGCTGCAGTAAAATGTGAAAAAACCTAGGGAATTTCATACATATCTAATTATAAAAGTGTAGTATCTATTTTCTCACATCTTTAAGTATCTCCGGATTTATTTCATAACCTCCCACGTTTATCGTATCTCCTTGAATTTTGATGTAAACATTTCCATCGTGATCTCGAATATTAGGGGTATTTTTTACATCCGGTACACTCTCGGTAGCGATGTAAGCGTGTTTCATCGGTAACAAAGGAATGTCTAGTCCTAGCATGAGGCTGATATTCCTCGACCATACCCCTGCGGAATTGACAACGCAACCAGTTTTTATATTTCCCTGCGAAGTTTGGACTCCAGTTATCTTTCTCAAGTTGGAAGTTGGTTCAGTTAATATATCTGTCACTTGACAGTTTTCGATAACCTGTGGAAGACACATACAATAACTTTTGAGCCCGGTCATACATAAAACCAGAATAGCGGGTATTTTAGCATGAATCTAACCTCAAAATTCTGATTCTAACCTCGAAATGCTCACCTGTGCTCCCCGTTTTGTCGCCCCTTTCACCAAAGACGAACATAGCATAGTGGGATCGATATGTCCATCTTTAGGAGAATACAGGGCTGCAATGAATTTTGTAGGATCTAAAATGGGTGAAAGTTTGGCGGCGTCGGACGCTGAAATGATCTCAGTATCAATATCGAAGTAGTGAGCGAAAGTATGTAGTCGTTTGTACTCTTCGAGTCTTTCCTGAAAAAACAAAAACGATTTGGATATAGTAAGGCAACTTTGTATATATACATATACACCAGTGGCGGCTCGTGAGGTTTTGGTTTGAGGAGGCTACAAGAGGTGTTAAAAATACACCATAGGCGAAAATTTTTAGGATTTCAAGGTCAACGCCTTATAATTTAAAGAAAATCAAAGTAAAACAAGCACCCTAAGCTATTAATTTGTTCACTTTCGAGTGTCTACCTTGAGACCTACAACTCCTATTTACAATATTCACAAAAACTCTTCTCAGCCAATTAGTCAATTCATCTATTCATCAAATTTTTTCTTTCACAAAATGGGTACCTACCTACCTACTTAACGAATTTGTTAACAGCTGGTGAGAGCAAAAGTTATTACATATTTTTGAAGATTAGCGGGATTCTGCGATCTTTAACGTTAGCAAAAGGATCTATAATATCCTCATAAAATTTTTTGTCTTTCGCCAAAAGTTTTACCAATTCCTTTTCAATAGACAACAAACTAATATTTTTCAAACGATCCTGGCTCATTGAATTTCGTAAATAAGTTTTAGTTCTCTTAAGAGTGGAAAACGAGCGCTCTACGGAAGCCGATGTCACCGGGATAGAAACAATTAGACATAAGAGTTTATAAACTTGGGGTAAATCTTGATTCAAATCATTATCAAAAATATATTTAATAGTCCTCACATGATTTTCATTTTGCCCCAAAATTTCATTGTCATTATAAACAACACACAGTTCACTTTTTATGGTCACCTTATCAAAAAAAGTGTATTTTTGACATAAATTTTCCAAAAGGTTATCTGGAAAATCAGCCTAAAATCCGGTTAACAAATTTTTATTGAGTAAGTCGAAGAAATGCAGTTCTTTCAAATCAGAGAACCTTATTTCTATTTGACCCCTAATAGTATCCAAAATTTCATAAAATATTTGCTTATAGTGAAGCTCCATATCTGCGTAACTGAATTTCTTTCGTTTTGGACTAAATTGAGTCGTATCATCAGTAGTTTGAAATACAGAAAATAGTTTTTTAAAATAAACTATTGCACGAAATTCTGAAATTTTTTCCAAAAGAAACTTGAGCCGATTTCGTGAGTAAATTACATCTGAAAACTTGTGCCGTAAGATTTGAAAAACTATTTCTGTTTGTTCAAAAATTAATTTAAAGATGTTTAAAAAATATATAAATTCCTTATCTTGTAAGTAAGATATTAATCCGCGTGCTGTATTTAAAGTTACTTTATCGGTGAAAAATTCCTCACTTTCAACTAGGTATAGAATTAAATCCTCAAATCCTAAGAGGCCCCAAACAGAGACATTTTCACTAGTAAAAAGTAAACACTGCCAACAAAATAATTTATTTTTTACCTGTGATCCGGTTAGGTAAGGATGTCTCTCATAATTCCGTGTATTAAAACCGCGGTTTTGTTTTCTGTTACGCTGCACCAAATTGTTTAATTCAGGGGTAGGTTTTTTTTGTTTTTATCAAAACTTTATCCTCATAATTTAGTGCACTAAAGTTATGGGATAATAAATATTTCACTAAGTCACCATTGAAATTTTTGAAATTAACAGTAACCAAACTCATTTTAGAACAATACGGGAGCAGTATAAGTAAACACGCCGGCCATTAGACAATACGATGACACTACGATTTCCAACGAAATTCACTCGATGTCAGTCAAATTCTATAGTTGTGATTGGTCGACATTATATAAGACTGGGTTTCGATCGGTGTTGCCATTTACATGTGTTTTGCTTTTCTATTGCAATGAAGTATTCATTCCCAGTATTTGCATCGTTGTTTGCTTTTCTGTGGCAAGCATAATGAATGTTGAGAATATACTTTTCCATGCCTCCGCAGCGTTGCCACAAATCTTGAAATGAATGAAATGCAGTAAATGTAAATTCCTTCTATCGTAATTAATAAATTATATTATATAATGTAGGTTGAAAGGAAGGTAGGTGCATAAAATAATATGATTTTGATTAATATGAATATGCTGAATGCTGACTATTCAATATAATATATTAGTGATACACGGAATATTATTGAGGAGGCTTAGCCTCCTTTGACTAGCCGCCCCTGATATACACACATATATATATATATATATATATATATATATATATATATATATATATATATATATATATATATATATATATATATATATAAATATATATAAATATATATATATATATATATATATATATAATATATATATATATATATATATATATATATATATATATATATATATATATATATATATTTATATATGAACCGTAGAATGGGGTAACTTTGGGACATATTTCAAAGTTTTAAGGTGCTTGTGTCTTTTTTTTTCAAAGTCAAAATGCTGAAAAAATTATTAATATGTAAGGTCAGTCTTTCTGTTACAAAATATGGCAGAACAATAACTCTAGAAACAATATATTTTGCTGAAAAAAAATTAAATTCGTCCTAATCCTACCCCATTGATTGGGGTAAAATTGGGACAGTGCATTATTCCATTAGAAACGGCAGGAAATATCATTTTGCACGAATGTTGTTACCTCACAATATTGTATAGGCTCATTATTTACATAACGAAACAACAAGGAAAATGAGTGTTCAACAATTATTATACAACAATTCTATATTCAAGAGCACATAATAAAAATAAATTCGTATTAATGGTACAAAAAGAGGGCAAATCAGAATTTTTTAAACAATTAAGCCTTGAACCTTTACTCAACGAGCAGAAAATACAACAAACATTATTCACTTCATACAATTCAGCTTTTGTTAACTGAAACCAAGAGGTCGCTGTAAGCTTGCAGCTCTTTTAAATTGAAAATTTCTTGCCGGCCAATTTGTACCGACTCATCAATTTGCTGTACAATTTGTTCATTCAGTAGTAAATTTCATCAGGCGTTGAAGTGAATTTCCAATTAGAATATATATATATATATATATATATATATATATATATATATATATATATATATATATATATATATATATATATATATATATATATATATATTCTCTAATGTTAAACTTAGATAAAACAGAATTTATGCAGTTTCAACTGCGTGAAATGAACCTGAACGAAGCATTTGTTATCGATTTTCAGAAACATGAATTACGATCCGCAGATAGTGTAAGATTTTTGGGTGTACATGTCGACAAGTATTTCAGGTGGCACTGTCACGTGGATCAACTCAGTAAAAAGTTAAACAAATCATTCTACGCGCTTAGTCGTCTTAAACACTCGTTGCCAATGGAGAGCCTACTCACGGTGTATTATGCACTCGTACACAGTCATCTGAGTTACAATGTTGTTTTGTGGGGTGGCTCGACTGGAAGTGGAAGAGTTTTTCTCACACAGAAAAGGATTATACGCCTCATATATAATTTGAAACCCCAGGAGTCCTGCCGACCGACATTTATTCAGCAGAAAGTTCTACCATTGCCGTGTATCTATATTTTACATTGTCTCTTGTTTGTTCGGCATAGGTTATTGAATCTGAATAAACTTACTAGTTTTCACGAGTATAATACGCGGAATAAGGACACATTATGTATTCCCACGCATGCTACCTCTAAGTTTGAGTTATCGCCTAGTTATGTAGGAATCAAACTTTACAATCGTCTCCCCCAAGGGATTAGGTCTTTAGATTTATTATGTTCCAAGAAGGAAATTAAGAAGATTCTGTTGAAACACTGCTTTTACAGCTTAAAAGAATATTTTTCAGTTGAATTCTGTTAGTCTTTCTCCTAATAAGGAAATTTGTTACTTGTTAGGTTAATATGTATATTTAGTATGTGACGTGTCCTATACATTTATGTAATGTCTGAAAGGATAAATATATATTATTATTATTATTATTATTATATCATCATCATCATCATATGCAGCTATGGCCTACCGTTAAGTACGGTGCAGCCTCCTCGCATATCCTTCCTTCATTCCTGCCCATGTATTACGTTGTTGAGCAGCTTGATACCAGTTTGTTCCTGCTTCTTTCCTGATATCATAATCCCATCTTATATTGGGGCGCCTCTTTGGCCTTTTGTCGTCTCTTGGGTACCACTGTGTTGTCCTTATGGTCCATCTATTGTCGGTCCTTCTCGCTAGGTGCCCTGCCCATTGCCATTTGAGGGATTTTATTCTGTGGATGACGTCTATTACCTGGGTCTTTCCTGTAATCCACTCTATTGTCTTACGATCCCTCTTTGTTATGCCGAGCATACACCGCTCCATAGACCTTTGTGCAACCTGGAGTTTCCTTATGAACTCTCGCTTTGGTGCCCAGGTTTCACAGCCGTACGTCATGACTGGTATTATCAGCTGATCGAAAGCTCGCTTCTTTAGGCGGAGTGGCATTCTTGATTTAAAGATGATTGAATTTTGTCCGAATGCTTTCCATGCCAATTTTATTCTTCTGTTGATTTCCGGAAGTAGTGAACAAGACTTATGTATTAATTGTCCCAGGTATATGTATTCGTCCACTACTTCAAGTATGGTATCGCTGACCGTGATATCGTGATTTTCTACCATTTCATTGTACATGACTTTCGTTTTGTTCAAGTTCATCTTTAGGCCTACTTCATTGCTCACTATGTTTAGCTCGTTGATCTGTTGTTGTAGTTCTTCAGGGCTGTTCGCGATAAGGACAATGTCGTCAGCGAATCTTAGATGGTTCAGATATTCTCCATATGTATGTAGGTGCTTATGTATTTTAGCGTTGTTTACACGATAAAGGGCGCAATTTTGAAGCAATAGGCTTGAAAGTTTGTAAATAGGTAGTTTCGTATGAAATTTTGGATGGGATTGTTTTTGATTCGAATTGGTTAAGAGGTTGACTCTCCGGGGGAGGAAATAAATTTTCACGACAGAAGGCGCAATTTTGTAGCAATAGGGTTGAAAGTTTGTATATAGTTAATTTTGTATGATATCTTGAATAGGATTGGTTTCGGTTCAAATTGATTGGGGGGGTTGAACCCCTGGGCGAGGAAATAAATCTTGATTACACGATAAAGACCGCAATTTTGAAGTGATACAGTTGAAAGTTTGTAAGTAGGTATTTTCGAAAGAAATCTTGGATGGGATTGGTTTTGGTTCAAATTGGTTGGGGGGTTTGACCCCCTAGGGAAAGAAATAAATCTTGTTTACATGATAAAGGGCGTAATGTTGGAGCAATAATGATTGAAAGTTTGTGAGTAGGTAGTTTCGTATGATATATTAGATAGGATTGGTTTTGGTACGAATTGCTTGGGGGGTTGACCCCCTAGGAGACGAAATGAATATCATTTACACGGAAGAAGGCGCAATTTTGGGACCATAGGCTTGAAACTTTGTAGGTCGGTAGTTTCGCATGATATCTTGGATAGTTTCCATTTCGATATAAATTGGTTAGGGGGTAGACCCCCCGGAGGAGGGAATAAATATTATTTACTCGATAGAGGGCGCAATTTTTTTTTTAGATTCGGAACAAAAATCATAATTGAATGAATAGAATTTTCAAACTGGATACGTTATGAAATCCTGCTTTTCTAATGCAGCTCGCTGCGATATTGTTTTTATAAACTTTAAATCACTTTGGCAAAACGTAAAACTCAAATTCAGTTAAATGATTTCGAAAAGAATTAATTAACATGCTATATTTTATGAAATTTTTCATAATTATTGCATATCAAAACTTATTTCTCGATATAAAATGATAAAGCTGCGATATTATCACCAATAGGTACCAGAATAGCACCATATCTTGTTATACGTGATAAAACAAATTAATATTGATTTGATGTTTTCGGGAAAACGACAACTACATATAACGAGCATAGTTCAATGCCTCTGATTATGTAATATTTGACGTCCCAGTATCGCAATAAATATACACAAATGATAAACAACATGCAAAAGAGTGAATTATAATTTATTTTTGGAAGCAAGATTACTAAATCTGGAAAATTGCAGATTGCGTGCCAAGATGGTGGGGTTGGACGACAAGATGGCCGAAGTTAGACATCGACGACAATTTGGAGGACTCTGTGATCAAAGATTGACGGATTTTGAATAGAATAGTATATTATTCAACGAGCACAAAATGATTGCTATTTTTCACGAGGGTGAAGTTTGCGACACGAGCTGCAAGCGAGTGTCGCAATTCACCCGAGTGAAAAATTGTAATTTTGTGCGAGTAGAATACTATACTTTGTCCACGACTTCCTCGAAAAAATTAGTAATAATCTGCATTTTCAACAATAAAAATAGTTATCAAAAGCGTTGACATAATATGTTCTATGTTCACTGAAAACTGCATACTCACGTAAACGTCAACTATTTCACTTGACATCGATTCCATTCCTTTCTTTCACTCTGATAAAAATGAAATAGATAATTTATTAGAGTAAATATTCAATAAGTTGGGCATTATATTAAATATTAGTTTAATAATTTGCCTAAAAGTTATCTTAGTTACATAAAACCTAAAAATCTAATAACAATACTATCCTAACAATGTGAATGATAGTCTCAAGTTTGGACATACGTTTTGAGTGTGACGTCATGCAGTGTATAATAAACCATTATACACACTAGTGAATAATAGGTATAATTGTACTTCAGGAAGCACAAGTATAATGAATGATTTATAGTACAGTCGTGGAGAAAGAACTATAGAGCAAGATCCCAGAGCCGCCAGACGTTACTTATTTTCTCAGCAATAATATTTGTGGGATGTGTTCATATGTACTTTCAGTGTATGGATACCTGCTCCTTATGCCGACGGCCAATTTCCAGGTACCAGGTGCTAAAGATGAAAAAAAAAATTCAAGTCACTTATTTTCTCAATCTTCATTTTTATATATGATACTCAGGGAACTATTTCAATACCTTATACAAGCAGCCAGACCGATCGTATGGGCCAAACATCCCTCCAGACACAAATAAAGTGTCCGTATGAGTATGACAATTCGCTCATACTGTCATTCTCATAGGGACACTTTATTTGTGTCTGGCGGGATGTTTGGCCCATACGATCGGTCTGGCTGCTCACAGAAGGAATTGAAATAGTTCCCAGAGTATCATATATAAAAATCAAGACTGAGAAAATAAGAAAAGTGAGTTGAGTTTTTTTCCATCTTTAGCACCTGTTACCTGGAAATTGGCCGTCGGCACAAGATATCAGGTATCCATACACTGAAAGTACATAAGAACACTACTTCATCCCATACATATTATTGCTGAGAAAATAACTGACGTCTGGCGGCTCTGGGATCTTGGACTACTAGATAATTATTTAGCACGCCACTTTTGTTTCTTTGTTAATAACATGCATATCTACTAAAGCTCAAAATCAATATGTAACTCTTACATCTTTCCTAGCGATAAAAATGCCGCCATGTTCAACCAATCCCGGATATACTCCAGTGTCTTGTTCTAGGCTCAAGTAAATATTTTTACTAGATTCGAGTAGTGTTATATCTACATCCGACGGTCTGCTAAGCCTCCAAAGTAATCCGTCTGTGTGCCAGGTGGTACCATTCGTTAGTTTGCCTTGTTCCAAAAGCACTGCTTGAATGCCTCTCTTGGACAGTTGGTATAGTAAATTACAGCCAGCAACTCCACCTCCTGAAAAATTATTTGGTATCTAATAAGGGAATCATAGACGAGATCAGCTTTTTATCGTTTTCCACACTCATTTTGATTCTGAAAGTTTTTCGTTGTCGTTTTCAAACAAATAAATTTTTGTTTTTCATTTTCAGTGAAGTGTATGAACATTCATTTGTTGCATTTTTATGAGCAACTCTCGAGGGTAGCTAATACTTATTACGTTTCTCAAGGGCCTCGAGTGATTTCAATAAGAGGGCAACGAGGGCGAAAAAGAAGTGATTTCTTTTTATTTTTCATAAGTTTCCGGGAAAAAAATTAGCCGAGATAACTCCCTGAAAAGTCCCTTACCTGGACCTGCTAGTAAAACTCTTTTTGAAATCTATCAAGCCGTTTCGGGGAAACGAACAAATAAACACACAAACCGTGACTCTCTAAAAGTCCTGTATCTGCCACTAAATGTCCTGTCCAAATTCGATGAGCAAATTTGGACAAACGGACAATCAAATAGACGATTTTGTACCTACCTAATTTCTGCAATTTTACAATTTTATTGCCAAAACTGTGAATATTTATGGGAAAAAATAGCCTATATTAGTCTCTTAAAGTCCTCTACCTGCCAAATAGAAGTACTTACTGTAAAAAGTAACCGAGAATACTCCTTGAAAAAACCTTTACCTGAGAATCAATTATGCACTTAATTTCCACAGTTTTTCAATTTTTGCCCCGAAACTTTACATATTTACTGGGTAATAACCGCTATTATCTCTTGAAAATACCTTCACCTGTGATTCAAAGTCCTGTCAAAATCTATTCAGCCGTTTCGAAACGTAACAAACGAAACGTACAAACGAAGAGACAATTATGCACTTCATTTCCACAGTTTTTCAATTTTTACTCAGAAACCTCAAATATTTACTGGGCAAAAAGTAGCCGCGATTACTTTTTGAAAAGACCTTTACCTACCTGCGATTCAAAGTCCCGTCAAAATTCGTTCAGCCGTTTCGAAAAAACGTACAAACGAAGAGACAATAATGCACTTAATTTCTAGTTTTTCAATTTTTACTCCGAAACCTTAATTAATTATCCATTTTGGAAAAACAATTGTTACCATAAGTTTCATAGCTTTTGAATTTTTACGCAGGAACCCTAAATATTTCGGAGATAAAAACAAG